>CP106722.1:190049210-190649210 GCA_025506655.1 Gossypium rotundifolium | reverse complement strand
ATTTTGGGGTAAATTACACAAGCTCGAGTCTGAAACTTAATTTCAAGATAACATTTCATCCTCGGTCGACGGACGATCGGCGGGTGATTTAGATACTTGACGATATGTTGCAATGTTATATATTATTGAATTTGAGGACAAGATGATAAATTTCTATCATTAGCTGAGTTTGCATATAATAACAACTATCAAACAAGTATCTTTAATGAAAGTGCTATGGCATCGTCATAGTATGAAAAAGGCTACGTGAGAGCCAGAACAAACTATGATATCACCGTACCCTAACATTTTCTCAGGTGAATTTAAAGGATAAAATTTCTTAGGGGGAATCAAACTAATATTATATTTATCACTTTTATTTTAAATTTATTTTAAATTTATCAAGTTAATTATTATTATAAATTTGTTAACTTCTCAAATTTTTTTATTAATTTTATCTAACTTAAAAAGTAATATTTTTGGATTATCTTAATATTTCAATTTAGGTTTTTCTTTAATATTAGATCATCACGTGAATTTTTTTTTTGGAAAATTCTTGTTTTAAGAAATAAAATATATTTTAAATTAATTTGTTTTGTTTTGTTTGAGAAAATATAGCATTTATAGGATAATTTGATGCAAATTAATTTAATTTTAAATTATTTTATTTTATGAACGTAGATACAAATTGTTTTAATATTCAAAATTTTTAAAATTGTACATTTCTGATTTTTTTACAAACAAATGATAATTTTTATTTATAATAGTTATTATGAACGTAAATTACAAATTGTATATAATAATTATTATAAATTTTCGTCCATAACAATTGTTCATAAATAAACAATTAGAATAATTATTATAATAACTAATTTGTGTTCATAAGTAATTTGTATTCATAAATAAATATAAAATTATTTTAATATAAATTAAAAATTAATTTACGTTCATAAATAATTTGTATCTACGTTCTTAAAAAATATATAATTATATTAAGATAAATAAAAAATTGTAATATATTGATTTGCCCCAATTGATAAAAATTATTGGATAAAAATATATTAAATGAAAAAAATAAAAGAGGACACTTATTTCAATATAAGCATGTTATATATGTATATGTGATATAGATGATTCTTAATGTTATTTATTATTAATAAATTAAATTATTTTTGTAATTTTATTAAATAATTTAAGATTAATATTTGATGTATTAATCAATAAAAAAAATTTGAATTTAAATTATTTATCAGTTTTTTTGATAAAAAAATTATTTATCATTTAAATATCCTGAAAGGGGGAATTGATTGACAAGAAAGCTTTTCTTGGAAAGAGATCAATAAAATGAAATTTATTTTATTGCCGACAACAATTTGTATGTATTGATAAACATGTTAGAAAATGAATGGCGTAGGTAGTCTCAGTGTGGACTTTTAGGTCAGACATTTTCGTGTCAGATACCCTTTGTTCATCCAAACCAAAGCAAAAAAGATGAGCAAATCAGGCTGCTCAAAGCTTCACATCGCCATGTTTCCGTGGGTTGCATATGGTCATTTCATTCCCTTCCTTCATCTCTCAAATAAGTTGGCTCATAAAGGCCATACAATTTCCTTCATTTTGCCTAAAGGAGTGCAACCAAAGCTGGAAAACATGAACCAATACCCCAACTTGATTCAATTCGTCCCTCTAGTTATACCCCATGTCGATGGCCTCCCTCCAGGTGCTGAAACTACATCTGTTGTTCCTCTGAACCAACAAAAATACCTTGCTTTTGCTGTAGATCAAACCAGGGACCAAGTTGAAGGCATCCTAGGGGCTGTAAAACCTGATCTGGTTTTTTATGATTTCTGGTTTTGGATCCCAGACTTGGCTCGCCAACTTGGGATCCACCCCATATGCTATGTAGTTGTTTCCTCGATGATCATGTCGATTGGGTCAAGCTCCAAGACTCTAATCAAAGAAATGACTGTAGAAGAGTTGACGAAATTGCCTCCTGATTACCCTTCTTCCACTGTAAAATTCAAAGCTGAAGAGGCTGCTGCTTTGTTGTTTGGGGCTGAGGATTTCGGGAGTGGACTGTCGTTTGGGGAACGGATAAGAACTGCTGTGAGTGGAAGTGATGCCATTGCCTTCAGGACTTGCCGTGAAACCGAGGGACCATTTTGCGACTATGTTGGTCGAGGATATGGGAAGCCTGTTTTGTTATCAGGGCCTTGCTTGCCTGAAACAAAGACCCAACAGCTTGATGAGAAATGGGTTAGCTGGTTAAGCCAGTTCGAGCCAGGTTCTGTTGTGTTTTGCTCATTTGGAAGCCAGAATGTGTTACAGAAGGACGAGTTCCAGGAGTTGGTGCTTGGCTTTGAGCTATGTGGGCTACCATTTTTGGTAGCTTTAAAGCCACCCCAAGGATGTTCAACTGTTGAAGAAGCACTGCCGGAGGGGATTCAAGATAGGGTTGGAGGAAGAGGGTTGGTGTATGGAGGTTGGGTTCCACAAGAGCAGCTATTGCACCACCCTAACATCGGGTGTTTCGTTAACCACTGTGGGTATGGAACGATGTGGGAGTTTTTGCTTAGTGACTGCCAAATCGTGTTGATACCTGAAATTGGGGATCAAATTTTGAACACCAGATTAGTGGTGAATGAACTCAAGATTGGAGTTGAAGTGGAGAGAGGTAAAAACAGGGAGGTTTCAAAGGAGTCATTGAGTGAAGCCATCAAGTTTGTGATGGACAAGGACAATGAAACAGCTAATATGATGAAGAGAAACCATGCTAAGCTGAAGCAAATACTATCTAACAGGGATCTTCAAGAAGGATATATCAACAATTTCAATCAAGCTCTGCAAGATCTTGTCAAATAGAGTTGCAAAATCCAAGCAATTGGTTAGAAAATGATTGTGAATCATAGGTATGATTATTGTTTGTGATGGTGACTTATGGGATATTAGTTAGAATTAGATAAATGACATGATTTAGTATGTTTTTGGTGTGATATGATAAAATGGAATGATTTGTTAATGGTATACTTGTGGCTTAATTATGAATGAATATATATGACTTATATTTGAAGGTATTTTTAGGCATACACGGGCTGCCACATGGCTGTGTGCTTCACATGAGCATATGGCACAGTCATGTGCTCTATTTGATTTGAGTGTTATTTGGTATATATGGCCACAGTCTTTTATATGATCTGGAGACATGACCGTGTGCCTCCACCTACATAATTTTAGTCATCACACACAGTTGAGCAACACAACCAATATTTGCATGTTTTGTTGTCAGGGCCTTGTTTGCCTGAAACGAATACCCAACAGCTTGATGAGAAATGGGTTAGTTGGTTGAGCCAGTTCGAGCGTTTTGCTCATTTGGAAGCCAGAGTGTGTTGCAGAAGGATGAGTTCCAGGAGTTGGTGCTTGGGTTTGAGCTATGTGGGCTACCATTTTTGGTAGCTTTAAAGCCACCCCAAGGATTCTCGACTGTTGAAGAAGCACTGCCGGAGGGGTTTCAAGATAGGGTTGGTGTATGGAGGTTGGGTTCCACAAGAGCAGCTATTGCACCACCCTAACATCGGGTGTTTCGCTAACCACTGTGGGTATGGAACGATGTGGGAGTTTTTGCTTGGTGACTGCCAAATCGTGTTGATACCTGAAATTGGGGATCAAATTTTGAACACCAGATTAATGGTGAATGAACTCAAGATTGGAGTTGAAGTGGAGAGAGGTAAAAACAGGGAGGTTTCAAAGGACTCATTGAGTGAAGCCATCAAGTTTGTGATGGACAAGGACAATGAAACAGCTAATGTGATGAAGAGAAACCATGCAAAGCTGAAGCAAATACTATCTAACAGGGATCTTCAAGAAGGATATATCAACAATTTCATTCAAGCTCTGCAAGATATTGTCAAATAGAGTTGCAAAATCCAAGCAATTGATTAGAAAATGAATGTGAATCATAGGTATGATTATTGTTTGTGATGGTGACTTATGGCATATTAGTTAGAATTAAATAAATGACACGATTTAGTATGTTTTTGGTGTGATATGATAAAATGGAATGATTTGTTAATGGTATATTTGTGGCTTAATTATGAATGAATATATATGACTTACATTTGAAGGTATTTTTAGGTATACATAGGCTGTCACACGACTTTGTGCTTCACATGAACATATGGCACAGTCATGTGCTCTATTTTATTTAAGTGTTAATTGGTATATATGGTTACAGTCTTTTATATGATCTGGAGAAATGATCTGGAGACATGGCCGTGTGCCTCCACCTATATAGTTTTGTCATCACACACAATTGAACAACACAATCATATTTCATAGCAACACACAGTCTTAACTTATCATTCGACCTAGACACATGGCCATCCAATAGAGTGAATGATTTCTTGGCGTAACTAATGAAGATTAACGACCATTAGCAAAACTTTCCACTAGTATAATTTCAATCATGGTTTATTTATAACAAAGTCCTTGGAAAAATCTCCCTATAAGCCCCGCTTTTCTTTTACTTCTGTGTTAATCCTCTTTCTTACATTTAGATAGCTATTTTAATCTCCTTTACAAATTAGTCCATCAATTTGACTATTCACTCAATTTCAATATTCTTTTTGGCGTGACATTAAATTAATCAAGTCAAACACCATAACTATGGCATTCGATCTCACACATTCTCGAACTCTAAGTGGAGCATGGTAGTTTGGATCTTCGTAACCATCTAGGGACCATTTTTCACCACTACCCTTGGAAATCCTCATTTTAATACATTGAGCATTCTAGCTTAAAAAATCTCTCCCCTTACTCCTAAGAACAATAATGAATGGAGCCATGGTCCTTTTTAGGCTTGAGGGCTTTTCTAATTATGGCTTCCCTTTTGGGTTTTATTCACCAATGGAGATGTCATCAAGATTCTGTCACCCATGTCATTGTCAATTTTTCATGATAAAATCTCAAAGAGATCTTTAACTTTCACTTTCCTTTATCCATGGAACCTTTAAAATCAATCATTTATTTTCACTTTTCTTTAATCATGGAACCTCAATTTGTTGGACCTCTTGCAATCTTGCCAGTTCTAGATTTTGACTCACCATTTTTTGGTTGTCGGGTGGTTGTACCATCTACCATGGTAAAATCTTAGCTTTGATAATACAGACGAAATTGCAAATTGAAAGGAAAAGAGATGGAGAGAGAAAAGAATGATTATAGCAGGGCCAAACATAACCATTTTCTTACGCAACGTTTCATTTTATTCTGAATTTTAATATTTTATATATATAATTACACCAATTTAAAGTCTATATATATAATTACATCAATATTTTTATCCTGAATTTTAGCATTTTATCTTGAATTTTAGGATTTTAATTTGGATTTAATTTTTTTCAAGATAAAAATACTAAAATTCAGGATAAAAATGTTGATGTGGCATGAATCTATTGAAAAGGGATACAGATGACGTGGCGTCACTGTTTCATTCAATCTTTTCTCTTAATATAATGATATCATTTATATCATTTTATGGGAAACAAAAAAAAAAAAATCTCCAACAACTACCAAAAACTTCTCGCCATTTGGTTCTCATCCAAATCGAGATTTTCAAAAAGAAATTAGAGATTCAACCTCACCTCAATTATGAGTCGAATCAATGTTTGAATTCTTTTGGGATAAATATTAAAATTATACATGAACTTTAATTTAATTTACAATTATATATATAGACTTTAAATTGGTGTAATTATGCACATGAAACTCTAATTGTAGTTCAAATGTATACTTAAAATTTTAATTTTGATTTAATCATACACATTTAAATAAATAAATACATTAATTTATTTTATTTTGGATAAATATAATTATTTATGTATGTAATGTATAAACATAAAATGATAGTTATATTAATAATTGTGTTAATAATTTACAAGAATTGGATCAAATCAAAATTTCATCTATAATATTACACAAAATCAAAATTTATGTATACAATTACAAATTAAATCATAATTGATGTATAGTTTTGGAATTTATCCTAATATTTTTTTTATCTAAACTAATTTCTTATAAAAAGAAAATCAGTTTCGAGGGAAGCCCAATTCATAATATTTTTTAACTGGGCCAGAAATAATTTCAATATAATTTAGGCCAGGTTTGAGTTATTGGGTCAAACTAATTCCGATTTCATACCAGGCATTTCCCCAACGCTGCGTTTTATTCATAGCGCTCATTTCTTTGGTCTCGCTCCAAATTTACTGCGTAGCATTGCACACAGAGTGTTTGATAAAATCACCCAGGGGATGGAGCTTGAGCTGAGTAGACTCCGCACCTGAAAACTCGAAAAAATGCAACGGTTAGCATCAAGAATCACCGTTACCGCAAAAGTTTCCTCGTCACTAAGAACTATCATCCTGAAAGAAACACCTTCTTCTTCTTCTTGGCGTTCAATTCGCTGCTTCTCTGCTTTCTCTTCGCAGCAACGTGTCACGGAAAAAGAAGCAATCCCAGGAGATTTATTGAAATGGGGTTCGCTCGGTTTTTGCAGGTCTTCGAGATTTGCATCTGGGTTCAAGCCTTTAGAACCCAAGCCATTGGATTCCATCATGGATTTGAACAGAGCAAAGAACCGTTCACCTGAGGACCTTGCTTCTATTTGGGATGATGTAATATACCCAATTACTGAATTTTTCTTTCCCTTTTCATTTTTATGTTGTTAATATGAAAAAACAAATTGATTAAGCAATTTTTTTTATGTTCAGTATCACTTGGGAAGAGGTCATATTGGGTTGACCATGAAGGCAAAACTATACCGTTCATTGGAACAAAGAGGCTCAGATTGGTAATCCTTTGATTCCATTGTTTATGTTGTTACACTCACGTTGGGTTTCATAATTCTTACTAGTCTCACTTCTATCTGTCTTTGCAGCCGGTATTTTGTCATTCCTTTGTGGAGAGGAAGTGGTTATACAACAATGTTTGGTCAAGGTTTGTTATCTGATCGGTAGTCTTTGAACTTTTTTCATATTGGTTTTATGTGACAATTGATTTATTTTGCGGTGGTTGACTTTTCTTGCTTGTGATCTATATAACCAATTATTCAACTTAGGCAAAATGCTTTCTATACTACAATGCTTATAGTCATGTTATGGTTTATTGAATCATGCCTGTTATAGCAATAAATTGCTATAAAGAAACAAGCTAGTTTAGAGCCATAATTGTTAACAAGTTCATCATTCTCAACCATACTTTGGTTTGATACTATCAATGATAACATCATGGCTTTTGCAGTTGGGAAGGAGTAAGAGTTTTTATTTATTGGCCATTCTTGTACATGCTGATCGAAACCAGGAATCCAATTAGGGTTATTTGCTATAATGAACAGTACTAAATACTAATGATGTCATGCATTAGGCCTCCATTAGATTTTTTAGATGGCATATGCTATTGAAGTATTCAATCAAATTTTGCATTCTTCCACAAACTTTGTTAGTTTGCTTAAATGTTTATTCAAAATTTTCTCGCAGTGCAATTGCCATACATGCTTTTCACTGGTCTCGAAGATTATAAAGCAAGAGGAACTCAAGCATCTCCTTACTTCACTGCATCCTTTTACACAGAATTTGCGGAAAGCAAGGACTTGGTACTTATCCGTGGAGATATTGTTTTCACCAGCAAACTTACTGATGTGGAAGCAAAGTGGCTCTTGGAAACCACTCAATGTTTTTATCTTAATGATGTGAGGTACAAGCTGGTTGAATGTTCCAATTAAGAACCACGGGATTTTGAGTTTAAGGATGTCTTACGAGCTTTAGACAAGCCCATTCTGTAACTTCTTAAAATGATATATTTTTGAATTGTAGTGCTTCATTTTCAAGAAGTGAAGCAATAATGTCTATAAAAAAAATGTTTTTCTAGACGCTACTTGTTTCATTTTCAAGAAATTATTTAAATCCTCTCCGGGAGAGAGGACAGTCTTGAGATTATTTGTTGTGTTCTTGTGAGAAATATTGAAGAGAGATTATTTGTGAGGCATTTACTTAGAGAGATACAGATCTTACACTTTTTGTCACCCATTTAAATGATATCAACGAGTTAATCATTCTTTTTATAGATCAGATTGTATCAATTTATGTATTGTGAGTTGAAGTTCTCTTCAACCACCTAGTAAAAGTTATTTACGTTTCGGGTTGGTTTTGGTGCATATTCATTATCTACAAACATATTAGAATGATCGAAAATACTATGAAGCATGAAACATAATAGCCGTTGAAGTTTCATTTCTCTTTCGGTTTTAGACAACTATACAAACAATCCCGTCAATAGAAATCAATACTAAACATTTGTTATGCTATATTTCTATGTTTGGTTTTACCAAAAAAGGTATGAACAGGTAATATAAAATTCTTTGGATGAATTATGTTATTTTTATTGTTTTATTAGTTCTAGCTATAGGGAGCATAGATATAAGCTGAAAGATATTGGCTGAAGCTGGTTCTATTCTTGTTCGTTAAAAACGTGTACATGTGAAGGACCCTCTTTATGAGTATAGGCCATTTTTGACTACCAGCATTTGTTAAGTAGGGACTGTAAAAGCCTTTACTTGTGAAGGAACCTCTGTATGAGAATTAGATCATCTTTGATTGTCAACAGTAGTTAAGTAGAAACTGGAGTTGTTAAGGTATCCATATGACAAATGAAAAGCAACAGCAACATTCTCTAAGTAGGAACTACCATATGACAGTGAATATTTCTTACAATTAGGACGTAAAAGTGCTTTTGGGCAGCAAAAGCAATCCCAAACACATGAAAACACTTTTAAATAGTGCTTATGAACCTATCATGAGAAGCTAGAAAAATGGTGTGGTGGCTTATAGAGTTTGGGACGAAAAAGTACTTAAATGTAGGTCTTCAAATTTTCATTTACCCAACTAATATCACTTTACTGCTTTCTTTCTTGTTTAGGTTTGAGGAAACAAAAATACTCTTTAAATTGTAGTTTAATGAGTTCCTTTAAATTGTAAGATATATTTTTATACTCTTTAAATTCCATATATGCATTCATTTAATAGTTATTGTTATTATATTACTAAGAGTAATTTTATTATATTATTAACAATATCTAAAATATGTTCTATATATTTAAATTAAATATTTTAAATAAGTTATATTAATTATTTAAAAGATAATTTATAATTTATATATCATTATATTAAACCATTTAGATTAATTATTTTTACTTTCAAACATTATATCGAAAATGAACATTTTAAATTTCAACTGCAAGGTATTATAGACAATTCATGAAGGATTTTTCAATAATTGCTTCACCATTAACAAAACTATTGCAGAAAGATATTAGATTTTTACGGTCCGAAAAACGTTAGCAAAGTTTTGATAAGTTGAAAGTCTTGTTGATCGAAGCTCCAGCTTTAACACAACTAGAATCCGAGAAAGAATTCATTGTTTATAGTGATGCTTCGCTTAGCGGATTAGGTTGATTTTGATGCAAGAAGGCAATGTTATTGTTTATGCTTCTAACTAGTTGAAACCACAGGAGAAAAACTATCCCAGACATGATTTACAGTTGACAGCGGTTGTATTTGCTTTTGAAGATCTGTCTACACTACTTGTATGGAGAGAAATGTCACATGTATATCGATTATAAAAGTTTGAAATATTTGATGACTCAGAAAGAATTGAACTTCAGAAACGTAGATGGCTTGAACTATTAAAGGATTATGATTTGGTGATTTACTATCATCCGAGTAAAGCTAATGTTGTAGTTGATGCCTAAGTCGGAAATCTTTGTTCGTGTTGAGGGCGATGAATGCTTAGTTTATTTTGGAACGTGACGATTCTATTCTAGTCGAGCCGAGCGCTAGACCGCTATTCCTTCAAAGAATTCAAGAGTTGCAAAAAAGATGAATCCAAATTTTTTAGCTAAACGGAAATAGATTCAGAATGGCTAGACCATTGAATTTCGTGTTGGTAGTGATGATGGTCTGTATTTCCAAAATCAGATATGTCTGTCGAATGACTCTGATGTTAAGCGAGACATTCTACAGGAGGCTCATAACAACGCTTATTCGATACTTCCAAGTGGCATCAAAATATATAATGACTTGAAATAGAGTTACTGGTGGTCGAAAATGAAACAGGAGACTTCAGTGTTTGTATTGAAATGTTCGGTATGTCAGCAGGTTAGGGCTGAACACCAAGTACCATCAGTATTGCTTGAACCTATTGTGACCCCTGAGTGGAAATAGGAATGAGTTATAGTGGATTTCATATCGAAACTAACGTTAACTTTGAAAAAGAAAGATTCGATCTGGATAATTATTGACAGATTAATGAAATCAACTAACTTTATTCTGATCTATAAATATAAATTAATATTGAAAGACTTATAATTATTATCGATATATACCTGAAATACTTGGAAATGATATTTACTTGATATATTGAAATGTTTTTTGGAAATGATATTTGCTTAATATATTGAAAAGTGACATGTAAATATGTGATTATCTTTGATATGTTAATATTAGGAAATTATGTATATGGTGATGAGTGATAAACCCAAGTGTGTTGTATGGAGAAAATAAGTTTATAAATATTGAATTTATATGTAAGATGTCTTGTACGCTAACTATTGTTGTTGCTTGATGTTTAGGCAAGTGCCAAGCTATTGATTGAATAGTAATATATTTATTTATTTGAAGCATTGAAATGGTAAGTATTTAATGAAAATAAGTTAGTGTTCATGAAAGAATGGTAAGGTTTAAATTATGTAAATTCTTATGGAATGATTTATTATGTGTTAAATTCGAAAAGGTTTTGGCTAAATGCACTAACTTGTGACAATGGCTGAATGACATGCATATGGAATAAGTATAAAAAGTTAAGGTTATATAAAATTTTACTAAGCTTAGGGTAATAAGTATATATGTGTGATATTATCGATTTATTCACATTGTGAATTAATGAATGTAGTTTTAAGAGTATTATGGTAATAATATTGGAATATTTTTATATGTATAATTTTATAGTTGAAATGAATTAATACGATTAAAGATTATACGAGCTTATTAAGCATTCATTGCTTACGTATTTGTTTTTATTTACCTTACAGATTATCGAAAGCTCGAACAAGTTGGAAGCTTATCGGAGCTATATCATCCTATCCATTGGTTCTATCGGTAATTATGGATAACATGATTCTGGTTATAATGACATATATGTTATTTTCACTAATTGTTAGTCTAAAGGTGTTTTGTTGAAATTAGTCATATATTTTGCTTATGTTGGTATTGTAGTATTTGCATGATTGCTTTATAATATTAATGTGATTAAATGATGAGAAGTAAAATAGTAGTTGAATATGCATAAGAGGTGCCTAAAACATATTAGTTGTTGCGAACATATAGGTATAATGATAATTGGTTTCAAGAAGATTATTTAGTAAAAATTTGTACATGCGTGTTTGAATAAATTAGATAAGTGCCTATGAAGGTACATTGGTAATACCAAAATAGCGATCGATAGTGTGGTCGACTTGCTTGACGATCCTACTCGAGCCCGAAGCGTAAACAAAATCTGTAAAACCGAGGAGAACATTTCACACAAATAAGCTTACTAGCTTAGTAAGTCCCAAGCTCAAAAACATTTTAACATGTAAATTTAAACATGGCCGAATGCTATCAATTCCTTAACTCAAGTATTTGCACTTTATAACCATAATCACATAATTCACTAAAACACCAAAATATATCACATATATTCGCATATTCCAAATCAAGTGAGTACAACATTTACGTTAATCATATATACCTATTTGAATATTTATACAAACACATCTTAACTCTTTCACTCTTAACATTTTCACTTAATATCGGTTCTCCAAAATATCACATATAAGCTCAAATTCCATTATAATGTTCATACTCAACAATAGTAAGCTCAAAAGCTTATATCAAAATTCCTATCGAATCATCAACCATATCATAGCACACTTAATTTAAATAATACTATACCATCTACCTTACCTTTGGTAAATATAGAAGGCTTAAACATACCGTACTTTTAGTTCATGAGTTTAAATACATTTCTCCTTGTATGATTCATGATTTCTCCATTTATAACACATCACCAAGCATAAAGCACGCTAGGCACTAAAGCCCGAAATCAAACACCGGCACAAGGCCTGCTAGGCACGAAGCCCGAATTTATCACCTAAGACCTTGAGCACCGCTAGGCACGAAGCCCGAATATGTCACCTAGCATTAAGCACGCTAGGCCTGGCTTAGAATATGTCACCTAGGCATTAAGCACGCTAGGCACAAGCACTGAATTAAATCAATATAACCAAACATTCTACACACTCTTCACAACTAATATATACTTATGTTTAACTCAATTGAGCTCATTCACATTAAACCAATAAAATTTACTATATCATTATGCAATCCAACAATTTATTTCACATAACCAACTTCAATCATCAACCAACTATCCCACCGGACATTCGTACCATAATGAAAATAGGTACAAAAATTCAGCAATTCATACCATTGTTTATAATCATAATTAAGTCATTAACATTCTTTAGCTAAAGGACTTACCTCGGTTGTCGATAGTCCGTGCGAATCGGCTATTCGAGAACCTTCGACTTTCCCGGTCTAATTCGTTTTCTTTGCTCTTGATCTAAAACACATTAAAGTTTAGCTCATTCAACCACAATTCATCTCAATTTAGTCCTTAAGCACATAAATGGGCAAATTACTATTTTACCCTAGAATTTCACAACTTTACAATTTAGTCCTATTTGCATAACACACAAAATACACCAAATTAGCCAAAACTATGCAAGGGCGAATGTTCCTAGGGACCTTACAAGTCCTCACATTTCATTTATTTTGCAAATAGGCCCTCTAAAAATTTATTTTTACAATTTAGCCCTAAAAACTCAATTTCATCAAAACTTCCAATACATAACATACTAATTTTTAACCTAACTATCATCTAAAATCATCAAATAACAAAAACCACATGAACACAACAATGGCGAACATCAAGCATACTTGGATTCAAAATTACAACATGGGTATGCTACGGTTCAAGCAACGATCTCAAAACGTAAAATTACTAAAACCAAATCGAACTAACCTTGAAATCAAGCCTCAAATTGCCGAAATTTGAAGAACAAAAATCCCTTTTTATCTTTCTCAACTTTCGGCCTTAAGAGAATGGATGATATCATGGCTTTATTTTATGTTATTATAACATATAATAAAGAAATTTATTAATTTACTTATATAACCTTTAATATAAAATAAAACCAATATATATACTATGGATATTTTTGTCAAAAGCCACCCACTAACTTTAAAATGGGTTATTTACCCATTTAATGTTTCATATTAAAGCCATGCTCAAATAGGCACTTTACACTCTAGTATGCCACTTTTACATTTTACGCGATTAAGTCCTTTTTGTCTAATTCGATACTCAAAGCGATAAAATTTTTCTACAAAACTTTCACACATAAATTCACATATAATAAGCACTAAATATAATATTTAAATATTTCTGGGTTCGGATTCGTGGTCCCGAAACCACCGTTCGATTAGGGTCGATTGATGCATTACAACTCTCCCCCAAGGATTTTCGTCCCCAAAATCTTACCGTTAAACAATGTCGGATATTGTTGCCTCATTGAATCCTCGAGGCTCCACGTTGCCTCTTCAACTCCATGTCCATTCCATAATACCTTCACTAAGGAAATCTTTTTGTTTCTTAGCTCTTTCATTTCCGAGCTAGAATACGGATCGACTTTTCCTCATCGTCATATCGACGTATCTCAATCTCGAACGAGCAATCACATGTGACGGATCGATCTGTATCTCACGAGCATAGAAACATGAAATACATCGTGTATCTTTTCTAATTCGTAGGTAGCTTCAATTTATAAGCAACGGGCCCAACACGTTCAATGATTTCATACGGTCCAATGAACCTCGGGCTCAACTTGCCTTTCCGGCCAAAACAGAGCACTTTCTTCCATGGTGAAACCTTTAAAAAGACTCGATCTCCGATCTGGAATTCAATATCTTTACGTTTCAAATCAGCATAGGACTTTTGTCGATCTGACGCAGCTTTCAAATTATCTCTGATTATGGCCACTTTCTGTTCAGTCTCTTTAATCAAATCAACCCCGTGTATCTTATTTTCACTGAGCTCAGTCCAGTATAATGGTGTTCGACATCTTCGCCCGTATAAGGCTTCATAAGGTGCCATTTTGATACTTGATTGAAAGCTATTATTATAAGCAAATTCAATCAAAGGTAGGTATCGTTCCCACGTACCTTCAAACTCGAGAACGCAACATCTCAACATGTCCTCAAGTATTTGAATAGTTCGCTCGGTGGCCAATGCATGTCTGCGGATGAAAGGTGTACTAAATGTAGTTTAGTACCTAGAGCATCTTGCAACTTCTTCCAAAACCGCGATGTAAATCTGGTCTCATACGACACAATAGAGCTCGGTACACCATGCAATCTTACAATTTGCGATACATACAATTCAGCAAGTTTATCGAGTGAAAAATCATGCTGAACCAAGCACAAAATGAGCTAATTTAGTCGGTCTATCAACTATCACCCATCGGCATCTTTCTTACTTGGTGTCATAGGAAGACCGGATACAAAATCCATTGAAATTTTATCCCATTTCCACTCGGTATCATGATCATGAAGCAACCTGAAGGCACTTGATGCTCGGCTTTTACTTGTCGACAAATTAGGCATTTTGAAATAAATTGAGATATATCTCGTTTCATACCGTGCCACCAATAGAATCTGTTTCAAGTCGTTATACATTTTCGTGCTACCGGATGTATCGATAGTCGACCACTATGAGCCTCACTCAAAATCATCATATCAAATCGAGTTCTTTGGAATACACATTCGCTTTTAAAATTCAAGCATCATTTGCATCAATCAAAATCGACTCGCACCTTTTCAATCGAATTCGTTTAGCAATTATATTCTTGTCAACTTTCGTGCATCACAAATTTGTTGGATAAACATCGGTCTTGCTCGTAACTTCACTATGATCGAACCATCACTAGACATAGCCATCGTGCATTCGATGCACGAAGAGCAAATAATGATTTCGACTTAATGCATCCGCAACAACATTAGCTTTTCCGAGTGATAGTCAATCACCAATTCATAGTCTTTCAACAATTCTAGCCACTGCGTTGTCTCAAATTCAGGGTTTTTCGAGTCATTAGATACTTGGACTTTTATGATCCGAGTAAACATGACATTTCTCGCCAAATAAGTAATGACGCCAAATCTTGGTCACGAACACAATGGTACGCAAGCTCTAAATCATGCGTAGGGTAATTTCTTTCATGCGGCTTCAATTGTCTTGAAGCGTAGGCTACAACTTTGCCTTCCTCGCATCAAAACGCAGCCCAAACCATTTAAAGAAGCATCGAGTACACAACAAATTCTTTACCCGATTCAAATTTGAACTAATCTGGAGCTTCATCAAAAGGGCTTTCAACCGATCAAAACTTTTCGACATTTTTCGACCATTCAAACCGGACATCTTTCTGCATAACTTTGTTAACGGGTAGCTATCATAGAAAATCTTTCACAAATCGTCGATAGTAACCCGCAAGTCGAGAAAACTTTGAATCTCGGAAACATTTTTGGTGGCTTCTAATCAAGTATAGCCGAGATTTTGTTCGGATCAACTCGAATGCGATCTGAAACCACATGTCCCAAAAAGTCGACCTCTTTCATCCGAACTCACACTTACTAAACTTAGCACAGTTGATGATCTAAAGTTTGTAGTACTAACCTCAAATGTTCAGCGTGTTCAATTTCATCTTTGGAGTAGATCAATATGTCATCAATAAACACCACCACAAATCGATCCAAAAGCGTCTAAAAACCCGATTCATCAAATCCATAAAAATAAGAGTGCATTAGTAAGCCCAAAAGGCATTACCAAAAACTCAAAATGTCCGTATCTCGTCCAAATGCGTCTTTGGCACATCTCGTATCTCGACTCAGAATCGATAATAACCCGATCTCAAATCTATCTTTGAAAATCTGAAGCCCTTTCAACCGATCAAACAAATCATCAATCCGAGGTAATGGGTACTTGTTCTTTATAGTCACCTTATTTAGTTGCGGTAATCAATACACATTCGCATCATTCCATCTTTCTTTCTCACAAAAAACGGTGCACCCAAGGAGAGAAACTTGGTCGTGCAAAACCCCTATCTGTTAACTCTTGCAACTGTGCTTTCACTCTTTTAGCTCGATGGGTGCCATCCGATATGGAGCTATTGAGATCGGAGTCGCTCCGAGCTAATTCAATGCCAAACTCAATCTCTCGTATAGGGGTAAACCAGGTAGTTCTTCAGAAACACATCCGAGTATTCACATACAATGATGCAGATTCAATCATTTCTCGGACTCTTTATTATCCAAGACATAAGCCAAATAAGCTTCACACCTTTTCTCACATACTTTTGAGCTAACATCGATGATATAACCGTAGAAACCCACCTAAATCACTGGATTCGATTCTAATGATCTCACCATTACGGTGTCTCAAATCGATAAGCTTTCTTTTGCAATTCACCAACGCATCATGCGAAGTTAACCGATCCATTCCGAATTATATCAAACTCATCGAAGGCAACGACATTAAATCAAGCTGGAAACAAAATCTCGAATCATCAATGGGCAACTTTTACACACTTTATTAACAAACACACATCTACCCAAAGGGTTGGATACGAATCACAAACTCGGTAGACTCAATGGCGAGTCTTCTTGAATACCGAGTTTCACATACATATGAATGGGTCGAACCGGGATCAATCAATGCAATCACGGTAGTATCATAAAGGGTGAAAGTTCCAAGAATGACATCTAGAGAAGCAACATCCTCTCTAACTCGAGTAACATAAGCTCTTCTTTGGAGCTCTAGCCTCGATCGATCTGTTGTGTTCTTTGTCCCTCTCGACTACCACCTACATTGCTAGAATGTCCGGGTGGTGCGCCTGCATCTTGATGCACTACTTGGTCTAGTGTTACGTCTTTGTATTCGACTCGATTAACATCGGGCACTCTCGAATAAAATGGTCTGAGGATCCACATTTAAAACAAGTCCGGTCACGAACTCTACAACTCCCAGGATGTCATTTTCCACAATGTTTACATTCAACTCGATTCTGTGAGACGTTACCAACACTGGTCATCGAGGTAGCTCGGGAATCCACTAGAGGTCGATCACGTCTAGATGAATCAAGTAGTTTTGTTTCGATGAAGTCATCTCTAAACTTCTTAGATGTAGAATGAAAATTCTTACCGACGATCTCTTTCGAGTGTCTCTAGCTTACATCTCGCCTCTTCTCTTCTCTTTCCCGAGCTCTTGACTTTGCAAGCTCGCTCAACTAATGTCACAAACTCTTGAATTTCAAGGATGCCAACAAACAACTTTATATCTTCATTCGCACTGTCTTCAAACCTTTTGCACATAATAGCCTCGGAGAAACACACTCTCTAGCATATCTGCCGAGAGCGACAAATTTTCATTCATATTACATCACGGTCATTCGCCTCGCTTGATTCAAGAAATTCTTTTCGTTTCGGTCGATGAACCTTTGGTGATATATTTCTTACGAAATTCAATCGGAAGAAATCCCGTCACTTTTCTTTCGGGACCACGATACTAGTGTATTCCACGGTGATCTGCAGTGTCCCAAAGTAAAGATATGGCACACTTCAAGCATTCCTCCGAGTACAAGATAACTCATCAAGTACCGAATAGTATTATCAAGCCACATTTCACTCGTTGCTCATCATCATCATCATTGGCCCAATTCTTACCAAACTTTCGATTTTATCAACTGGAGGTCTACTAGATCTCATCGGATCTATCATCGAAGTCTTGAAGGCCGGAGTTGGATTATTCAGGTGGAGGTTGTTGTACAGCTGGATTATTTTGAACAAATTGGGTAAACCATTCATTCATCATTTGGTAGAAGGCTTGTTTAGCCTCTCCCTCTTGGTTACCCATAACTGGTTGAGAGTCTAATGGTGCTGATCCATGTGCGAGACCAGGCGCAACACTCTCCACATCATCAGCTACGGCTCTATCGGGATCGGAATCCATTTACTATATAAAATACAATTGAAATTGTCAGAAGTCACCACACTATCACATATAAAATTTTATGGCATGTATAGCTAGACTCTTACGTACTACGGTAGTCCTAGAATCAACTAAACCGTAGCTCTGATACCAATAAAATGTAACACCCCATACCCGAAACCCTTGCCGGAATCGAGTACATGGCATTACTAGACTTGACTATTATCTTGGGGCATGAAAATTTAAAGCTGTCCAACTACGTTATACTGACCAAATCGACCATAACTCGAGTTACAAAACTCAAAATTTAGATCCGTAAATTTTCCTTGCAACTAGACTCATATAACTTTTCACCATAATTTTTCCAGAATTTTTCACGTGGCCAATTAGTACAGTTTATTCATCAAAATTACCCTTATTACACTGCTTGACAATTCTGACCTGTCTCTACAAACATACAGTTATCTCATTTCACAAATTTCCTATAATGTTCTTGTTTATACCAATGAAAAATAGACTCATTAAGGGTTCTACACATATAAACCATGCTTCTTAATGATTTTTGTACAATTTTTGACAATTTTTCCAAAACAGAACAGGGACTCACGAATTCATTCAGGACAAGTCTCACTAAAACTTAAATATCTCATTATATATAATTCCTTTGCCTAACTTGTTTCTTTCATATCAAAATAGACATAATAAAATTTAATACTATGTCTTATTCACTTTCTAATTCAATTTCTCCTATTTTGGTGATTTTCAAAATCACATCACTGCTGTAACTAAAACTATTTCACAACAAAAATAGTCATGAAACATATTCACTCTTATCATTTAGCAACCGAACCTATATAACCAAACATCACAAAATATATGCCAAAACATGCTTTCAAAATAAATCTAGGTTATGGCCACATACACACAAACTTTGACATTATAATTAAGCCATACTGCATGGCTGTCTATATACAATTTTCCAAAACCAAACATATAAAACCAGCCTATACATGCCATAGGTTTGTAGTTTAAGCTTTTAAAATACCAAAATAGCGATCGATAGTGTGGTCGACTTGCTTGACGATCCTACTCGAGCCCATAGCGTAAACAAAATCTGTAAAACCGAGGAGAACATTTCACACAAATAAGCTTACTAGCTTAGTAAGTCCCAAGCTCAAAAACATTTTAACATGTAAATTTAAACATGGCCGAATTCTATCAATTCCTTAACTCAAGTATTTGCACTTTATAACCATAATCACATAATTCACTAAAACACCAAAATATATTACATATATTCGCATATTCCAAATCAAGTGAGTACAACATTTACGTTAATCATATATACCTATTTGAATATTTATACAAACACATCTTAACTCTTTCACTCTTAACATTTTCACTTAATATCGGTTCTCCAAAATATCACATATAAGCTCAAATTCCATTATAATGTTCATACTCAACAATAGTAAGCTCAAAAGCTTATATCAAAATTCCTATCGAATCATCAACCATATCATAGCACACTTAATTTAAATAATACTATACCATCTACCTTACCTTTGGTAAATATAGAAGGCTTAAACATACCTGTACTTTTAGTTCATGAGTTTAAATACATTTCTCCTTGTATGATTCATGATTTCTCCATTTATAACACATCAGGCATAAAGCACGCTAGGCACTAAAGCCGAAATCAAACACGCACAAGGCCTGCTAGGCACGAAGCCGAATTTATCACCGCAGACCTTGAGCACAAGTAGGCACGAAGCCCGAATATGTCACCCAGATTAAGCACTGCAGTGAACTGGCTTGAATATGTCACCTAAGCATTAAGCACTGCAGCACTAAGCTCAATTAAATCAATATAACCAAACATTCTACACACACTCTTCACAACTAATATATACTTATGTTTAACTCAATTGAGCTCATTCACATTAAACCAATAAAATTTACTATATCATTATGCAATCCAACAATTTATTTCACATAACCAACTTCAATCATCAACCAACTATCCCACCATACATTCGGCCATAATGAAAATAGGTACAAAATTCAGCAATTCATACCATTGTTTATAATCATAATTAAGTCATTAACATTCTTTAGCTAAAGGACTTACCTCGGTTGTCGATAGTCCGTGCGAATCGGCTATTCGAGAACCTTCTACTTTCCCGGTCTAATTAGTTTTCTTTGCTCTTGATCTAAAACACATTAAAGTTTAGCTCATTCAACCACAATTCATCTCAATTTAGTCCTTAAGCACATAAATGGGCAAATTACTATTTTACCCTAGAATTTCACAACTTTGCAATTTAGTCCTATTTGCATAACACACAAAATACACCAAATTAGCCAAAACTATGCAAGGGCCGAATGTTCCTAGGGACCTTACAAGTCCTCACATTTCATTTATTTTGCAAATAGGCCCTCTAAAAATTTATTTTTACAATTTAGCCCTAAAAACTCAATTTCATCAAAACTTCCAATACATAACATACTAATTTTTAACCTAACTATCATCTAAAATCATCAAATAACAAAAACCACATGAACACAACAATGGCTGAACATCAAGCATACTTGGATTCAAAAATTACAACATGGGTCGGCTACGGTTCGAAGCAACGATCTCAAAAACGTAAAAATTACTAAAAACTGAAATCGAACTAACCTTGAAATCAAGCCTCAAATTGCCGAAATTTGAAGAACAAAAATCCCTTTTTATCTTTCTCAACTTTCGGCCTTAAGAGAATGGATGATATCATGGCTTTATTTTATGTTATTATAACATATAATAAAGAAATTTATTAATTTACTTATATAACCTTTAATATAAAATAAAACCAATATATATACTTTAGGTACTTAGAATATCTATTTTGCATGTTTAGATTTTTCGGGTTGTGTTTAATCGAGTTTTAAACTAGTTGAATAAATGATGTTTGAGTTGCTTGATGAGTTGTAAATGTAACACCCTAACTTGATGTGTAAATGTAACACCGTCAAACCAAATTAGGAATAGGGTTAAGAGGTTTTACTGAACAATCGAATCATTTAACTTCTAAATTTACAACACAAAGCCAGCCATCAATTTAGCTCATCAATACATAACATAAAGTCCCTTATTGAAATATATAAGACTTAAAATACATGCTAGAGAAGGATCGGGACTAAATTAAAACATATACAGAATTCTCGGATACATACAAACTTAACCAAAAATATAGGGGATACACGCCCGTGGGGGTAGGCCGTGCCTCACCCACGCCTAGTTGACACACCGTGTGCCCTCCCCGTGGTCATATACTTCCAAAATCAACACGGTCACCAAGCACGCCCGTGTGTTAAGGCCGTGTGCCACTAGGTCATATACTATCAATTCTCACACGACATGTAAGCATGCCCATGCCAAGACTGTGTACTCTTAATGTTAGCTATTGACTTTTACCCCACGGTTACTAGGCACGCCCGTGTCGAGGCCGGGTGCTACTAAGCTACATTCTGCCAATTCACCCACGGTCTATAGGCACGCCCGTGTGCCACAACCATGTGACATTATAAGCCATTTACAAGGCTAAATTGCCACCCACAAGGGTCAAACCTACAAGCCACATTAACCAAGACATCTTATGCACATATTACCACCAAAAACATACTAAAACAATCATTCAAATTATGCATTCAATAACAATTCCATTCACACCAAGATTAATACCAAAACTTATCTTATCAAATGCATAATTCATTCCCAATTTCACTTATTCCTACTAGCATCATACCGTCACCAAGAATTTCCATCTATAAGTCCATTTCTCAACTCACAACTCATACAAAAGATGCATCATATACACCAAAATCATTCATGCCAAAAACTATCACATATCTAGCCATATCTCATAACTACTTACAAATCTCAAACATAGTTCAAATAACTAGCCTATACATGCCATATTTTAACTATGTACATCTTTCCAAAATACCCAAAAATAGATTGCCGATAGTTTGATTGAGAACCTGACGATCCCAGATCCGAGTTAGTTTTACTGACACTGCAAGGCAGAGAAACAATTCACACAGTAAGCTTTCCAAAGCTTAGTAAGTTCGACATACAATACAACTATCTCAATAATCTAACCAATATACAAAATAAACAATCACATAGATCACCTATCTCATATTCATATCATCTCATCGTAGTTAAGATACTTATTCATTCATTCATAGCTTGTTCATAACTCATCAACCACAAAGGTTTAATACATACCTTAGCTAACACTTAGTTATTCAATTTCCAAGCTACTCATTGCTCGATATTACTTGTCGATCATCTTTTGGTATCTGTTTAATTTGATCGCACACTCAGTGCCACATACATATTCGAAACATATATGTCATCGCACACTTAGTGCCTATTCTTTTAACTGTTTTATTACGGTGTCGCACACACAGTGCCAATTCAATAAACTGAAGCTTTCATATCATTGCACACACAGTGCTATTCATTTCTATTTCCGCACACTTAGTGCCATCAACTAAATTCTTGCACATAGCAACTCAATTTCATACATATATACATATTCATTTCATAAAGCTAAAACATATCTTTAAAAACATGTATTATATCCGAACTTACCTCGGACGTCGAACTATCGATACGGTCGATTAATTGAGCACTTTATCTTTGCCTCGATCTCGATCTGAACCTCTCCTCTCTTGGTCTATACACATTCAAATTCAATCCATTCAATCATCAATTCATTCCTTTTAATCCAAACACACATATTTAGGGCATTTTGCAAAATAGCCCCCACACTTTCACATTTCGACACTTTAGTCCTTAATTCATCAAATCACCAAATACAAATAATTTTATTACACCATGCTTAGGCCAAATTCTCCCTAGTCTCATACAAATCAACACATTTCATTTATTGTGCATTTTAGTCCCTCAATTTACACTTTTCACAATTTAGCCCAAAATACTTAATTTCATCAAAAATCTTAATTCAAACAATGTTAATCCAACACCAAGTTTTCATACTTTACTATCAACTAGCACATATCTCAAATGTTCATCAATGGCTCATCACAAAAACATCATCAATTCACAAAATTTCAACATGGGTTAGCTAAAGCACAAAGCAACGATTATGGAAACGTAAAAATTATCAAAAATCGAGTTAAAACCACATATCAATTTGTGCCTAAGCTTGTCGAAACCTCAAAACTTCCTAGCCCTCCTTTCTTTTCTATTTTCGTCCAAGAAAGATGATATATTCATCATCTTTTTGTTTGCTTTATTAATATTATACCTTAATAATCAATTTCCTATTTTAACCTTAACATATAAAATGTTTAAAACATATATTATAAGGACATTTTTGACCATATCCACCCATTAACTAAATAATGGTCAAATAACAATATAAGGCCTCCACCTTACAAAACCAACATTAATTAAGTACTCATAAATCAGCACACAGCATTTTACTCTCTATGCAATTTAGTCCTTTCTCTTTAATTCGATACACAAACGATCAAATTATCACACAAAATTTTCACACAGACTAATTCACATATCATTCACATAGAAAATAATATTAAAATAACATTTCAACCTCAAATTTGTGGTTTCGAAACCACTGTTCCGACTAGGGTCTAAACCGGGCTGTTACAGTAAGAAATTGCAGGTAATGGTAACCTTGATGTTTAAGGCTCATATTTAGTCCACACGGCCAGACACACGGTCCGTGGCTGGCTGTGTGATCTAAGTCAGAGAGTTACATGGAGTAGGACACGGTCTAAGACACGGGTTTGTCCTATGGCCACACAGGCGTGTCCTAGGTCCACACGGGTGTGTGTGCCCAGTTTTTAGGAAAAAAAATTTAAAAATTTCGCGAAAAATTTCCTGAATGTCTGATTTAGTCTCGATTTGTTTCTAACGTGTATTTTGGGCCTCGAGGGCTCATAAATGGGTAATATGATTTAATTATAATATGTATGCAAAATATTTCTGTAATGTTCGTATTTGATCTGAAATGTCCGGTAATGCTCCATAACTCTGTTTCAGCGATGGTTAAGGGTTAGGGGTTACAAAACTATATATTTCAAATATTGTCAGATTGCATAGTATGCCACTACCTATCATTTTAGATTGATATCCCAAATTTACCTCTAAATTTTGGGGTAAATTACACGAAGATCTGAGTACGAAACTTAATTTCAGTATAACATTTCATCCTCAGACTAACGGACGATCTGAGCGGGTGATTTAGATACTTGACAATATGTTGCAATGTTATATATTATTGAATTTGAGGACAAGATGATAAATTTCTACCATTAGCTGAGTTTGCATATAATAACAATTATCAAACAAGCATCTTTAATGAAAGTGCTATGGCATCGTCATAGTATGAAAAAGGCTACGTGAGAGCCAGAACAAACTATGATATCACAGTACCCTAACATTTTCTCAGGTGAATTTAAAGGATAAAATTTGGTAATCAAACTAATATTATATTTATCACTTTTAATTTAAATTTATTTTAAATTTATCAAGTTAATTATTATTTTAAATTTGTTAACTTCTCAAATTTTTATTTATTTTATCTAACTTAAAAGTAATATTTTGGATTATCTTAGTATTTCAATTTAGGTTTTTTTTTAATATTAGATCATCACATGAATTTTTTTTGGAAAATTCTTGTTCTAAGAATTAAAATATATTTTAAATTAATTTGTTTTGTTTTGTTTGAGAAAATATAGAAATTATAGGATAATTTGATACAAATTAATTATTTTATGAACGTAGATACAAATTGTATTTAATATTCAAATTTTTAAAATTGTATATTTCTGATATCTTTTTAACAAACAAATGATAATTTTATTTATAATAGTTATTATGAACGTAAATTACAAATTGTATATAATAATTATAATAAATTTTCGTCCATAACAATTGTTCATAAATAAATAATTTTTAAATATTAGAAAATGAAATTTTATGGCCGACAACAATTTGTATGTATTGATAAACATGTTACAAAATGAATGGCGTAGGTAGTCTCAATGTGGACTTTTAGGTCAGACATTTTCGTGTCAGATACCCTTTGTTCATCCAAACCAAAGCAAAAAAGATGAGCAAATCAGGCTGCTCAAAGCTTCACATCGCCATGTTTCCGTGGGTTGCATATGGTCATTTCATTCCCTTCCTTCATCTCTCAAATAAGTTGGCTCATAAAGGCCATACAATTTCCTTCATTTTGCCTAAAGGAGTGCAACCAAAGCTAGAAAACATGAACCAATACCCCAACTTGATTCAATTCGTTCCTCTAGTTATACCCCATGTCGATGGCCTCCCTCCAGGTGCTGAAACTACATCTGTTGTTCCTCTGAACCAACAAAAATACCTTGCTTTTGCTGTAGATCAAACCAGGGACCAAGTTGAAGGCATCCTAGGGGCTGTAAAACCTGATCTGGTTTTTTATGATTTCTGGTTTTGGATCCCAGACTTGGCTCGCCAACTTGGGATCCACCCCATATACTATGTAGTGGTTTCCTCGATGATCAAGTCGATTGGGCCAAGCTCCAAGACTCTAATCAAAGAAATGACTGTAGAAGAGTTGACGAAATTGCCTCCTGATTACCCTTCTTCCACTGTGAAATTCAAAGCTGAAGAGGCTGCTGCTTTGTTGTTTGGGGCTGAGGATTTCGGGAGTGGACTGTCGTTTGGGGAACGGATAAGAACTGCTGTGAGTGGAAGTGATGCCATTGCCTTCAGGACTTGCCGTGAAACCGAGGGACCATTTTGCGACTATGTTGGTTGAGTATATGGGAAGCCTGTTTTGTTATCAGGGCCTTGCTTGCCTGAAACAAAGACCCAACAGCTTGATGAGAAATGGGTTAGTTGGTTAAGCCAGTTCGAGCCAGGTTCTGTTGTGTTTTGCTCATTTGGAAGCCAGAATGTGTTACAGAAGGACGAGTTCCAGGAGTTGGTGCTTGGCTTTGAGCTATGTGGGCTACCATTTTTGGTAGCTTTAAAGCCACCCCAAGGATGTTCAACTGTTGAAGAAGCACTGCCGGAGGGGTTTCAAGATAGGGTTGGAGGAAGAGGGTTGGTGTATGGAGGTTGGGTTCCACAAGAGCAGCTATTGCACCACCCTAGCATCGGGTGTTTCGTTAACCACTGTGGGTATGGAACGATGTGGGAGTTTTTGCTTAGTGACTGCCAAACCGTGTTGATACCTGAAATTGGGGATCAAATTTTGAACACCAGATTAGTGGTGAATGAACTCAAGATTGGAGTTGAAGTGGAGAGAGGTAAAAACAGGGAGGTGTCAAAGGAGTCATTGAGTGAAGCCATCAAGTTTGTGATGGACAAGGACAATGAAACAGCTAATATGATGAAGAGAAACCATGCTAAGCTGAAGCAAATACTATCTAACAGGGATCTTCAAGAAGGATATATCAACAATTTCAACCAAGCTCTGCAAGATCTTGTCAAATAGAGTTGCAAAATCCAAGCAATTGGTTAGAAAATGATTGTGAATCATAGGTATGATTATTGTTTGTGATGGTGACTTATGGGATATTAGTTAGAATTAGATAAATGACACGATTTAGTATGTTTTTGATGTGATATGATAAAATGGAATGATTTGTTAATGGTATACTTGTGGCTTAATTATGAATGAATATATATGACTTATATTTGAAGGTATTTTTAGGCATACACGGGCTGCCACATGGCTGTGTGCTTCACATGGGCATATGGCACAGTCATGTGCTCTATTTGATTTGAGTGTTATTTGGTATATATAGCCCCCGTCTTTTATATGATCTGGAGACATGACCGTGTGCCTCCACCTACATAATTTTAGTCATCACACACAGTTGAGCAGCACAACCATATTTGCATGTTTTGTTGTCAGGGCCTTGTTTGCTGAAACGAATACCCAACAGCTTGATGAGAGATGGGGTTAGTTGGTTGCCAGTTCGAGCGTTTGGCTCATTTGGAAGCCAGAGTGTGTTGCAGAAGGATGAGTTCCAGGAGTTGGTGCTTGGGTTTGAGCTATGTGGGCTACCATTTTTGGTAGCTTTAAAGCCACCCCAAGGATTCTCGACTGTTGAAGAAGCACTGCCGGAGGGGTTTCAAGATAGGGTTGGAGGAAGAGGGTTGGTGTATGGAGGTTGGGTTCCACAAGAGCAGCTATTGCACCACCCTAACATCGGGTGTTTCGTTAACCACTGTGGGTATGGAACGATGTGGGAGTTTTTGCTTGGTGACTGCCAAATCGTGTTGATACCTGAAATTGGGGATCAAATTTTAAACACCAGATTAATGGTGAATGAACTCAAGATTGGAGTTGAAGTGGAGAGAGGTAAAAACAGGGAGGTTTCAAAGTCATTGAGTGAAGCCATCAAGTTTGTGATGAACAAGGACAATGAAACAGCTAATATGATGCAGAGAAACCATGCAAAGCTGAAGGAAATACTTTCTAATAGGGATCTTCAAGAAGGGTATATCAACAATTTCATCAAAGCTCTACAAGATCTTGTCAAATAGAGAGTCCAAGTTGCAAAACAAGAAGAATATATCCATTTCATTATTTGGAATGAATTGAAGAGTAGTCCTGGCAGGTTAGCTCTCAAAAGGATTTGGTCAAGGTTCTTTCACCATGTTAAACGGCATCTAATGATGCTACTCATTTTCTAGCCAAAAATGGACTGAATAGTAATACTGCCACGATTACCCACCCTTTCTTCATCTTTATGTCATCACTGATGCTATGAAAATGTTGAATTTCAACAACAATAGCAAAAAAGTCATCCAATAGGCGAATGTAATTTGGAATGAATGTTGTTCCTAATCTACACTTAAAAGTGTCATCGTTTATTTTTCTTTCTTTTTTGCGTTAAGGGTTAAATAAGTTCAATTCAGTCTCAATTAACCCCTCAAACAATAAAAGCATATCAACTAGACTCTTTGATTAATGGTTTCCACTGTTGATAATTAATGCGTTGATGTGGCTATTCATGACAGCTAAATAGACTATTATGATGCCAACATGGCAAGTCCACATCAACAAAAATAATTTTTTAAAATAAAAATATTTAAAATTTAAATTCAAAATGAATGGAAATCTCAGTTGATTTGAATCTAGGTATTTATTTGTTAGATTAATTCTAAATGTAGTTTTTTAAATTATAAAAAAGTTTAAAAATAAAAATATTATAACACATTATTTAATTGTTAAAAATCAAATTCAAAATATATCTAGGCAAACGGACATCTATGTTCAGTTGAATTTTGACATCAATTTGTCTATATTCATTCTAGATATATACAATTTTTAAATTTTGAAAAACTAAAATTATGAGATAAATATCAAATTTATACATGAACTTTGCTCCGATGCGCAATTTGATAGATGAACTTTAATTTGATATAATCATACGCATGAAAACTTGAATTGTGGTTCATATATATACATGAAGCTTTGATTTTGATTTAGCTGTACATTTAAATAAAAAGAATACATACATTTATTTTTGTATTAGATTAATATAACGATCTGTGTATGCAATATATAAACATAACATTATACTAATTCGATAATGTTGTTAGTGATTTAAGAAATTGAATCGAATAAAATATCTTATATAAAATCACATAAAGTCAATATTCATGCATTGCATTACACATTAAATCAATATTCATGTATAATTTTGATATTTATTCTGTTGATTTTACTTTTCTCACGAGAGATAAATATCATATTTAATAAGATTTTGAAGTTCTTCTTGTCGGTTTTTTTATTTAATTTGTTTATTGTAACTTTAGTGTTTTTATACTTTCAAGGTCATTTTATCTATCATCGTTAATTTTAATACGAGGATATAAGAATGCAATGTCAAGCAACACATATTATTATGATTAAACATGTGCATAATTTTAAAAAAATTGAGATAAAAGAAAAAAAAATTTGTGTAGCACATACGTATAAATTTTTTGAATGTTGATTTATCATTTATATAAATTTGTGTAGGAGATATATATAAATTGTTTTGAATTTTCATTTATCATTTTATATAATTTTTAAAATTATATACCATAATGTTGACATAGTTTAGCTAGAACATGGCACTTTCGATAGCAATAATGTAAGCTCAAATATTCATACACAACTAGCATCAAAACAAACACAACACATATCAACTTATACCACATCCACATAGCTCATTTTAATGAAACAATCCATTAACAATCTATAAGATCATATCATTTACATGTTATACATTTCAATGCAATAGTCAATTGATTCATCAATTTCATTTCATTTCCTTTTTAAATTTCTAGATTTGAGTAACTTATTTCGCCTGATGGAACCATAGTAAACGGACTTGAGTATAATGGTAAACTATACCACACTAGTTACTCGTCTGAGCTAAATATATACATATCAAGTTACTCACCCAATCTAAACATGTGTCACATAATACATGAGAATCTGCAATAAATGTTGGACCTCGATAACGTCTGTAGTAAATCTCGTACAAGCGCGCACTAAACTCTATTAGCATGTCAATCGAATCCTAGCTTTTACTAAGTTCACACGGGCATCGATTTCGCTTATTTCAATATCAAACCTGTAAAATTGGGTCACATATGACATTTCTATATCATGTAATCATTTGTATTTATGCATTTGTACCCTGTATTATTACGTAATAACCAACTTTACACAATATTCCAATTCAGTCTGATACTAGCCAGTTATACCAAATTCCAAGATATTTCAATTATATACAAATATTCATATATTAATTAAATACAATATGCAAAAATATTACCAAATGAAATAGTAAGCTCCATATGAACTTACCTAATCAAAACACAAACAAGTTGATTCTTCAGAGACTAATCAACAATTTTAGTTTTTCCTCAATTAACTTCGCTTTGATCCGATTCTTAATTTATAAAATTATTTCATAAAATCAATAAATATTAAACATTCTCATTTTATACCATGAAATGAATGAATCTACACAAACTCATTTTTCGATACCCCTAAAATTTTACATTTTATTCAATTAAGTCTTTGAATTCAAAATAGTCATAACTTCAAATTTTGAGCCTCAATTTAAAATTTTGATTTCACATATATTCATTAAGGACCCTTGATGGGTCACGAAACTAACTAATAATTTGACAAAGGCAAACGCACCTATCGAACAATAGTATAGCTATGGTGAATCTGGAATATCGTATCCACAAGGACTAAAAGTACTAGTAATAACTATCTTTCTATTATTTAAACTAATAATTAAGGGGATTTGTGATGGTCTCACAATTAACTAAATATTTTGACAAAGGCAAGCGCACCTATTGAACAGTAGTATAGTTATGGTGAGTCCGAAATATCATATCCACAAGGACTAAAAGTACTAGTAATAACTGTCTTTCTATTATTTAGCCTAATAATTAAAGGGATTTGTTTTAATCTAAAAATTTAACTAAATAATTTACAATGAACGCGACAGAGAGTGAAGAAAGTAATTGAATAAACCAATGAATAAAGACAATACCCAATGAAGAATCCACTTAGACTTCACTTATTATTCTGACTCTAAATTAAACGATTTATTCACTTGCCTTGATCCGTAGAAATCCCTAAATTATGTTAATATCTCTTTCGAGACTAAGAACAACTGACTCTAGGGTGATTAATTGAAATCTCTTTCTAATTAAAACCCCTATCGTCACATTAACTCGATTTATGGATTCTTTTATTAGATTTGACTCTAATCTGGCAAATTTATGTCATCTTATTTCTAGGGTTGCAATCAAATTCGCTTAATTATGTTAGATCTACTTTTAAACAGGGACTTTTGCTCTACTGAATAAGCACATCAAACTTGAATTAATATTCTGAAAATATTAAAGCAAGGGTTAAGAAACATAATTAAGAACAAGAACATGTATTTATCATGTAATTCAGATAATTAAATAATAAGATTCATCTAGGTTTCATCCTCCCTAGGTATTTAGGGAGTTTAGTTCATAATGTAAAAGGAAAATATCTTAGAATCAAGAAAATAACAAGACATAAAGAACTCAAAAACTTCTAAGGAACTTGATTGAGATCTTCAATCTTGGAGTGGATCTGCTTCCGAGATGATTTCGATGGCTTCTGATAAACCGTAATATAAACATATTTTAATCCCACATTTAGCATACTTTTGGATGATTTATCCATTTAATTATGGAAATAGGTGCTCCTAATCCTTTGTTTTCATGGTTTATACTCAAGAGAGCACCGGAGGATGAAAATAATGAGAAATGGGCCAAAGCACGAAATCCACACGGACTGGACCCAAAACACACGGCCGTGCCTCTTTAGTAGACCCGACCACGGCCTGGCCCTGAATCACACGAGCATGCCACACGGGCGTGTCCCTGCCGCAGCAAAGAAGAGTTCTATTTGGATTAAGGTACTTAGAGGCAAAGAAAGACATTCCAAAAGCCTATATAAACACCCTAGAGGCCAACCTTTAGGGGGCGTTTAGCTAGGCCAATGAGACAAGCCAGAGAAGCTGAATTGTGGGATTCACTCGAAGAAAGCCAGTTGATTCATCTCAAGAAGTCAAAATCATACTCAAGACAGAGGATCTCTCATTCAATTCCTTTAGGGGGTTTTAGGGTTTTTTTATGTTTTGTTTTATATTTTCTTCTGAGATGTATTCTTTTATGATTATGAACTAAACCCCTCAAATACCTAAGGGGGATGAAACCTAAGACAGATCTTGTTATTATTTTCTGATCTGTATTATAAATACTTGATTTGTTCTTAGCTATGTGTTCTTAATTCTTGTTTTGATATTTCAGGATATTGATTCAAGCATTTATGCCCTTAGGCAGAGGAGGAATAGACTCTGTCTAAGAGTAAATCTAGCATAGTTAAGTGGAGTTGATCGCAACCCTAGAGATAGGATGACGAAAATTTGCCGGATTAGGGTCAAACCTAATATGGGTGTCCATAGATCGAGTTAATGTAATTCTAGGGGTTTTAATTAGAAAGAGATTTCAATTAATCAACCTAGGGTTAGACGCTAGTAGCCTTGAGAGAGGTATTAATATAAATTAGGGAACCTATGGATCAAGTTAAGTGAATAAATCGTCTGGTTCAGAGTTAGATAACAAGTGAAGTCTAGGTGGATTCTTCCTCGGGTTTTGTCTTAATCAATTTATTTTTTCCCACAAGTATTTCCCCAATTCATTCTCTGTGTCTTAGCATCTTTAGCTTAGTAGTTAGTTAATTTTAGATTAGATAACAATTCTCTTAATTCTTAGGCTAAATAATAAGAAGAAAGTCAGTATTAGTACTTTTGGTTCCTTTGGGTTCAATAATCTAGTCTTGCCACTAAACTATACTACTATTTGATAGATGCGCTTGCCTCAATCATTGTCATAGTTTGTTTCTAGGCTCGATCATTCTTTTTATAAATTTTTAAAACTCTGACATATGATAAAGTTTTTGGTGTCGTTGCCGGGGAACTGAAATATTAAGAACGCTCAATTTTTATTACTTTAGCCATTTTTTATTTTATTTTTCTACAATTTAATTTTATTTTTACTTTGCTAATTCTCTTTTTATTTACTTCTGGCAGGTAATTCTAGTTTATGACTAGGAGGAACCCGTTAGAACCCTTGATTTTTACAGTGAAATAGAACATACCGCTCTCAAAAATCGAAGAGATGTCACTGAATAATTATCAGTGGCAAGTCATGAGGACAAAGCCTACTAAAGCAGCCGGTGTTATCAACCTTGACGCGGTCACCATGTTATCTAAGTAGGTAGAGTTTTTAAATAAAAAAATGATGGTTTGTATGGTTCTACGCAGGTACATCCGATTATGCAGTGCGAAATGAATGGAGGGGGGATAAGCAATACAGAATATCCACCTTACAACCCAAGCACTAAAAACGAGCAAGTTCACTATATGGTTAATAATTTTCGATCTCAAAATAATCTTTACAGTAACACTTATAATGTAGGTTGAATGTACCATCCCAATTTCTCGTGGGGTGGTCAAGGTAATCAAGGACCGCAACTTCTTCCAGGCTTTCAACAACCACCTCACCAGCAGGAAAAGAAGCCGAACCTTGAGGAGATGCTAACAAAATTTATCTCGATGTCAGAAACACGCTTCCAAAACACTGAAACAACGCTTAAAAATTAGCAAGTGTCGATTCAAGGGCTCAAGAATCAAATAGGTCAGCTTGCTAAGCTGATATCAGAAAGACCACAAGGTATCTTGCCTAACAACACCAAAACTAACCCAAGAAAGCAACCTCAAGCAATAACTGCTCACGATAGTGAAGGGTTAGATGAACCAAAATTGAAGCAAGAGAATGTGGTAGAGGAAGGTAAGGTTGAGGTAAGCCATGATAAACCAAACCTGGTGATTACAGAGTACCAACCACGTGTGTCGTCCCCAATGCGATAAAAAAAGACCACACAGAGGAACAATATTAACTTGCCATTTCTTAAAGCTCTTTCGCAAATGCCAGATTCAAGAAAATTTTTAAAAGTGTTTTTGACAAACAAATGAAAGTTAGACGGTACGTCACATGTGGAGCTAAACGTAGTCCTTGACACGGCTAGGACATCGAGTATTAAAGGTGGAACCAATCACTTCAAAGTTGGGGACTAGGCACTGTCAGATGCAACAGACCCTCGAATAGTCGCTTCAGAACTTAATACAAATGGCGCAACTCCTCTTTCAGCACGTAAGGTCTTTCCATACTGAACGATTGAGGTAACACATTCTAATTTCGAAACTTTTGAGGTAAATATTACCCGACTCAAACCATATGTTGATAGAATTGATAGTAAGAAAAATGAGTTTCGACTTCGTGAACCATCATGGCCATACGAATAACAGGTAAGTCTAGCTCAAGACTTTAAATGAGCGCTTCTCGGGAGGCAACCCAAGCATTAACCCCACTAACGTCTATATTTTCAAATTTTAGCATCTAACTAAAAACTAACAAAATTTTTAGGCGTAGGTTTCCCTACCACACGGCCTTGCACACGGGCGTGGCCATGGCCATGTGGAAACCACGAATAGGTACATGGGCGTGGCGGAGATCGTGCAGAAACAGGACTAAAATTTGCCCCAAGATAAGAGCAACGCGGCCGTGGTCGAAACTGCCTAAAGAACATGGGCTTAATTAATTCCACATGGCTGTGCAAGGCGGTCGTGGTTGACATTATCAGCTTTTTCAAATATTGCCTCCACCACCACCTCGAGATCACTCCGATGATGAGGACCTTTGAGTCCTTTTATTTTCTTTATTTTTATTTTTATATTTTTTATTCTTATTATTATTTTTAGTTCATTTTCCTTCATTATTAAACTCTTTAATTTTTAAGTATAGTTTTATTTTTTTTATCTCTGGCTGTTTAACTCTCGAGTAACTATACCAAACGTCCATTAAATAAGAACTCTCTAAAAACTTTACTGATGACTCCGCAGTTTAAAAAGGTTCAAGGTGCAACTCAAGGAACGAACACACCACCGGAGTATTCTCCACCACCTTCACTTATGCCTAGTCATCATATTTATCATTGATCATCCTCTAAGGATTTCATCCAAAATTCAGGAAGTTTCACTTCTCCCTATCTCTTATGATTTCATGCTATTAATCTCTAGATATATATCTTTGTACATTGAAGGCAATGTACATCTTAAGTGTGGGGGGTGAAAATTATTTAGAAAAAGTTCCTAACTTTTTGCATTATTCTCAAATCCCTGAATGATATCTTGTCTTAAAGTAATTTTCTCATATCACTAATTAGAATGAAATTCCTATTGATTAATGATTTTTATTGATATGTTTTGGAATAAGTCATAGTTAAATATGCAATGATTATTTAAACTTTAGGAGACTAGAGAATCAAGCATGATGAGTCTATTTTCAAAAATTAAAATTTTGTTAGGTTGTCTACCTGGATCTAATTGTTACCTTGAAATTTGAAATTTACATGGTTACCATCAAAAACCCATAATTTTTGTGAGATTTTGAGCCTTTTAGAGCATATATTCTTTTCATGCTCACTTTATTGATTATGAGCGTGTCAACATTGATTTGTTATTCTAGAACTTGCTTCGATTATACATGTCAAGACCACATCATTGATTTGATATACAGAGATGAAAAGGCACTTAGGATTTAACCCACTTACTCTACTAAAAGCCCACCTTCACAATTAACCCCTAGTGAACCCATTTGATCTTAACAACCCTTTTATTGACTCACCCACTAATATTAACCCAAAACCCATCTTGTATTTGTTATCACCATTTCTCTTGACTACCCCTCTATCGAGACTTCATTTGATCAGTTGCCTAATTATTTTATTTCAGTAGTTGAATTCTTCTTATATTATGTATTTACTTGATTTGTTCTTAAAAAAAAATAGAAGTATATTTATTAGTTCTGTGATTAAGTGAGCTTATACTTTTAAATTCAACATCTTGAAGAAGAAGCTCGTATTATTAGTATTATAAGTTTTCAATTGATGTAATTATTCAAGATTAGTTCATTTCTCTAGTTGGGTAATTTGTCAATTCAATCTCAATTTTAACCTTCTAATTTAGCCTTTATCCACACCTTTAACCGTAGCCCCATTACAACCCTTAAAAGACCTTTTGATCTATGTATCATTTTATTTTACAGTGGTGGAGATTTGATTTTCATGCAAGCCTATGGGACTAACTTTTCATGTTCCACTTTTGAGTGCTTAATTTTGAACCTTAAACACTTTGAGTGATTTGAGTGAATCATTAGTAAGAATTTCAACTCTTGTCGATTTTGAATTAAATGTGATTATTTAGCTAAGGGAAAACACCTATATTTTCATGCTACAAAAACTATGACTTTGATTGTTTGAATCTTTAGGACTCTTTGAGTTAAAAATTATCCATGTATAAATTATCTATGAATTATGATGAAACATTATCGATGAATATTATGAATTGAGGAAGTTCGTTTTAATTGTGAGTTGAGAATTTTGCTTGAGGACAAGCAGAACCTTAAGTGTTGGGGTATTTGATAAATCGTAATAAGAACATATTTTAATCCCACATTTAGCATACTTTTGGATGATTTATCCCTTTACTTAAGGAAATAGGTGCTCCTAATCCTTTGTTTTCATGTTTTATACTCAGGAGAGCACCGGAGGATGAAAAGAATAAGAAATGGCCAAAAACGAAAAAATGGGTCAAAACACGAAATCCACACGGCCTAGGCCTGAAACACACGATCGTGCCTCTTTAGCAAACCCAACCACGGCCTGGCTTCGAATCACACGGGCGTGCCACACGGGCTTGTCCCTGCCGCAACAAAGAAGAGTTCTATTCGGATTAGGATACTTAGAGGCAAAAAAGATATTTCAAGAAAAAAACTCTAGAGGCCAACCTTTAGAGGGGCGTTCAGCTAGGCCAAGGAACCAAGCCAGAGAAGCTGAATTGTGGGATTCACTCGAAGAAAGCCAGTTGATTCATCTCAAGAAGTCAGAATCATACTCAAGACAGAGGATTTCTCCTTCAATTCCTTTCAGGGGGTTTTAGGGTTTTCTTTATGTTTTGTTTTATATTTTCTTCTGAGATGTATTCTTTTATGATTTTAAACTAAACCCCTCAAATACCTGAGGGGGATGAAACCTAAGACGGATCTTGTTATTGTTTTTGAGCTGTATGATAAATACTTGATTTGTTCTTAGCTATGTGTTCTTAATTCTTGTTTTGATATTTTAGGATATTGATTGAAGCATTTATGCCCTTAGGCAGAGGAGGAATAGACCATGTCTAAGAGTAGATCTAGCATAGTTAAGCAGAGTTGATCGCAACCCTAGAGATAGGATGACGAAAATCTGCCGGATTAGGGTCAAAACTAATATGGGAGGTCATAGATCTAGTTAATGCAATGCTAGGGGTTTTAATTAGAAAGATATTTCAATTAATCAACCTAGGGTTAGACGTTAGCAGCCTCGAGAGAGGTATTAATATAAATTAGGGAATCCTACGGATCAAGTCAAGTGAATAAATCGTCTGGTTCAGAGTTAGATAACAAGTGAAGTCTAGGTGGATTCTTCTCGGGTATTGTCTTAATCAATTTATTTTTCCCACAAGTATTTCCCCAATTCATTCTCTGTGTCTTAGCATCTTCATCTTAGTAGTTAGTTAATTTTAGATTAGATAACAATTCTCTTAATTCTTAGGCTAAATAATAAGAAGAAAGTCAGTATTAGTACTTTTGGTTCCTTTGGGTTCGACAATCCAGTCTTGCCACTAAACTATACTACTGTTCGATAGATGCGCTTGTGTCAATTATTGTCATAGTTAGTTTCTAGGCTCGATCATTCTTTTTATAAAATTTTAAGACTCTGACATACGATCAGCTTTCTTCGAGTAACTTCTTTGTTCTACTCTGCATGCTCCCTTAGGTCTTCTTCAGGTATGTAGTATAGACTTTAGAATGCCTAGAAACCCTAAAATTTGGCTATTTTGTGTGGAAATAAAACAGGGTGCGACAGGGACACGGGGGTGTGATCAGCCCGTGTAAGAATGCCCAAGCCGTGTGCAAATTTGACACAGCTCACGATGGACACGGGCTTGCACACGGCGTGTGTGTCCCGTGTGAACTAGCTCGTGTGGTATTGGTTTGGCCGTGTGGATCCTTAATATGTCCCATTTTTTCCAATTTTGGCCCGTTTTCAGCTTTTTTCACTTCCCTATGTTCTCCTAACTATAGAAACATGAATTTAAATGATTTAGGAGTATCGAATTCACAAAATTGAATAATAAAACATCCAAAAACACACTAAGCATGGGATTAAAATGTGTTACTTTTATGGTTTATCAATTTGTTTTAATCTAAATTTTAACTAACTAATTAACTATGAGTGCGAGAGATAAAATTGGGAAAATATTCGAAGAAAATCAAAGAGAGAGATAATACCCAAGGAGAAATCCACCTAGATTTCACTTATTATTATTATTCTAAATTAAACGATTTATTCACTTACCTTGATCAGTAGAAATACCTAAATTATGTTAATATCTCTTTCGAGACTAAGAACAACTGACTTTAGGTTGATTAATTGAAATCTCTTTCTAATTAAAACCCCTATCGTCGAATTAACTCAATCTATGGATTCCCTTATTAGATTTGACTCTAATCCAGTAGATTTATGTCGTCCTGTTTCTAAAATTGCAATAAACTCCGCTTAATTATGCTAGATCTACTCTTAAACAGGGACTTTTGCTCCACTGATTAAGCACATCAAACCTAGATTAATATCCTTAAAATATTAAAGCAAGGGTTAAGAACACATAATTAAGAACAAGAACAAGTATTTATCATGTAATTCAGACAATTAAATAATAAGATCCATCGTAGGTTTCATCCTCCCTAGGTATTTAGGGAGTTTAGTTCATACTCATAGAGGAAAACAACTCAAAATAAAGAAAACAACAAGACATGAAAAACCCAATAAAACTTCGAAGGAAATTTTACTGGAGATCTTCAATCTTGGAGTGGATCTGCTTTCGAGATGATTCCGTATGCTTCCTTCGAGTAATTTCTTTGTTCTACTCTGCGTGTCTCCTTAGGTCTTCTTCTAGTGTGCATTTATAGACTTTAGAATGCTCAAAACCCTAAAAATTGGGTTTTTTACATGACAGGGAAGCAGGGTGCAAAATTGACACGGCTGGCACATGGGCGTATGGCCAGCCCGTGTAGCTCACATGGGCATGTGCCCAGCCCGTGTGGATCTTGAAAACTCTAATTTTGGCCCATTTTTCGCTCCTTTTGCTCCCAAATGCTCTCCTAAGTATAGAAATATGAATTTAAGGGATTAGGAGCATCAAATTCACTAATTTTCATCATAAATCATCCAAAAATATGCCAAGCATGGAATTAAAATATGTTACATTTATGGTTTATCAAATATCTCCACACTTAAGCATTTTCTTGTCCTCAAGCAAAATCCTCAACTCACAATTAAAATTAAGTTCAATTCATAATTCTCATCAATAATGTTTTTATCATAATTCACAAATAATCACATATTGATAGTTCAACTAAAAGAGCACTAAAGATTCAAACAATCCAAGTCACACATTTTTAAAGCATGAAAACATAGGTATTTTCCCTTATCTAAGTAATTACCTTTAATTCAAAACTAACAAGATTTGACATCCTCACTAAAGATTCACTAAAATCACTCAAGGTGATTAAGGTTCAAAAATAAACACTCAAAAGTCAAACATGGAAAGTCATTACCATAGGCTTGCATGAAAATCAAATCTCCACCACTATAAAATGAGATGATACACAAATCAAAAGATCTTTAAAAGGTCGTAATGGGGTTTGGGTTAAAGGTGTGGATAAAGGCTGAAATAGAGGGTTAGAATTGAGATCGAATTGACAATTTACCTAACTAGAAAAACAATCTAATACTGAATAATTACATCAATTAAAAACTTATCAATAATAAAACGAGCTTCTTCTCAAAATGTGCAATTAACAGTTTAAGTTCAAATAACATAGAACTAGTAATAAATAAAATAAATGTACATATATTTTTTATTTTTTTCACTATTTTTTTTAAGTTAAAGATAAAAGAGATAATTTAACAACTGGAACAAAAGAACATAGTTAGGCAACTGACCAAATCAAGTCTCGACAAAAAAGGGGGTCAATACAATAGGAAAAATTATGAAGGTTAAGAAACAGTTTATTAGGCTCAAAGGGGTTCACTAAGGGTTAATTATGAAGGTAGGCTTTTTGGGATAAGTGGGTTAAAACCTAGGTGCCTTTATCATCTCAGTATATCAAGTCAAAAGTGTGGCCTCAATATGTATAATCGAAGCAAGTTCTAAAATAACATATCAATATTGACACACTTATAAACAATAATAAAGTGAGCAAGAAAAATGTATCCTCTAAAGGCTCAAAATCTCACAAAAATTACTGTTTTTGATGTCAATTTCTTAAATCTCAAACTTCAAGGTAATATTTAAATTTAGGGAAACAACCTATCAATTTTTTTTATTATGAAAATAGACTTATCATGTTTGATTCTCTAATGTCTTAAAGTTTAAACAATCAATACACAATTACCTATGAATTTAATCTAAAACATATCAATAAAAATCACAAATCGATAAGAATTCATTCAAATAGTAAAATGAGAAAATTACTTGAATACAAGACATAATTCAGGCATTTTCTAATAATCATATAAATAAACTCCCCACACTTAAGATATACATTGTCCTCAATGTATGAATATATGTAATGATAGAATAAGTAGAATATCATAAGAGAGTGAGAGAAGTGAAACCTCCCTGAAGTTTGGATAAGTCCTCAAATTAGTGACTAGTGAAATTGTAGAGAGGGCTAAATGTAGTGCATGATTCTGACCAAGCTATTAAGAAAATAAACACAATTGGTGGAGAAGATTAAAGGATTACTCGATTAGAAACAACCATAATAACTAAAATATAGTTCAAAATATATTAGACAAGTCTTTAAAAGATAATAAGAAACATAAAATAAAAATAAAATAGAAATAGAAATAAAAATAGAAATAATATAAAAAAGAAGATAAAATAAGAAAAGAGAAAATGGGTTAGGGTTTTTATGGGGTGACACGATTGTGTGAGAGTCCCTGTTGGGCCACAAGCCGTGTGGCTTATTTTCAACTCGTGTTCGTCGAGGGAAAAAAAATAGCCCAATCTTCACAAAGCCTCGTCACACAGCCATGTATATCATCCTTCGCTTCTCTCACACCTGTGTGACCTCCCACACGCCCTTGTGGCTAGGCCGTGTCTCGCACACGGCCGTGTGCCTTGCTCGTGTAAGTCTCTGACTTATTTTAAAATTCAAAAAAAATTGTTTTAGGTTTTACACGGCGTAGGACACGCCTATGTGTCTAGGCCGTATGGTCCACATGGTCGTGTCACACGCCCGTATAGTTTAATTTAAAGCCGTGTCTCTATCAATTTTTGGGAAAATTTTAGCCCTATTTCCAAACGGCCATGGACATGCCCGTGTGTCCAGGCCATGTGGGTCAAAAACCTGCATTTAAACATAAAAATAAGTAAAAATAAACTAATTAGTAGGGTTAGTGCTCGGGTTGCCTCCCGAGAAGTGCTTATTTAGAGTCTAAGCTCGACTTACCTCTCATTCGCATGGTCATGGTGGTTTGAGGAGTTGAAACTCCTCTCTCCTGCTATCAGTTCTAACATCAAAATAATGTTTAAGTCGAGTACTATTTACCTTAAAAGTACCAAATTTAGAATGAGTTACCTCGACTGTACCGTATGGGAAGACATTTAGTATCGTAAAGGGAGTTACTCTGTTTACATTAGGCTTTGAAGTGACAACTCGAGGATCCATTTTATCTAATAGTACCTGGTCCCCAAACTTAAATTGATTTGTTCTATCCTTAAGCTCGACATGGTGTTACTTATGTTCCTCTTTGACATAAGTCTGCCATTCATCTAGTTCATCTATCTGTATCATTCGTCCTTCATAGATGGTTCCATTGTTGGCGTATGAACCATTGAAAGAGTTTCCTGTAAAAAGGGTTGAGTCCCATGATTAGTCTTATTAATAGGATTTATAGAATTGTCTTTATTACTTGATGTCTTAACCGGATCACGAGCTTGGAGCGTGATCGTATCATTAACAGGATTTATAGAATTGTCTTTACTACTTGATGTCTTAACCAAATCACAAGCTTGGAGCGTGATCGTATCATCACCTACACGGAGTGTGAGCTCACCTATACCAACATCAATGATAGTTCTTGCAGTTGCTAAAAAGGGGCGTCCTAAAATTAAAGGGACATCACTATCCTCATCCATGTCTAGGACAATAAAGCCAACTGAGAATATGAATTTATCAATTTGTACGAGTATATCTTCAACAATACCCTTAGGAAATCTAATGGTTTTATCTACTAATTGAATGCTCATCCTAATTTGTTTGGGTTTCCCAAGACCTAGTTGTTTAAACATTTTGTAAGGCATGACATTAATACTTGCCCTTAAATCAGCTAAAGCATTATTTACATTTAAACTACCAATTAAATAAGGAATAGTAAAACTCACTGGATCCTTCAATTTGTTGGGTAGTTTATTTTGTAAGATAGCTAAGCACATTACATTTAGCTCTACGTGCGATAAATCATCTAACTTCCGTTTGTTTGCCAAAAGCTCCTTTAAAAATTTAACTGAGTTGGGCATCTGTGAAAGAGCTTCAATAAATGGTAAGTTAATATGCAACTTTTTCAAAAGTTTAAGAAATTTACCGAATTGTTCATTGTGCGATCTTTCTTTATCGCGTTGGGATATGGCATATGAGGTGTATACTCCTTACTTATCAGTTTTTGTTTACTGTGGCTTTCATCAACCTTACCTTTACTTACCACACTTTCTTGCCTTGGTTCTGGTTTGGACTCAACTAACATTTCTTCATCTCAAGCAGTAATCGCATGGAGCTGCTCTCTTGGGTTAGTTTCGGTGTTGCTAGGCAAGCTACCTTGTGGTCTTTCTGAGATCAACTTAGTAAGCTGACCTATTTGATTCTCGAGCCCTTGAATCGACGCTACTGATTTTTAAGCACTGTTTCAGTATTTTAGAAACGTGTTTTGACATCGAGATGAATTTCATTAGTATCTTCTTAAGGTTCGTCTTCTTCTTCTGCTGGTAAGGTGGTTGTTGAAAACTTGGAAGAGGTTGTGGTCTTTGATTACCTTGACCACCCCATGAGAAATTGGGATGGTTCCTTCAACCCGCATTATAAGTGTTACTATAGGGATTATTTTGAGGTCTAGAATTGTTACCCAAATAGTTGACTTGTTCGTTCTCTGTGATAGGGTTGTAGGATAGATATTTTGTCTTGTTCACCCCTCTTCCATTTGTATCGCACTGCATCACCGGATGTACCTGCGTAGAACCATACAAACCATCAATTTTTTTATTTAAAAGCTCTACCTGGTTAGATAACATGGTGACCGCATCAAGGTTGAAAACATTGGCTACTTTATTAGGCTTTATCCTCATGACTTGCCACTGATAGTTATTCAGTGACATCTCTTCGATAAATTCGTAAGCCGCTTCAGGTGTTTTGTTATATAGAGTCCCACCGGTGGCTGTATCGATTAGTTGCCTAGTTGAGCGGTTCAAATCGTTGTAGAAGGTTTGAACCTGTAACCATAGAGGTAACCAATGGTGGGGGCACTTCTTAATAAGTCTTTATACCTCTCCCATGCATCGTAAAGAGTTTCTAAATCCATCTGCACAAAAGAAGAGATATCATTCCTCAACTTTGCCTTTTTAGCCGGTGAAAAATACTTTAGTAGAAACTTTTCGGTCATTTGTTCCCAAGTAGTGATGGAACCTCGTGGTAACGAGTTCAACCACTATTTAGCTTTTTTCCTCAATGAAAAGGGAATAACCGTAAGCAAATGGCATCATTAGAAACGCCATTAATTTTAAAAGTGTTTTAGAATTCTAAGAAATTAGCCAAATGAGTATTTGGATCTTCGTCCTGCAAACCATCAAACTGAACAAACTGTTGAATCATTTGAATAGTGTTAGGTTTCAGTTCAAAATTACTTGCACCAATAGCAGGTCTAACAATACTCGATTCAGCCCCAGTTAAATTGGGCTTAGCATAATCGTACATATTACGAGGAGCAGGATTTGCGGTAACCACATGAGGTAGCTGATTATTCTGATTTTCAGCCATCTCCTAGTAATAACAATAACTTCCTCTTGCTCTTCTATTGTACTTGTTGACTCGCCTCACTTCTCTACCATTTCTGCGAGCTGTACTTTCGATCTCACTGTCGATACTAGAGGTCCTAATGGGTTTCATCTAGTCATAAACTAAAGGAACCTGCCAGAAGCAAATAAAAGAAAAGTTAGTAAATTAAAATAAAAACAAAAATAAATTGCAATAAAAAAATAAAAAATGGCTAAAGTAAACAAAATTAAGTGTTCCTAATATTTTAGTCCCCGGCAACGGCGCCAAAAACTTGATGGGTCACGAAACTAACTAATAATTCGACAAAGGAAAGAACACCTATCGAACAATAGTATAACTATGGTGAGTCCGGAATATCGTATCCACAAGGACTAAAAGTACTAGTAATAACTATCTTTCTATTATTTAACCTAATAATTAAGGGGATTTTTTTTAATCTAAATTTTAACTAACTAATTAACTATGAGCGCGACAGAGATAAAATTGGAAAAATATTCGAAGAAAATCAATGAGAGAGACAATACCAAAGGAGAAATCCACATAGATTTCACTTATGATTATGATTCTGAATTAAATATTTCTTCACTTACCTTGATCCATAGAAATACCTAAATTATGTTAATATCTCTTTCAAGACTAAGAATAACTAACTCTAGGTTGATTAATTGAAATCTCTTTCTAATTAAAACCCCTATCGTCGCATTAACTCGATCTATGGATTCCCTTATTAGATTTGACTCTAATCCGACAGATTTATGTCGTCCTATTTTTAGGATTGCAATCAACTTCACTTAATTATACTAGATCTACTCTTAAACAGGGACTTTTGCTCCACTGATTAAGCATATCAAACCTGGATTAATATCTTAAAAATATTAAAACAAGGATTAAGAACACATAATTAAGAACAAGAACAAGTATTTATCATGTAATTCAGATAATTAAATTGTAACACCCTAAACCCGGCCCAAACACCACGACCGGATCTGGTATGTCACTAAGGAAATTTTTGTAAAACAAATCGTGTTGTCAGAAAGCCCAAATGTAATTTATATAAAATATACCTTTATGAATAAAACCCAAACTTAATTACATGCCTTAGTTTAATTAAAATAAATGTTTGAATAACTAAAAATAATTTATCCCATAATAAAACAAGATATAAACTAGTGGCCATGGCCTTATTACAACGAGGTTTAAAATCCATTAAATAAAACATAATATAAAAATAATTAACTTGAGTCTTTTGCGGATCCACATATTCTTTTCCATGGCCACCTTGCACTCCTCTCCAACCCGATCCGATGCACTAAGTGTTACCCGAAATGTTAATTAATTGGTTGAGTCATGAGACTCGCAGTGCAACCTTCATGCACCATTAGATTTGGGCCTTAACCCATAAAAATAGAATAATAAATTCATGTACATATATAAAAATAATATGCAAAGCCCAACCCATTTTCCTAGGTTTCCATCCGCTACATGCCCTCGCATCAACCGTTCACACCATTAGGGATTTCGATAATCAACCCACACCGCTACACGCCAAGATGGCGCTCATGTCTGCTCATCAACATATCATGGTCAAGCCCTTATAATGATCACGGCAAAAGCCACTACAACATATAACGAGATCACGGTAAAACCGCTACACATATAACGATAACTTCCTCCTTTCATCAAACCCACCCCATGCAATCACAAAAATCAATACACTTATAACATATAATCGTAATATTCATTGACCGGTGATTCGCTTTTACCCTCTTTGGGCTTCCATCTTTATGCCGGATTTCGCATTTATCACAACATATAATACTTATAAGCGTGTATTTAATAGATGATCTAAATGGTAGGAAAGTATTACACACCGATATCACAAAATCCAATATTCTTAGTCGATGTCCTTGGATCTATTATCCTCAATCTATAACTTTGCTTAAAAGCCAAAAATCGTGAATATATGCCTCTCCTATATTCGCCATGGTTAGTATTCTACCCGATTTTATATTTATAAATAAACAAATCCTCTTACCTTGAAATCCCGAAAGTAACACGATTCTATAACTTAGAGATCTATGCGATTGGCCTCCTTCTTCAAATCCAAATATCGAAAAGAAGTGTGAAATAAGAGATTAGTTTCTAATAGCCATTCGCTAAGGACTTTGAAAAGTCGAAAGAACATTGAAATCCCAAATCAACACTTATCTATTGTTTCATTTAGATTCCGCACAAGCGCACTCCATTAAAGAGGATTCGACAACCACGGAGATGAGATCTAGCGATTTTGGCTTTTAAAAAACCGAGTGAAGTGTTTCGGCTTAGAAGGAAAGTGAAAAGAAAGTGGAGAGAAAGAATACTTAGGGGTTTTGGCTTTCAAAAGAAATCAAAAGAAAAGAGATTACCAAGAAGAATCGAGAATTTTGGCACAAAAGATGAGAGAAGAGAATGGGGTTCAAAATGCCTAATTAAAGAGGTACCCCTATTTATAGGGAATTTCGCACCCTCTAAGAGATGGAATTTCGCCAACTCAGACTCGTAAGATAACTCCTATCTTTTCTTCTCTATCCTTCTATCCCTTATCCCTATCAAAACACTCATCCATAAGAGGCCACATTTGCACCAACTCTCTCTTTATTTTATCACTTGTTATCCTCATTAATTAAACAAAATAATCCCTAAATTATAGCCTTGTGCCGTCCCCTCTTAGCTCACCTTGGTTGTCAAAATTTTGACCCAATTATTTGGGCCCAATCGAACCTCAAATTAACATATTAAACATAACATTACACACAATGCACAAGCCCATTAATACATTACCATAACATTCTAAGTGCTACAAACATCTCAAAAATTTTAAACGTTCCCATTCTCAAGGCCTATTGGGCCCAATTCTACTAGGCCCAATTTCAGGATGTTACAAATCTATCCTCCTTAAAGAAATTTCATCCTCAAATTTCCAACTAACTAGTAATCGTAATACCCAAGTCTCATCACTATGCTTTCACAAGACTCTAATTCCAAAGCCAAATAAACACTTAGTATACTATGGTAGGATACGCACCATTATTTGCTTCTGGAGTGTCTTCGACCCCTTGTACTAATACTACTGATTCACGTTTATCTGATTAAGAATTTTATGAATTATTAGTTTTCTTCCACCGATTAACCACGAACAGTCTTATGAATAATAGTTTTAAAAGTAGTTCTTCAATTCAAACCTATCTCTGTGTTTCATCTTCTTAATTCTAGGAACCATGCACATTCAACATCCATACACACCAACATACAAATAGCATCCATCACTTAAGGGTATTCCGTCATTTCACTATCCAAGGGTATTTTCGTAATTTTAACCTATAGGGTATTTTCATAATTTTCCAAAATATGGTTTGGTGATTTTACAAAATAAGGGTATTTTGGTAATTTTAATTCGGAGGTATTTCGTAATTTTTCATACCGAGGGTAGATAATTTTACAAGGGGTAATTTGGTCAATTTGTAAATCAGAGTATTTTGGTCATTTTTCAAATCGGAAATTTTTACGAATCAAGGGTACTTTAGTGATTTCAAAACCAAGGTTTACTTTAGGGTTGTACAAAACAAGGTGGTTTGGTCCCTTTCGGGTTTTAGTTATAGGTTTTGGCCCGTCAACACGTCCTCATGGTTAGGGTGAGCAGTCTCACTGGTAGGATTCCAATGAAGAGGAGGTGAGTCACTAGATCGCTTAAATACCAAGCTACTAGACATGCGATAGCCATTACCACACCCTAACATGGCTTAAGGTGAGCAGTACCATGCACCGGTAGGATTTCGGTGAAGAGGAGGTGAGTCACTAAGACCGCTTAAATACCAAGCTCTCACCGTATCCATTCCTAGACATGCGTATGCTATTGCCACACCTTAAGTCAGTGATCAGTTCACAGGATTTGTTTGGATAATTTAAGTCTTATGTAATTTAAGAAGTTGTTTAACCTAAGCCTATAGTCCATCAAAGTCTAACTAACCTACGTCCCATAAAACCCATCAAGCCCATATTCATATATATATATATATATATCACACAAGGAGTTCTGAATACTTACCTAGCAGAATTGGGCCGGAGACGCAAGTGCCATGCCGAGAAAACAAACCCTGTACCATTTTTAAACATGCATGTTTCAAAAAAAAACCATCTTTAGAAAACGTTTTGAGCCCAAAACCCAAAGCCGAGTTTTGAACCAGGCTTTGATGCCAATTTGTAACACCCTAAACCCGACCCAAACACCACGATCGGATCTGGTATGTCACTAAGGAAATTTTTGTAAAACAAATCGTGTTGTCAGAAAGCCCAAATGTAATTTATATAAAATATGCCTTTGTGAATAAAACTCAAACTTAATTACATGCCTTAGTTTAATTAAAATAAATGTTTGAATAACTAAAATAATTTATCACATAATAAAACAAGATATAAACTAGTGGCCCATAGCCTTATTACAACGAGGTTTAAAATCCATTAAATAAAACATAATATACAAATAATTAACTTGAGTCTTTTGCCGGATCCACATATTCTTTTGCATGACCACCTTGCGCCCTCTCCGGCCGGTCCGATGCACTAAGTGTTACCTAAAATGTTAATTAATTGGTTGAGTCATGAGACTCAAGTGCAACCTTCATGCACCATTAGATTTGGGCCTTAACCCATAAAAATAGAATAATAAATTCATGTACATATATAACAAATAATATACAAAGCTCAACCCATTTTCCTAGGTTTCCATCCGCTACACGCCCCCGTACCAACCGTTCACACCATTGGGGATTTCTACAACCAACCCACACGCTACACGCCAAGATGGCAGTCATGCCGCTCATCAACATATCATGGCCAAGCCCTTATAATGAGATCACGCAAAAGCCGCTACAATATATAATGAGATCACGGTAAAACCGCTACACATATAACGATAACTTCCTCCTTTCATCAAACCCACCCCATGCAATCACAAAATCAATACACTTATAACATATAATAAGAATATTCAACGACACGGTGATTCGCTTTTACCCTCTTTGGGCTTCCATCTTTATGCCGGATTTGGCATTTATCACAACATTTAATACTTATAATGTATTTAATGAATGATCTAAATGGTGGGAAGTATTACACACCGATATCGCAAAATCCAATATTCTTAATCGATGTCCTTGATATCCGATATATTATCCTCAATCTATAACTTTGTTTAAAAGCCAAAAATCGTGAAAATATGCCTCTCCTATATTCGCCATGGTTAGTATTCTACCCGATTTTATATATATAAATAAACAAATCCTCTTACCTTGAAATCCCGAAAGTAACACGATTCTATAACTTAGAGATCTATGCGATTGGCCTTCTTCTTCAAATCCCAAATGCCAAAAGAAGTGTGAAATAAGAGATTAGTTTCTAATAGCCATTCACTAAGGACTTTGAAAAGCGAAAGAACATTGAAATCCCAAATCAACACTTACCTATTATTTCCTTTAGATGCCGGCACAAGAGACTCCATTAAAGAGGATTAAGCAACCACAAGAGATGAGATCTAGCGATTTGACTTTTAGAAAACCGAGTGAAGTGTTTGACTTAGAAGGAAAGTGAAAAAAAGTGGAGAGAAAGAATATTTAGGGTTTGACTTTGGAAGAAATCAAAAGAAAAGAGATTACCAAGAAGAACGAGAATTTCGCACGTAAGATGAGAGAAGAGAATGGGGTTCAAAATGTCGAATTGAAGAGGTACCCCTATTTATAGGAATTTTGGCACCCTCCGGAGATGGAATTTCGCCAACTCAGACTCGAGAAGATAACTCCTATCTTTTCTCCTCTATCCTTCTATCCCTTATCCCTATCAAAACACTCATCCATAAGAGGCCACATTTGCACCAACTCTCCCTTTATTTTATTAGCTTGTTATCCTCATTAATTAAACAAAAATAATCCCTAAATTATAGCCTTGTGCTTCCCCCTAGCTCACCTTGGCTACCGAAATTTTGACCCAATTCTTTGGGCCCAACTGAACCTCAAATTAACATATTAAACATAACATTACACACAATGCACAAGCCAATTAATACCTTACCATAACATTCTAAGTGCTACATGCATCTCAAAAATTTTAAACGTTCCCATTCTCAAGGCCTATTGGGCCCAATTCTACTAGGCCCAATTCAGGATGTTACATAAATAATAAGATCCATCGTAGGTTTCATCCTTCCTAGGTATTTAGGAGTTTAGTTTATACTCATAGAGGAAAACATCTAAAATAAAGAACACAACAAGACATGAAAAATGCAATAAAACTTCGAAGGAAATTTGACTGGAGATCTTCAATCTTGGAGTGGATCTGCTCGAGATGATTCCAACGGCTTCCTTCAAGTAATTTCTTCGTTCTACTCTGCGTGTCTCCTTAGGTCCTCTTCTAGTGTGTATTTATAGACTTTAGAATGCTCAGAAACCCTAAAAATTAAGTTTCTCGTGTAACAGGGAAGCAGGGTGTAAAATCGACATAGGTTGGAACATGTGTGTGGCCAACCCGTGTGGATCATATGGGCATGTGCTGAGCCCGTGTGGATCCTGAAAACTCCTACTTTGGTCCTTTTTTCACTCATTTTGCTCTCAAATGCTCTCCTAAGTATAGAAACATGAATTTAAGGGATTAAAAGTATCAAATTCACTAATTCTCATCATAAATCATCCAAAAATATGCCAAGCATGGAATTAAAATATGTTACATTTATGGTTTATCGACCCTCCACTTCCTATTCATATCAAAATTTCATAACAATTTTTCATTTTATTCAATTTGGTCATTATGTTCGAAACTAACAATTAAGTTAAATTAATTTTACAATCTAGTCTCTTTTCATAATCTGTAACAGCCCGTTTTTTGGTCAAATCAGAACAGTGGTTTCGGGACCACAAATTCGAAGTCAAAATATTAATTTTATTAAAGTTTGCAGCATGGTAAAAATATTATGTGAAAGTTTTGTAAATAAATTTTACTGTTTGAATGCTTAATTCGGTAAAAAGGACTAAATTGCGTAAAGTGTAAAAGTGGAGTTCTATTAGCTAAAAGTATCTAATAGCTATAGAACATTAAAGTAAAGGTCCTTAAATGGTAAATAGGCCATTTATGAGTTAGTGGATGATAGTGGAGTGGCATTTGGTGTAATTACTAATGTTTTTAAAAGATATTTTGGTAAATGCTCGATTAGGTACGATTTTAGCTCCATTTTAATGATTTCTACGTTTTTGAGCTCGTTGCAGCTTAATCTAGCTAGTCCGTATCTCCGATTTTAGAATTGTTAAAGTATTTGAATATTTCCATTGTTGAATGCATGAATATTTTTTTAGTTGATGATGGAAAATAAATCATTTTTGTTAGATGTACAAGTTTTTTAAAGTGAATTTTGGTAAAAATGTCAATTTTGGATTAAATTGTGAAATATGAAAATTTAGTGGTTAAAATGTGAAATAAATTGAAAATATGGGCTGATAGTAATATATGAAAAATTCAGCTAGCTTGGGTTTGTGCTTAATTTCATGAAATTGTGATTTTATGTAATAAGGACTAAATTGCAAAATTGTGAATTTATGGGGACAAAAGTGTAAATGTACTTTAAAGTAAATTTTGGATTAAATTGAATAGAGAGATAATTAAATAAGATGATTTTGATTATAATTAGATTGAGAAAAGTGAAATACGGGTATAAATCGAGGAAAATATAAATTATCGGACTAGTCGATCCGTTCTGTCGTTTTAACAATCGAGGTAAGTTTGTTAATAAATGCTATTAAATTGTGCTATAAATTTTATTATTATTGTTGAATTAAATTATAATGCTGATTGGAAATGAGTACGAGCACAATCGACAGAGTTATGATGTCCGGAAGTCCAGTAAGAACCTTAGGAATAGCTTAGGATCTAAATGTCATAACATTAGGATTTTCGATATGAGATTCGTGTAAGACCATGCGGGACATTGGCATCGATATGAGATTCATGTAAGACCATAACTGGGCTATTGGCATCGATATACTATAACATGGAAGACCATATCTGGGATATGGCATTGTATAAGTTATACGAGATTTTCAAGTATCCTTAGCGATTCCGAATAGTTCAACGGGCATAGTCAAGACAAGAATGAAAGTACGATTGAAATAAGTAATACAGATACATACAAAACTTATGTGAGAATCGAATGAAAGTGGTGAGTTCATATTGTATCATGTATATGAAATGAGAAAGATTTGTGTATGAATATGTTTTATGCCAAAATGGGTTCATTTGGCTATATGGAGGTATGAATTGAATGTTAAATGAGGCATGAGTTATGATTGTTTTAACTATAGTTAGTTGATTTTGTGTATGTAAATGTGATCGAATTGATAAGAATGTTTTTGATTCGTATGAGCATATAAATAAATAAATGTGAAGATTTGTTAATTATGTGATTGGAATTATGGTATAAAGGTGAAATCTAATTCAATAAGATAAGTTTAATATCATCCGAGCTTACTAAGTTTTATAGCTTACTTTGTGTTATCTTTCTATGTTTTATAGTGATTCGAACGTTCGCTCGGGTTGGAAGTCGGCGGAGATCGCATCACACTATTCGGTTTTTGATTTTGGTATTTATACACTTGTGATTTGTGATCGTGTGTAGAGTCTTAAAAAATTATAAAAAGAATGATCGAGCCTAGAAACTAAATATGACAACTATTGAGGCAAGCGCACCTATCGAATAGTAGTATAGCTTAGTGGCAAGACCGGATTGTCGAACCTAAAGGAACCAAAAGTACTAATACTAACTTTCTTTTTTATTATTTAGCATAAGAATTAAGGGAGTTTTTATCTAATCTAAAATTAACTAACTACTAAGCTAAAGATGCTTAAGACACAAAGAATGAATTGGGGAAATAGTTGACGGAAAAACCAATTGATTAAGACAATACCCGAGGAAGAATCCACCTAGACTTCACTTGCTATCTAACTCGAACAGCATTTATTTATTCACCGACTTGATCCATAGGATTCCCTAATTTATATTAATACCTCTTTCGAGGCTACTAACGTCTAACCCTAAGTTGATTAATTGAAATCTCTTTCTAATTAAAACCCCTAGAATTGCATTAACTCGATCTATGGACTCCCATATTAGGTTTGACCCTAATCCGACAGATTTTTGTCATCCTATCTTTAGGGTTGCGATCAACTCCGCTTAACCATGCTAGATCTACTCTTAGACAGGGAATTTTGCTCCACTACCTAAGCACATCAGTACTTGAATCAATATCTTAAAATACCAAAACAAGAATTAAGAACACATAGTTAAGAACAAATCAAGCATTTATCATACAGCTCAGAAAATAATAATAAGATCCGTCATAGGTTTCATCCCCCTCAGGTATTTGAGGGGTTTAGTTCATAATTATAAAAGAATACATCTCAGAAGAAAATATAAAACAAAACATAAAGAAAACCCTAAAACCCCCTAAAGGAATTGAAGGAGAGATCCTCAGTCTTGAGTATGATCCCAACTATTTGAGATGAATCAACTGGCTTTCTTCAAGTGAATCCCACAATTTCGTTTCTCTGGCTTGGCTCTTTGGCCTAGCTGAACACCCCTTGAAGGTTGGCCTCTAGGTTCTTTATATAGGCTCTTGTAATATCTTTCTTTGCCTCTAAGTACCCTATTCCGAATGAAACTCTTCTTTCCTGTGGTAGGGACACGCCAGTGTAGCACGCCAGTGTGATTCGAGGCCAAGCCCGGGTTTAAGCCTGTTATAGAGGCACAGTCGTGTGAATCGAGACCCAGGCTGTGTGCAATTCATGCTTTGGCTTATTTTCTCTGTTTTTGACCTGTTTCTCATTCTTTTCATCCTCCGGTGCTCTCCTGAGTATAAAACATGAAAAGATTAGGAGCACCTATTTCCATAATTAAAGGGATAAATCATCCAAAAGTATGCTAAATATGGGATTAAAATATGTTCATATTACGGTTTATCAAATACCCCCACACTTAAGCTTTTGCTTGTCCTCAAGAAAAATTCTCAACTCACAATTAAAACGAACTTCCTCAATTCATAATTTTCATCGATAATGTTTCATCATAATTCATAGATAATTTATACATGGATAATTTAACTAAAAGAGTCTTAAAGATTCAAACAATCAAATTCATAGTTTTAGTAGCATAAAAATATAGGTGTTTCCCCTTACCTTAATAATCACCTTTAATTCAAAATTGACAAGAGCTGACATCCTCACTAAAGATTCACTCAAATCACTCAAAGTGTTTAAGGTTCAAAATTAAGCTCTCAAAAGTCAAACATGAAAAGTTATTACCATAGGCTTGCCTGAAAATCAAATCTCCACCACTATAAAATTAGATGATACACAAATCAAAAGGTCTTTTAAGGGTTGTAATAGGGCTATGGTTAAAGGTGTGGATAAAGGCTGAATTAGAAGGGTTAGAATCGAGATTGAATTGAATACGAGCTTCTTCTTCAAGATGTTGATTTTAAACGTATAAGCTTTCTTAATCACAGAACTAATAATGAATATACTTCGATTTTTTTTTAAGAACAAATCAAGTTAAATACATAATATAAGATAAAACTTCAACAACTGAAATAATATATTTAGGCAACTAATCAAATCAAGTCTCGATAGAAGGGTAGTCAAAAGGAATAGTGATAACAAATACAAGATGGGTTTTGGGTTAATATTAGTGGGTGAGTCAATAAAAGGGTTATTAGGATCAAAGGCATTCACTAGGGGTTAATTGTGAGGGTAGGCTTTTAGTGGAGTAAGTGGGTTAAATCCTAAGTGCCTTTATCATCTTTGTATATCAAATCAAAGGTGTGGTCTTGACATGTATAATCGAAGCAAGTTCTAGAATAACAAATCCATATTGACACACTCATAATCAATAAAGTGAGCACGAAAAGAAAGTATGCTTTAAAAGGCTCAAAATCTCACAAAAATTATAGGTTTTTGATATCAACTTTGTAAATTTCAAACTTCAAGGTAACAATTAGATTCAGGTAGACAACCTAACAAAATTTTAATTTTGAAAATAGACTCATCAAGCTTGATTCTCTAGTATCTTAAAGTTTAAATCATCATTGCATAATTATCAATGACTTATTCCAAAACATATCAATAAAATTCCGAATCAATAGGAATTTCATTCTAATAAGTGATATGAGGAAATTACTTAAGAACAAGACATAATTCATGGATTTTCAAATATATATAGCTAACCCCCCACACTTAAGATGTACATTGTCCTCAATGTACAAAGATAGAAAATAGCAAAATAATAATAAAATCATAAGATAGGGAGAGAAGTGAAACTTCCTGAATTTTGGATGGAATCAATGAAAAGAAATCGGATAGGAATTGGTAGAGGTGAACGTGGGGGAACGCCTCGAACCATTTGAAATTGAATCCTCGAAGTAGCCGGCCTGATTTTATTTTATCCTAAGCTAAATTTAAATGGAATGAAGAATAAGAAAAAAATAATAAAGAAAGTAAAAATGGAAAATAAAAATAAGAATAAAAGTAAAAATGGAAAATAGGTATGTGTTTAAAAATAAAGGGAAGAGGATGAAGACTTGGGGGGGAAGTGAACAGAAGAAGGGGATTTTAAATAAAGGAACGGCCCACGCCCATGCCCTGGGCGTGTTATGTCACATGGCCGAATCGCACGGCCGTGTTAAACTTCATGCATTTCTCCCACGCCCATATAAAGGGTTCGCACACCCATGTTGCTTAATCAGTGCCACCCACGGCTTATAAGCACAGACGTGTCGCACACCCATGTTCTTTTGTCAGGTTCGACCATGGCCTATAAGCACGGCCATGGCTTTTTGTCAAGCCGTGTTTTGTGTAACAGCCTAATTTTGGGGCTAATCGGAATAGTGGTCTCGAGACCACTAAACCGAGGTTGAGGAAAATTATTTTAATATTATTTTATGTATTATGGTATTTATATATGGCTATATGGAAATTTTGGTGCTTTAATTTTAGCAATAGCATGCTTAATTATGAAAAAGGACTAAATCGCATAAAGTGTGAAAGTTTCAAATTTCAAGATAGAGGTGCCTAATTGTTAAAAGATATCAAAATAAGGGTATTACAAGTGAAATTAGGCCATAAAATGTGTGTTGACCGCCATACAAGCTAGGGAGACAAGTGCATTAAATTTTTAGTCAAATTGATGGGGATTAGGTGATAAAATGAATAAAATAAGATGAGTAAAAGATGTTATCATATTTTACTATTCACACTCCTTCCCACCAAAAATTGAAGAGAAAATAGAGCTTTTGGAGGTTCAAACTTTCAGCCAAGCTATCACCTTACTAGTAAGTGATTTAGGTGGTTTTAATTGATGATTTTTGTATTTTTGGAGTCCCCAAAGCTTAAGCTAGCTAATGAGGGGACCAATTTGCAATATGGTTGGAAGTCTAGGGACTTGCCATGGGAGTATTTATGATGTTAATTGAGTTTTTATGGGAGAAAATGAAAGTTAGGGAGATGAGAAACAACTTTTGTGAAAGATGTTTGTATGAAAACACCTAAGTAGGACTTAAATGCAAAGAGTGAGATTGTGTCATAAATGCATAAAATAGTTGGAATTTTGAGTAGTTGTAAGAGAAATAAATGTTCACCTAGACTTGCTTAATGATAAAATATGTTGAAAAATAAATTACGATCCTAAGGGCAAAATCATAATTTTGCCAATGTACAAGGGCAAAATGGTCATTTTTGCCCAAGTGTAGAAATTGATGTATTGTGATCATAGAATGATCTAAATGAATGAATTTTATTGTTATAGATCAAGAAGAGCATGGAATTAACCTTGACCATGGGAAAGGCAAGGTGATAGAGTAAATCGCTAGCTAACACGTTTTGCACCGAGGTAAGTTTATGTGTAAACAATGCATATTTTTGTGAATTTTATGTTGCTAATTAGAGTATGGCATGATTGAAAACATATGTGCTACTAGTAGCTGGAGTATGGTAGTCATTGAGTAATTAATCCTAATGGTGGGCTATGTGCGATACCACCGTAATTAATCTTAATGGTGGGCTGTGTGCCATACCACCATAATTAATCCTAATGGTGGGCTGTGTGCGATACCACCATAATTAATCTTAATGGTGGGCTATGTGAGATACCATCTAATTAATCTTAATGGTGGGCTGTGTGCGATACCACCGTAATTAATCCTAATGGTGGGCTGTATGCGATACCGTAATTAATCCTAATGGTGGGCTGTGTGCGATACCACCGTAATTAATCTTAATGGTGGGCTGTGTGCGATACCACCGTAATTAATCCTAATTAATACCACCGTAATTAATCCTAATGGTGGGTCGTATGCGATACCACCGTAATTAACCTAATGGTAATTAATACCACCGTAATTAATCTTAATGGTGGGCTATATGCGATACCACTGTAATTAATTTGGATATAGTAATGTGTTGTGTTATGTAATCTTGTGATGCTAAGTGCAGGGGAACCATTAATAAATGTATGCCTTATGCTTATGATGTGGTTGGGTTGTGTGAATGGAAGAAATGAGTAAACATGATCAAGAATGTAGATTGTTTCTTGCTTAGTATGTTAATATTATGAAATTATTTAATGCATGTTGAAATGCTTATATTGATTACATGTAAACTTACTAAGCTTAAAGCTCACTCCCCTTTCTTTCCCTTGTTTTATAGAGCTAAAGAGCTGAACCGGGATACGTCGATAATCAGGAGTCCGCCCACACTATCTGCTCACCTCGGTATACTTAGACTTAGTGATTTTGTGTATGGCATGTATAGTGGCTAGACTAGTTAGATTATTTTGTTATTTTGGCCAAAGGTGTATTGGTTCTTGTTAAATATTTTGCAAATTGCCAAGGTTGATGGCTCACTTTACCAATTATGAAATTATGAGTTACTTATGGGAGTTTATATTGAAATCATGGAATGTTTATTAGTATGATGAATAAAGTTATGTGGTATGAGTTAGAGGAATGTAAAGAACTTGGCAAACAACCTCATTCTAGTCCACATGGGTAGGTACACGGGCGTGTGTCTAGGCCATGTGTGACGCACGGTCAGCTCATGGGCGTGCAACCTGGCCGTGTGTCCCCTGCATGTTAGCATTTTAAGTCAAGATAGACTACGGACTAACCACACGGGCGTGTTCAAGCCGTGTGAAATTAGTCAGTGTCGACCATGGGTGGAAGGCACGGGCATGTCTTTATAGTACATAGGCATGTCTTATTCCACATGGGCGTGTGCCCTAGCCATGGGACTTTGGCAGAATGATGGGGTTTTTAGGCACGGTTGAGTACATAGGCGTGTGTGGCTTCTAACACGGGCATGTACTCTTTATTTAGTTGAGAAAGAAAATTTATGGATCGTAGGAGGTTTAGATATAGTCTCGAGAGCCCTCGTAGTTACGAGTGAGGTCTCGTAAGTCGATAATGAAGTCGTTTTAGAGACTCAAGTAGAGTAGTCGAGTTGAGCCTAAGTGGTGATCAAATAGTTTTGTATGGTAACGCCTCGTGCCCGATTTCGGCTGGGATTACGGGTAAAGGGGTGTTACATTTTGAGAAATTTTCGTCCTTGATTCGCACGATCTCTGCCATGCCGATGTGCAAATTTATGGTATCCACATGGCCACGGCCACGCCCATGTGCAAGGCCGTGTGGTAGGGAAACCTACGCCTAAAAATTTTGGTTAATTTTTAGTTAGATGCTAAAATTTGAAAATATGGACGTTAGTGGGGTTAGTGCTCGGGTTGCATTCCGAGAACCACTCGTTTAAAGTCTTGAGCTTGACTTACCTGTTAGTTCGTATGGCCATGGTGGTTCACAGAGTCGAAACTCCTTTTTCTTACTATCAATTTTATCAACATATGGTTTGAGTCGGGTAATATTTACCTCAAAAGTGCCGAAATTAAAATGTGTTACCTCGATCGTTCGTATGGAAAGACCTTACGTGCCGTAAAAGGAGTCGCACAGTTTGTATTAAGCTCTGAAGCGGTTATTCGAAGGTCGATTGCATCTGAAAGTACCTGGTCCCCAACTTTGAAGTGATTGATTCCACCTTTAATACTTGATGTCCTAGCTGTGTCAAGAACTTGAAGAGTGATCATTTCGTCACTTGGACAAAATGTGAGCTCATGTAGTAGTTTATTTCATAGAATTGCTGGGCACACTGCGTTTAGCTCCACATGTGACGTATCGTTTAATTTCTGTTTGTTTGTCAAAAATTCTTTTAAAAATTTCCTTGAATCTGGTATCTGCGAAAGAGCTTCAAGAAACGGCAAGTTAATATGAAATTTCTTTGGAAGTTTAAGAAAATTACCAAATTGTTCCTCTGTGTGGTCTTTCTTTATCGAATTGGGGTATGGCACACGAGGTCGATACTCTGTAATTATCGAGTTCAGCTTATCATGGCTTACTTCAACCTTACCTTCCTCTACCACATTCTCTTGCTTCAATTTTGGTTCATCTAACCCTTTACTATCGTGAGCAGTTATTGCTTGAGGTTGCTCTCTTAGGTTAGTTTCGGTGTTGCTAGGCAAGATACCTTGTGGTCTTTCTGAGATCAGCTTAGCAAGTTGACTTAATTGGTTCTTGATCCCTTGAAATTCTTGATTTTTGAGTGTTGTTTCGGTGTTTTGGAAATGAGTTTCTAACACCGCTATAAATTTTTTCAGCATCTCCTCAAGGTTGACTTCTTTTCCTGCTGGTGAGGTGGTTGTTGAAAACCTGAAGGAAGTTGTGGTCTTTGATTACCTTGACCTCCCTGATCGTTGTAAAATTGTCGAGTTTTAAAATTTATAAAGAGAATGATCGAACCTGGAAACTAACTCTAACAACGACTTAAGGCAAGTGTTCCTATCGAATAGTAGTATAGCTTAGGCAAGACCGGATTATCGAAACCAAAGGAACTAAAAGTACTAATATTCACTTTCTTTCTATTATTTAGCCTAAATATTAAATGATTTGGTTGATTAACTAATTAATTACTAAACTAAGATCTAAAGAAAAAAGAATGAATTGGAAAATAACTGGAAAAGAAACTCAGTTGATCACGATGATACCATCAGGAAGAATCCAACTAGACTTCACTTATTATCTAGCACTGAACCATACGATTTATTCACTTGACTTGATCCGTAAGACTTCCTAAGCGTATATTAAACCCTCTCTCGAGGCGAATAACGTCTAACCCTAGGTTAATTAACGAAAATCTCTTTCTCACTTAATAACCCCCTAGAATAGCAGTAAATCTAACTATGGCTCCCATATTAGGTTTCACCCTAATCAAGTAAAATCTCGTCACCCTATCTCTAGGCGCACGAACGACTCCGCTTAATTATGCTAGATCTATTCTTAGGCATGGTCTATTCCTCCTCCACCTAAGAACATCTGACTTGGATTAATATCCCGAAAACATTAACACAAGAATTAAGCACACATAATTAAGAACAAATCAAATATTTAATAAGGTTCATCTAGGTTTCATCCCCTTCAGGTATCTGAAGGGTTTAGTTCATAACAAATAAAGAAAACATCTCAATAGAAAAGATAAAACAAAATATAATAAATCCCTAAAACCCCCTGAAGGAATTGAAGGAGAGATCTATCGTCTTAAGTTTAATTCTGGCTTCTTGAGATGGATCAACTGGCTATTCTCGAGTGATTCCCACAAAGGTTCTAGCTTCAGAAAATTTTGAATGTCTCGGCCTCCATTCCACACCTCTTTTTAGGTTATACTTAGGGTGTTTATATAGACTTTTGGAATACTTTACTTTGCCTCTAAGTGTCCCAATTCAATTATACTTCCTACTCGGTGTTTGAATAGGCTCTGGAATGTGTTTCTTTACCTCAAAGTTTCCAAATCGAGTGAAATTGCTCTCTCCCGCGGCAGGGGCATGGCAATGGCATACGCCCGTGTAAATCGACTTCAGGCCGTGTTTCGATTCTGTTGTTTGAGGCACGGCCATATAAATCGTGGTATAGTCGTGTGAAGTAATTTGACGAGACACGGCCGTGTGGCTTGAAGTCCAGGCCGTGTTGATTTCCACTTTGGCCCAAATTGACCTATTTTAAGCCTGTTTCTCGTTCTTTTCGTCCACAAGTGCTTTTTTGAGTATAAAACATGAAAATAAAGGGTTAAGAGCACCTTTTTACATAAATCAAGGGCTAAATCATCCAAAATCATGTTAAATATGGGGTTAAAATATATTACTTTTACGGCTTATGAAATACCCCCACACTTAAGCTTTTGCTTGTCCTCAAGCAAAATTCTCAACTTACAATTAAAACGAACTTTCCACAATTCACAATTCCTATCAATAATGCCTCATTATAATTCATAGATAATTTATACATTGATAATTTAACTCAAAGACTCTTAAAGATTCAAACAATTCTAAGTCATATGTTTGTAGTACGAACACATAGGTGTCTCTCCTTATCTAAATAATTACCTTTAATTCAAAACCGACAAGGATTGACATCTTCACTAAAGGTTCACTCAAAGCATTCGAAGTGTTTAAGGTTTAAGAATAAGCACTCATAAGTCAAACCTGAAAAGTTAATCCCATAGGCTTGCCTAAAAATCAAATCTTCGCCACTGTAATATGAGATGATACACTAATCAAAAGGTCTTTATCAGGGTTGTACCGAGGCTTAGGTTAAAGGTGTGGATAAAGGCTGAATTAAAAGGTTTAGAATCGAGATTGAATTGACAAGTTACCTAACTTTTAGAAAAATAATTGAACTAATAATCTGAATAATTACATCACATGAAAAATAAATAATACGAGCTTCTTCTTCAAGATGCTGAATTTAAACGTACAAGCTCTTAGAACATAGAACTAATAATGAATATACTTCATTTTTTTTAAGAACAAATCAAATAAATACATAATAAAAGAAATAACTATATCAACTGAAATAAAGTAATTAGGCAACTGATCAAATCAATTCTCGATAGAAGGGTAGTCAAAAGAATGGTGATAACAAATACAAAGGGTTTTGGGTTAATATTGGCGGGTAAATCAATAAAAAGGGTTGTTAGGATCAAATGGGTTCACTAATGGTTAATTTGTGAAGGTAGGCTTTTTAGTGGTGTGAATGGGTTAAAACCTAGGTGCCTTTATCATCTCAGTATATCCAATCAATAATGTGGCCTCGATATGTATAATCATTTCTTTTTTGCGGTTTTGGCACTAAGCGTACTTTACCTCCTCGGCGTCTTCACCTTATACATTAGTGCAGAAAAATCACGCTCCCTCTGCGGAGTTATCAGAACCCATAAGCTATCCCTGAGTCCATCCTCAAAATGGACACATCGCTCATATTTAGTCGCCACCATGCCCCGGGTATACTGGCTTAATCTCAAGAACTCGTCCTCATACTCGACCACTAAACGATCTCTCTAGGTGAGATTAAGGAACTCACACCACCTAGCATCAGTGTAGTTGGCTCCCACATACTTACTCTGGAAAGCCGTCTTAAAGTAGTCCCAAGTCAATCGGTCGGTGAGTGCCTCCTTAGCATCAACTACCAGCGACACGCTTCATCATGAAGCGAGAGAGATGACCCTTTAAGCTTCTGCTCAACAGTAAAGTCCAGATCATCCATGATCCTTTTTGTGGCCTCCATCCAATATTCGGTCATTGACGACCCACTGAATAATTCATTGCTGGACGAGTTGTTCAGAAGACCCTCGACCCCTAGATCCAGTGTTGGTGTAACATCCGAATTATTGGGCCTGCGCATTTTAGGTGTTAAATGCTTAAAATATTAATTTTAGGGTTAGGGGTCCAGATTGGGCTCAAGAACGGGCTGAGGCTTTGACTAAATTTCTGTGTAGACACCTTAAAAGGGTAGTTATCTGTGTTTTAAATGACAAATTGAGCTTTGGCCCAAAGGTAAGTGGCGCTATAAGGGAGCTATAAGTGGCGTCACCAATAGTTGGATAGGGCTAAGTTTTGGGTTGCTTGGAGCCCAAGTTATTGGGCCAGATTCGGCACTTAAAGGGAGCAATAGGAGGGGGACGACAACAAGGCAAAATTTTAGGGATTTTTAGTGTTTAAATTTAGTGGATATTAAGCTGATAAAGTGGGAAGGAGTGGTGTGATGTAGGACTCTTTTGGATGTGATTTTTGATTAGGATAAGGGAAAGGATGAGAGCTCATCCAGGAGGCTAGAGTTGGCTAAAAATCAAACTCAGAGAGGGGGAAAGAATCGGCTCAGTATAGGCAGAAGAGTGTGCCAAATTTTCATTTAGAACAGTCTTTAGTTTCCTCTCTTTTGAATCATCTCTTCTCCTTTTTCTTTTCTGTCAGAAACTAAAACCCCTGAAGATTTATCCATTGCCAAAACCCTGCTAATCACCTTTTCTTTTCCTTAATACTCATTGGCCAAATCTCTCTTGACCATCTCTTCAATTCTTTTTTCTTCTAAAAAGCCGAAAACACATCAGTCCTCTCTTGTTCATCTTTTCGGGATTTCCTTTAAAAAGATGAAACTTCTAGATGTCTAATCTTCTACGGTTGCCGAATCTTTTTCAAGGGATAGCTGAAACTTTCAGAAGAGGTAAGTACCGATTTTGGTTATCTTTCGATCCTTTTCGACTTTTGAGAGGCCATAGCGAATGGCTATAAGGGACTAATCTTGTTTTTTTCTTTGCGGCATTCGAGATCGAAGAAGAGTCAATCGCGTAGATCTCTAAGTCATAGTTCAAGAATACTCGAATCGTGTTACTTTTGGGATCTCAAGGTAAGGAGATTTACTTATTTTAACGTGTAAATTCGGTATTTATTAACCCTTGACCAAATATAGGAGAGGCCTAATTTTGTGTTCTTAGGCTTTTGAGCAAGGTTGTAGACAAAGGGTAGTAGATCCGGATAGCGAGTATATTAGCTAAGGGAGTAGAACTACGCGGAATCAGGTGTGTAACACTTCCACACCATTTAGATTGTCTGCTAAAATATGTTGATAGATCTGTTATAATCTGACAAATGCCAAAATCCTGGCATAATGGCTGTTGAAAACCCGAGGAGGGTAAAAGCAAATCACCAGGTTAGTGATCTTTGTCATTCCTAAGTAAATGTTCCTGATAAGATGTCATATGTGATAAGTATGCCAATTTCTGTGATTGCATGGGGTTGGGTTGGATGAAAGGGGAAGTGTTCTATTGTAGCGGCTTTTGCCATGACCTGTTGTAGTGGTTTTTGCCGTGACCTATTGTAGTGGCTTTTGCCATGACTGTTGTAGTGGCTACGACCATGATCGACAATGAGCGACATGGCGCCATCGATGGTGTCTGTGGATGTGGGTTGATTGTAGAAATCCCCAATGGTGTGACTGGCAGGTAAGGGTGGTGTGTAGCGGATGGAAACCTAGTATTTGGGTTGGGCTTTGCATATTTCCATATATATTATGTTCTGTTATTCTGTTCTGTGGGACTAAGGCCCAAATCTAATGGTGCTTGAGGGTTGCACACTGAGTCTCGCGACTCAACCTGTTATTTAACAATTTTCAGGTAGCACCTAGTGTATCGGATCGGGTTAGAGAGGAGCGGAAGGTGGCCATGCGAGAGAGTATTGAGACTCAGCAAAGGACTTTACTTAATTTAGTTATTTTAATATTTTAAATTAGCGGATTTTAAGTTTCATTGTAATAAGGCTATGGGCCACTAGACTTATATTTATTTTGGGGTTTTATGTTGGGTTTTTATTATTAGGCATTTAAATTTTATGTTTAAATTAAGCTGAGACATGTATTGAATTTCGGTTTTATTTAAAAATCACCAAGGCATTTTATAACTTCATATCTTATATGAATTAACAAATTATTAAGTTTTCGGTATAAATGTTTAAACCTAATAATTATTTTCCAAAGTGCCACAAGTTTTATAAAATCTCCTTAGTGACATACCAGATCCGGTTGTAGTGTGTGGGCCGAGTTTGGGGTGTTATAAATTGGTATCAGAGCCCAATTTAAAACTCGACTTTAGGGTTTTGGGCTCAAAACATTTTCTAAAGATGGGTTTTTGAAACATGCATGTTGTTTTTTTAAATGATAACAGGTTTGTTAGCTCAGCATGGCACCTGCGTCTCCGGCCCAAGTCCGCCAAGTAAGTATTCTAAACCATTGTGTGATATATATGTGGGCTTGATGGGCTATATGGGACGTAGATTAGTTTAAATAGACTTTGATGGACTATAGGCTTAGCCTAAACAACTTCTTAAATTCCATAAGACTTAATCTATCCAAACAAATCCTGTGAACCAGTCGCCGAGTTAGGGTGTGGCAACAGCATACACATGTCTAGGATTGGATTGGGAGAGCTTGGTATTTAAGCGATCCTAGTGACTCACCTCCTCTTCGTTGGACTCCTACCTAAGCGTGGTATTTGTTCACCCTAACCATGAGGACTTATTGACGAAGCAAAACTTATAATTAAAACCCGAAAGGGACCAGCCACCATGTTTTGTAAGGTCCTAAAGTAAACCCTAGTTTTGAAATCACCAAATTACCCCTGATTCGTAAAAATTACCCTGGTTTAGGAAAATTACCGAAATACCCCCAAATTATAAAATTACTGAAATATCCCCAAATTGTAAAATTACCAAAATACCCTCATTTCACAAAATTATCAGGAAACCTTATTTTGGAAAAATTATGAAAATACCCCTATAGGTTAAAATTACGAAAATACCCTTAAATAGTAAAATGACGAAAATACCCATAGGTGATAAACGTAAGTTTTTGAATGCCTTTGTATGCCAATTGTGAATGTATGTGATTCTCTGAATTAGGGTAGTAGACTTGAGACTAAACTCCGAGACATAATTGCGAATTCGAAAGAACTACTCTTAAAGCTATTGTTCATAAGATTATTCGTGGTTAATCAGTGGAAGAAAAACTAATAAATCATAAAATTTCTAATCAGATAAACGTGAATCGAAAGAATGAGTTCAAGAGGTCGTGGACATCCGTCGCGTGGTCGTGGAAGGGGTAGGATGATCGTGTTAGAACCCGTAGGATCTGGCCATGGATCCGAGAATGAGGTACTGGTTCCACCAGCTATTGAGGTGGAATTTCAAGATCAGATGGATGGAGAGGATGTGGTGTCTCAGGCGGTGCTAAGAGTTTTAGAGAGAGTGGCTGACGCTGATTTGGGCACAAGAGCCCAAAAATCAGTACCGGAGAGACTTAGAGACAACGGGGCAGAAGTATTTAGAGGAGTCTCTAGTATAGCCCCGAGTTCAGCTGAATATTATTTGGAGAGTTTGACCTAATCTTAGGAATGGATTGGTTGACTAAGCATCGTGCCAAGTTGGACTGTGAGACTAAGGCATGGTGTTGAGTACCTCGAAAGGCGGGGAGGTGGTTGTGTTAGGAGAAAGAAGAAACTATTTGTCCAACGTAGTATCGGCATTGAAGGCTGTTAAGATGATTCGGAAAGGATGTAACTCATTTCTAGCCTTTATCAGTGCTTTGAATGTTAAGGAGGTGACTGTCGATGAGGTTCGAACAGTCAAGGATTTCACAAATGTCTTTCCTGAGGAATTGCCAAGATTACCCTCGGATCGTGAAGTAGAGTTTGAAATAGAGCTACTTTTGGGTACAGCCCTGGTGTCCATTGTTCCGTACAGAATGGCGCCAAAAGAGTTGGTGGAACTCACAGTCCAGATCCAAAAACTGTTGGATCGTGGATTTATCCGACCGAGTGTGTCTCCGTGGGGAGCCCCGGTCCTGTTTGTGAAGAAGAAGGACGGATCCATGCGTATGTGTGTGGACTACCGTCAGTTGAATAAGTTGACGGTTAAGAACAAGTACCCACTACCAAGAATCGACGACCTGTTCAATCAACTCAAAAGAGCTTCGGTCTTTTTAAGATTGACTTAAGGTCGGGATATCATCAGTTAAGGGTGAAGGATGGAGACATTTATAAGACGGTGTTTAGGACTCGATACGATCATTATGAGTTCTTGGTGATGCGGTTCGGGTTGACGAACGCGCCAGCAGCCTTTATGGATATGATGGACCAGGTGTTCCAACCATATCTTGATCGGTTTGTCATAGTATTCATCGACGATATCTTAGATTATTCTAAGTCTGAGGAGGATCATGACGCACATCTTCGGGTGGTGTTGCGAACTCTGAGGGAGAAGTAGTTGTTCACAAAGTTCAGTAAATGTGAGTTCTGGCTAAGGGAAGTAACTTTCTTAGGACATGTGGTTTCTGCAGAGGGAATTAGGGTGGACCCTCGAAAGATAGAAGCCGTATTGGATTGAAACTTTGAAGTCTATGGTGGAAGTTCAAAGTTTCTTGGGATTGGCCAGGTACTACAGAAGGTTTGTTGAAGGGTTCTCATTGATAGCGGCACCTTTAACTAAGTTGTTGAGGAAGGAAGTATCGTTTGTATGGACCAAAAAATAGCAGGAGAGATTTGAGAAGTTGAAGAGAATTTTGACAGAAGCACCAGTGTTAATTCAGCTAGAGGTGAGAAAAAAATTTACCGTCTACTTTGATGCGTCACACACAAGGTTAGGGTGTATGTTGATGCAAAATGGAAAAGTTATTGCGTATGTATCTCTACAGTTAAGACTGCATGAGTTAAACTACCCTACGCATGATTTGGAATTGGCAGCAGTAGTGTTTACTCTGAAGATCTGGAGACACTACTTGTACGGGGAGAAGTCATTTATTTACACTGACCATAAGAGCTTGAAGTATCTCCTTACTTAGAAGGAGTTGAACCTAAGGCATAGAAGGTGGATCGAGCTGTTAAAGGACTATGACTGTTCGATTGAGTACCACCCTGGCAAAGCTAACGTGGTGGCAGATGCGTTGAGTAGGAAGGCGATAGTAGACTTAAGGGCGATGTTCGCTCATCTTAGCATGTATGAGGATGGCAGTTTGGTAGCTAAACTTCAAGTAAGACCTATGGGCAAGTCAGGTCAAAGAGAAGTAACTTTTGGATGATGTTTTGAGTACTCGAATTCGACAAGTGCAGAATGGTGAAGTAGAGGACTATAGCTTGAATTGTGATGGAGTTTTGTGTTTTCGGGAGAGAGTTTGTATGCCGAAAGATGTGGAGTTAAGGCAGATGATTTTGCAAAAGGCGCATAGTAGCCCATATGCTATGCATCCTGGAGGAGTTAAGATGTATCGGGATTTGCGAGAGTAATTTTGGTGGTCAGGTCTGAAGCGAGATGTAACGAAATTCGTGGGTAAGTGTTTGACGTGCCAGCAGGTGAAAGCGGAACACCAGTTGCCTTGAGGTTGTTGCGGTAGGTCAAGATTCGCGATGGAAGTGGAAAAGGATCACGATGGATTTTGTTAGTGGGTTACCCCTTACGCCCACTAAGAAGGATTTGATTTGGGTGATTGTGGATCGTTTGACAAAGTCGACTCACTTCATACCGGTTCGGGTCGACTATTCTTTACAAAAGTTGGCTAAGTTGTATGTGGATGAGGTGGTGAGATTGCATGGTGTACCTATGTCGATCATATCAGATAGGGACCCTAGGTTTACGTCACGATTCTGGAGGGCTCTTCATCAAGCAATGGGAACAAGGTTAGACTTTAGTCTTGCTTTTCATTCCGCAGGTGATGGTCGATCGAGAGGTAATTCAGATCTTAGAGGATATGTTAAGGGGTTGCATCATTGATTTTAGGGGTAGTTGGGAGGAGTATTTACCTTTGGCGGAATTCGCATACAATAACAGTTATCAAGCTAGTATTCAGATGGCGCCTTATGAAGCGTTATATGGAAGGAGATGCCATACCCTAACTGTTGGATGGATTTGGGTGAACGTCAGGTATTGGGTCTAGAGCTAGTTTCGAAAACGGAGGAGAAAGTTGAGTTAATACGGGCTCGGTTGAAGGAGGCCTCTGATCGGAAGAAATCTTATGTGGATCTAAAGCGGAAGGAGGTGGAATTTGCAGTAGGAGACCAAGTCTTTTTGAAGGTATCTCCATGGAAGAAGGTAATGAGGTTTGGACGGAAGGGTAAGTTAAGTCCACGGTTTATTGGGCCGTACCGGGTACTAGAATGTGTGGGTCCAATGGCTTATCATTTGGAGTTACCTTTAGAGTTGGAACAGATACATGACGTGTTTTATGTCTCGATGCTAAGACGTTATCGTTCTGATTTATCGCACGTAGTGCCAGTGGAAGAGATTGAAGTAAGGTCAGATTTGTCTTTTGATGAGGAACCAGTGCAAATCTTGGATCAAGACGTAAATGTATTGAGAAAGAAGTCCGTCTCTTTGGTCAGTTTTATGGCGAAATCACGGTGCAGAGGAGACGATGTGGGAGCCAGAAGATGTTATGCGACAGCAGTATCCCCATCTCTTTCGATCAGGTAAATTTTGAAGCCGAAATTTATTTTAAGGGGGGTAGAACTATAACATCCCGAATTATTGGGCCTGTGCATTTTAGGTGTTGAATGCTTAAAATATTAATTTAAGGGTTAGGGGTCCAGATTGGGCTCAAGAACAGGCTGAGGCTTTGACTAAATTTCTGTGTAAACACCTTAAAAGGGTAGTTATCTGTGTTTTAAATGACAAATTGGGCTTGTGGCCCAAAGGTAAGTGGCGCTATAAGGGAGCTATAAGTGGCGTCACCAATAGTTGGATACGGCTAAGTTTTGGGTTGCTTGGAGCCCAAGTTATTGGGCCAGATTCGGTACTTAAAGGGATCAATAAGAGGGGGGACGGCAACAAGGCTAAATTTTAAGGATTTTTAGTGTTTAAATTTGGTAGACATTAAACTGATAAAGGGGGAAGGAGTTGTGATGTAGGACTCTTTTGGATGTGATTTTTGATTAGGATAATGGAAAGGATGAGAGCTCATCCAGGAGGCTAGAGTTGGCCGAAAATCAAACTCAGAGAGGGGGAAAGAATCTGCTCAGTATAGGTAGAAGGTGTGCCGAATTTTTCATTTAGAACAGCCTTTAGTTTCCTCTCTTTCGAATCATCTCTTCTCCTTTTTCTTTTCTGTCAGAAACCGAAACCCCTAAAGATTTATCCATTGCCGAAACCCTACTTAATCACCTTTTCTTTTCCTTAATACTCATTGGTCCTAATCTCTCTTAACCATCTCTTCAATTCTTTGTTCTTCCAAAAAGTCAAAACACATCAGTCATCTCTTGTTCATCTTTCCAGGATTTCTTTTAAAAAGCTGAAACTTCTAGATCTCTAATCTTCTACGATTGTCAAATCTTTTTCAAGGGATAGCTGAAACTTTAGAAGAGGTAAATACCGATTTGGGTTATCTTTCAATCCTTTTTGGCTTTTGGGAGGCCATAGCCAAATGGCTATAATGGACTAATCTTGTGTTTTTTTCTTTTGCGGCATTCCGGGATCTGAAGAAGAGTCAATCGCGTAGATCTCTAAGTCATAGTTCAGTAACACTCGAATCATGTTACTTTCAGGATCTCAAGGTAAGGAGATTTACTGATTTTTAACATGTAAATTCGGGTATTTATTAACCCTTGGCCGAATATAGGAGAGGCCTAATTTTCGTGTTCTTCCGGCTTTTGAGCAAGGTTGTAGACAAAGGGTAGTAGATCCGGATAGCGAGTATATTGGCTAAGGGAGTAGAACTATGCGGAATCAGATGTGTAATACTTTCACACCATTTAGATTGTCTGATAAAATATGTTTATAGATCTGTTATAATCTGACAAACCGAAATCTCTGCATAATGGCTGTTGAAAACCCGATGAGGGTAAAAGCAAATCACTAGGTTAGTGATCTCTGTCATTCCTAAGTGAATGTTCCTGATAAGATGTCATATGTGATAAGTATGCCAATTTCTGTGATTGCATGGGGTTGGGTTTGATGAAAGGGGAAGTGTTCTGTTGTAACGGCTTTTGTCGTGACCTGTTGTAGCGACTTTTGCCATGACTTGTTGTAGTGGCTACGGCCATGATCTGACGATGAGCAGCATAACTGCCATCAGTGGTGTGTAGTGATGTGGGTTGATTGTAGAAATCCCCAATGGTGTGACTGGCAGGTAAGAGTGGTATGTAGCGGATGGAAACCTAGGATTTGGGTTGGGCTTTGCATATTTCCATATATATTATGTTCTGTTATTCTGTTCTGTGGGGCTAAGGCCCAAATCTAATGGTGCTTGAGGGTTGCACACTGAGTCTAGCGACTCAACCTGTTATTTAACAATTTTCAAGTAGCACCTAGTGCATCGGACCGGGTTGGAGAGGAGCGCAAGGTGGCCATGCGAGAGAGTATTGAGACTCAGCAAAGGACTTTACTTAATTTAGTTATTTTAATATTTTAAATTAGCGGATTTTAAGTTTCATTGTAATAAGGCCATGGGCCACTAGACTTATATTTATTTTGGGGTTTTATGTTGGGTTTTTATTATTAGGCATTTAAATTTTATGTTTAAATTAAGCTGAGACATGTATTAAATTTTGGTTTTATTTAAAAATCACCAATGCATTTTATAACTTCATATCTTATATGAATTAATAAATTATTAAGTTTTCGGTATAAATGTTTAAACCTGATAATTGTTTTCCAAAGTACCACAAGTTTTATTAAATCTCCTTAGTGACATATCAGATCCGATTGTAGTGTTTGGGTTGGGTTTGGGGTGTTACAGTTGGGTCCAGCGACCCTCTCTAAAATCCATAGCATGGCTCGAATAATGCGTCCCTAGCCTCACGTTCACGATACCCAGTCCCTGTAGCAGGTGAGATCTGTGTCTCGATCGTATTTAGATTTGGCAGATTCTCAAATGCGGAGGACCCAGCTCGAGCCCCCGTACGACCTCTACCACGGCCTCTAGTACCCCGTCCGTGGATACCCGTACACTCATCGTAAATTCAGAGTTTATTTGTATTAACATTTTTATGCATTAGTTTGATTCGATATTTATTAACAAATTTTTTACGCAGATCAGTATCAAATATTCAGAGTTCGTTATTGCGAATCGCAGGTTTACTACGATTTTCAGTTTCACTACCTCGAGTGTTTTCAGTACAGCATACTACCTACGGCTGTTTTAAGCATGCTAGTAGTATTCTCAGATAAATTTAGACAGAATTCCAGAACATTTATAGGATCGCGTCGGAGGCTCGGTGTACCACATACTCAGTCCACAAATATTTTAAATCACTCAAAATCTTTTCCTAAAAATTGATTTTTAAAACCCAAATCTAAAATCGAGTTTTGCAACTTGGCTCTAATACCACTAAATGTAACACCCCAGACCGACTTAGACGTTATGGCTGAATTTGGCGACGTCACATGATAGTGCTTTGGAAAAACATAACTATGTTACAACCATTTTTAGATGTCTTGGGCTTTCGTCAAAACATGTCGTTTAATTATTCATTATCCATTTTCAAAACATTATAAGTCTGCGGAAGCTTTTAAATCAAGTTGTGAATTCGTATGTATTTGAATAAACCATTTGTTTGTTTTGAAAACTCGCGTCTTATTCTACTGCTAGCAGTTCATAAAATAATAATCCCAAATTTAAAGCAAAAATCTATAAATGCCTTATTACATGAATTTTACCCAAATATAACCAAATCATAATTGAAAAATGAACCATAAGTAAGTATCCAGAACTATGGTCACCGCCGAGTCCTCCGCTGCACCAAGCCGTCTACTGCTAGGGATTCTAAACAGATTAAACAGAAAAAGGTGAGTTTTCGCAAACTCAATGTGTAATCCCCACAAAAAAAACATGCACACAATATCAAATTAGAAAACAGTCATACATTCACAGTTCGGGTCTGAGCCCATTACAAAAACGGTGTGGACCTTAGCCCACTCAAATATAGAATCAGACATATTATAGAGCCTTAGCCTATTTCAGACAAAATATGTGAAAATAGAGTCCTACCCACTAGCCTCTACACACCGACTTCGTCCAACCCTACACACCATGTGGGGATAAAATCAACCCACCCAACCCTACACACCATGTTGTACTGAATACGGCACATAATCAGAAATTTGCAGCTGAACTGCCAGATAACAGGCTTAAAAGCCTTTCAAATACTTCCTTCAATCATAATCAACCCACCCCGATGCAATGCAACATACAAGAGTGACATGCTATTATGCAATTAGAACTCATATATTCAGATCAGTATACATGCTTAGTACAGAAATTAGACAGACAGATCATTCGTTTAGGGGTTTATGTATTGCTTATCGACCCTACGAGAGGTCCACAGTCGACTTGGGTGACTCGTGCAACCTTACAGAGTCTTCAGAAAAATGGGCTCACACGCCCATGTGGCCTGCCCGTGTGGACCCACATAGCCCAAATTAGCCCAAAATCCCACACACCCATGTGGCCCACATGTCTCAATTGGTCGAGCCGTGTGTCGTACACGACCTTGCCCAGCCATCACATGGCTGTGTCACTCGCACACGACCTGGCTCTTCGATCACACGGCTATGTGGTGACTGACAGTCTTGCACACAGCCTACCACACGGGCGACCACACGCCCGTGTGGCATCGACAGTAAGGTTTTTTGCTTTCGTCGAAACCTCATTTTCTATATTTTGGGTACACACCTGGTTCAATTTCGACTCATAACCACTCCGAGCACTCCCAAAACCTATATTTGACAATTGAAAGCCCAATTTTCAGTCACTTAATCCAAGTTGTTATGAACAGAAGATTTTTCAAAACTTACCGACAACCTTGCCTTTAACGAGCAAGAAGTAGGGTCTTACAACACAAGAACCCGATTAAAGCCTTCGAGCAGTACCTAAACGTGAGTAAAACGATTCCTCCGTTAATTGCTTAATCAAAAATAACACTAAAACTATAGAAAAACCACTTAACGGTCACGTGTCCCGACTATAGATAACAGACACAGTTGAAAGGAAGGAGAACCTAAATAAGAGAGGGAAAAATAGTAAAATTTTGGCAGCCAAAGGAGATGATGGGAAGGGAAAAACGGCAGCAAAAAGAATAGAGAGAGAACTGAATATTGCCTAATTGAACCTCTGATCAAATTCTGATAACTCCCCCCTCAACTCATTAATTCTCTCATTCAAACACTCCACCATCAGTGGTTAACTAAAACTCAAACTCTTACACAACATTAGCAGCAAAATAATTTTCTTGCTTGCATAGGATTCGAACTCCAAACCTCCCACAACTTCTACACTCCAATTAGCCATTAGACCAGCAAGTCCATTTTGCTAATTACTCACACACTTTTACTTATAAGCCTACTAACCAGAGATAGGGCTTTATTCATAAAAATACCAAAATGTACCCAAGATTAAGACTTGAACTTGAGACCTCCCACACACATCCAGAACACATAACCACTGAAGCAGACACTCATTCATGCCAAAATTACAAAAGCCGAATTTAAAGAAAAATGGGGCGTTACAAGAGATCTTGATAATCTTAATTATGCATATTTAGATTCTGATTCAAATGATGATGACTCGATCAAGGACCAACAAAATAAAAAGCATATGTTAAATATTAAAAAGGGAATAGCCCAACAAATACGCACTAGAACAATTAGATAGAATTGCATATGATGTTTATTTTTCTTACTATTTTTGTTAGTAATAGTATTATTAACTACTTTTTAGATTAACATAATTCATATGATGGTTTGATTTTAATATTTGTTATTTGATTAGAAATTATTTTATGATACTAATATTTTTTAAAAAATATAAATTATGTAGCTGTGTAATTACTATTTGTACTACCAAATATGACATAAGGAATTATAATATAGTTACACTCAGCCACTGTTAGTTCAGAAACGACTTCTCAAAATAATTTTACTGGAGACTACTGTAGTAAAAGAGCGTCCACGTGAGAGCTCTTTTCAAGACTCTCACGACAAATGCACCATGCTGAAAACGTTTTGGCCACTGTTTGTTCAGAAACGTCTTCTCAAAATAATTTTACTGGTGACTACTGTAGCAAAAGAGCGTCCACGTGGGAGCGCTTTTCAGTACTCCTACTGACAGTGCACCCTGCTGGAAGCATTTTGGCCACTGTTTGTTCAGAAACGTCTTCTCAAAATAATTTTACTGGAGACTACTGTAGCAAAAGAGCGTCCACGTGGGAGCTCTTTTCAGTACTCCTGCTCACGACAAGTGCACCATCTTTGAAAATGTTTTGGCCACTGTTTGTTGAAACGTCTTCTCAAAATAATTTTGCGGAGACTCAGTAAAAAAAGCGTCCCGTGGGAGCTCTTTTGAGACTCTATTGACAGTGCATCCTTCTTGAAGCGTTTTTAACCACTGTTTGTTCAGAAACGTCTTCTCAAAATTATTTTGCCAGATACAAGCGCCGAAAATTCAATTAATTTTTTTGGGCTAATATATTTTGCCCAAAAACCCTAAATATATATTTACCCTAACCCAGAAACCTTAGAATATCATACTGTAATTGGACGAGGGGAGGTAAAAACACGCCCACGTCGGTAGCATTTTCACAGCAATTCAAGACAAAGCTCACGGGACAGGGCGCTTTTGTCTTTTTTTTCCTCCAAAACGCTACCGACGTGGACACATTTTGGGGGAAAATGGCCCTTTCCCGTAAATATTTTTCAAACCGGCCCTTTTCCATAATTAAATTATTTTTTTTGATATTATTGGGTGTTCTACCCTCCAAAATCACTACTTATAATGGATTTACTTGTCTACAAGTCAAATTTTAACACCATTAGCTAGAGTTGTCACAAGATAAATGATATTAAATTCAAATACTAAATTCGATTATTTAAATATTTAAGTTACATATTAAAAGACCAAATCGCTCATTATTCCAAAGTAAAACATATAATAAAGCAAGACATGATATAAAATTCAATGGAAAAGAAGAGAAAATGATCATATAATTACTCTAGCCATCCCCGCCTTCAAGCTTGACTTGAACTATCGTGGTGGGAACAAAATAAAGAACTCCAAGTTTGTTTTTACAGAGTAAATTTTCTCCTTTTTGTCCTTTTTATTTTAACCACGTGGTCAGCATGCAGCGCAGTTCACCATTATGTAAAAGCCATTGGATTGTTTTCTGTGACTTGCCACGTTGGGAGCATGCACTAATCCACATTCCATATATAGTCTAAGAATCCCTGTAATCTTGTCTCTCGGATCACATTGTGCAAGCAAAAGAAGAAAAGATGGGAAAATCAGGCTACTCAAAGCTTCACATCGCCATGTTTCCCTGGGTTGCATACGGTCATTTCATCCCCTTCCTTCATCTCTCAAATAAGTTGGCTCATAAAGGCCATAAAATTTCCTTCATTTTGCCAAAAGGAGTGCAACCAAAGCTGGAAAACAGGAACCAACACCCCAACTTGATTCAATTCGTCCCTCTAGTTATACCCCATGTCGATGGCCTCCCTCCAGGTGCTGAAACTACATCTGTTGTTCCTCTGAACCAACAAAAATACCTTGCTTTTGCTGTAGATCAAACCAGGGACCAAGTTGAAGGCATCCTAGGGGTTTTAAAACCTGATCTGGTTTTTTATGATTTCTGGTTTTGGATCCCAGACTTGGCTCGCCAACTTGGGATCCACCCCATATGCTATATAGTGGTTTCCTCGATGATCATGTCGTTAGGATCAAACATCAGGACGCTAACCAAAGAAATGACTGTAGAAGAGGTGACGAAATTGCCTCCCGATTACCCTTCTTCCACTGTGAAATTCAAAGCTGAAGAGGCTGCTGCTTTGTTGTTTGAGGCTGAGGATTTCGGGAGTGGACTGTCGTTTGGGGAACGGATAAGGACTGCTGTGAGTGGAAGTGATGCCATTGCCTTCAGGACTTGCCGTGAAACCGAGGGACCATTTTGCGACTATGTTGCTCGAGGATATGGGAAGCCTGTTTTGTTATCAGGGCCTTGCTTGCCTGAAACAAAGACCCAACAGCTTGATGAGAAATGGGTTAGCTGGTTAAGCCAGTTCGAGCCAGGTTCTGTTGTGTTTTGCTCATTTGGAAGCCAGAGTGTGTTACAGAAGGACGAGTTCCAGGAGTTGGTGCTTGGCTTTGAGCTATGTGGGCTACCATTTTTGGTAGCTTTAAAGCCACCCCAAGGATGTTCAACTGTTGAAGAAGCGCTGCCGGAGGGGTTTCAAGATAGGGTTGGAGGAAGAGGGTTGGTGTATGGAGGTTGGGTTCCACAAGAGCAGCTATTGCACCACCCTAACATCGGGTGTTTCGTTAACCACTGTGGGTATGGAACGATGTGGGAGTTTTTGCTTAGTGACTGCCAAGTGGTGTTGATACCTGAAATTGGGGATCAAATTTTGAACACCAGGTTGATGGCGAATGAACTCAAGATTGGGGTGGAAGTGGAGAGAGGTAAAAACAGGGAGGTTCCAAAGGAGTCAGTGAGTGAAGCCATCAAGTTTGTGATGGACAAGGACAATGAAACAGCTAATATGATGAAGAGAAACCATGCTAAACTGAAGCAAATGCTATCTAACAGGGATCTTCAAGAAGGATATATCAACAATTTCATTCAAGCTCTGCAAGATTTGTCAAATAGAAAGTCCGAGTTGCAAAACAAAATGAATAAACCCGATGATGTTTGGTAAATGGTTTTGAGGTGTTCTTGCATGTAATGTTCTGCCATGAAAACTGACATCACCGTTATTCTAAACATGTTAAGATTGCCGCTTCTTTCTAAGAGCAAATTTAATTTCCAAACTAACACAGATCAAGAAACACAGCACTCTGGTCCTGCAAATACTCAAGCACATATTCAATATATACGACAAATTCGACATGAAAAGGAAAAATAATGGAGAAGGCAATATAGTTGAAAGTTGAATATAATAGCATGAGACTTCATAATGGGAGTCTGTACAATTGCTGATAATTACAGAGCCAACAAATAAATGATTGTCTGTTAGATATCTGCAAGTTCATGTACAAAATACTCGACAAATATCGATTTATATTTAAAACAGACCATCAACCGTTTTATGTAGTTTATTACTTTTGTTGGATTTAAGTCAACCCCATGCTTTATACATCCTTGGATTATGTGGCTAATGCCTCTGATTTGCATATGGGGCATACGTTCTTCACGAGCAGCCACTTTCTTAAGCAACTTGCATGGTACTCGTGTCCACAATCAAGGGTTCCGATCTTCTCTTGGTTCTTATAATCCTCCTGCAAAATCACAAGAGAAATAGAAAATAGTGAATGTTGACGCCATGAACCAACAGTTTTGCTTCAAACTCGAACTAAGGATATAATGTGAGCTAAGCTGTAAGATATCTTAATTACCTGGCAAATTGTACAAAAATCAGGTTCCTGTTCAACGGGTGCCGCCTCTTCCAGATTAATATTTGTAGCGAATGTCGAATACGATCTTGTTTTCAATTTACGTCTAATGATTTCTTCTGATAAACCCGTGTTCACATTGCCAATCCGCTCTCCCAGAGCGAGCAACTCCTGTGGTCATTTTGAAGTTCGTGGAAATGGTCGGTAAAAATTAAGACAAAATTTAATGCAGAAGAAAATTGGATGGCCTTCATCGTACCTCGTAAGACATATCCTCTATATCCAAGCGCATATCTCTGTGATGATCAATAAGATTGCCAACTTCTTCATAAAATTCTGGGAACTCAAGTACAGCAACTCCCTGCCAAAGTCAATTAAAACATATCAGCATACTTATAAACTGTAAAAATAGCCAAAAAAAGCCGGATACATATGAATTCCTTTCTCTATCACAGAAAAGAAAACAAGTCAGTACTTACATCAGGCGGGAGAACTCTCAGGTGAGGAAGATTGCGGTGTCTCAGAGATGTCTCAGGTAAAGCACCACTTTCCCGGCGAGAATGATATATCCTAAAGCCAGTAGGTGGAACTGGTCCAAAATGCCTACGCCCCACATCCAAACCATCCTGTGAGGGATTCATGGTGCTCTGTGAAGCATAACTTGCAGGAAAGCAATAAGGAACTGGTGCTACTTGCGGATGGACATTAATGCCATGGCCTCTAGCTCCTTCGATAGGAGGCACGTGATGATGAAAGTTTGGGTTCCGAAAGTCAAGGGGAGAATGTGAGAAATTTGAGGAATTTCTGTGCCTAGTCTCCATAGGTCCACCAATATTGCTACCTGTACAAAACCAGAAGTCCAAGGCAATCAGTTTCTAGGTGAAAACATATTCCTACACAAGCTCATTTACATGAATGCTGCTTTAAATAAAAAGTATATATTTAGATGGAGAAACTACCATGCATATAAGGAACACCAGGAGCCTGAGTCCAAGCTGAGGCACCTCCATCTGTTATTGTTGGCTGAAAAGGTTGACCCAAGTAATTTCCTTGAAAATAAGGGTTGCCACTTTGCATCAAAACAGGATCCACTGCATTTGCCCCTAATCTGTTCCTCGCACTTCTTTGAGGTCCTGCTTCTCTAATTGGTGGAAGGCCATTTCCCCTATATTGAGACCTAGTAAAGGATGCAGCATCCACCGTGCCAACCCCATCAGGGTTCCTAGTATTTAATGGTGTAACAGAGGAGCTAGAGCTTGATGAGGCATTAAACTGCTGAAAATTTCCTGGGATCCCTTCAGAATTCTTTCTCTTATACAAGCCTCTAACGTTATCCATGAAGTGGCAATTCCTTGCATATTGATCTGCAGAAACTCCATGGATACGATAGTTGCTGGATGATGGCATCTGGTCTGGGATTCCATGATTTATAGGAACACTGGATGAAGGGGTAGGCACATAGGGAACATAAAAGTTCGAGGCACTCCCGATACCAAGATCAAGATTTGGGGAATGATGATGATGCTGAACACCAGGGTACATGGGGATCCCATAAAACATACTGTTGTCATAATGCTCAGGTAAGGGATGCGCATCAAGGGTAGTTGTGTTCCCTGGAGCTGTGATGGTCATTGGGATATCAGGTGATGGGTAGTTCGTCGTCCCACCCAAATAGACGCAAGGTTCATGCTGGAGGTATTCCTGGCCTTGTTGATCAATTTCTAAATCAATAGGGCTTCGCATATTCCTTTGGCCCATGCTGCTTCAATAAATTGTTGTTGTAATTTGTTGCAGCTTCAGAGTGAAAATAATTAAGAAAAAGAAAACTCAGCTCGGTTCAAAATGATAAACCATGTAATTGTACGTGACATGAAAATGCTAGTAAATCCATAAATTTCGCATAATGAAAAGGAAGACGAGAAAATCAAACTAGCTTAGATTTTTATCTTAGCTATTACAAATCCACTAGTTTAATATGATCTAAAAACTATTTTTCCACCACTGCCAAGAGACTGAAAAATATTAAATTCCATGTAAACAAGCATTCCCTTAAAACAAGTGTGTGTTTTGACAAACCCCCAGCTCTCAAACTTCTAAAGGTATCGTAAATTTCTTTCCTCAAATCATCAGTAATAATAAAAGAAAAAAGAAAAAAAATCACCACCATGATCTAACCTTAAATTTCCTTGAATGATAACTTGGAAAAGAAAATCTACAAAATCAAAATAGGCTCAAAATAATTACCAATCATCAAAAACTTTCTACCACCAGTATCGTATATATCAAGCTAGAGAATGGGGAAATTTCAAACATTTACCCTCCTGTACAAATATATTGAAGTTGTTCATAAAAATTCCTAATTATTGATTAAATTTAAAAGCAAAAACAAAAATATTTTCAATTTTTTGTTCACAATTATCCCAATCCTAAGGAGAACCTCACAAATCATCCTACCAAGCTCCTCCTTTGATTAGTACTTCTAACGAACCAAAAGAAAAATATATATATATATATATACACATTAATTTCAACAAATTCGTCAAATTTTTTAATACCCAATATTTAGAAAACAATTACCAACCCAAATTCTTTAACAGCATGCAAAAATTTAAAAAAAAATAATGAAAAAAATAAAATTAAAAGAAGGATGGGTCTTTTGACTTTGCCGTACCTTATAATCATGAACCAAAAAATCACAGCCCAGAATGAGTAAAGCAACCTTGAAATAATCCAAAGGAAGAAAAATAATGTTAACCTTTTAGTTAATTAAAACCGCATTAATCAAATTTTAGACAATGCAGAACCCTAGGAATTCAATGATTTCCGTACAATCTTCAAAATAAAAATTTAAAAAAACAAAAACAAAAACAGAGAGACTAACCGAATCGAAGCAAAATTTGGGAAAACAAACAACGGGAGATCGAGAGAACTGAGAGACTTAATATAATTGAGAACGAAAAATAAAGAGAGAAAAAAGGAGAGAAATTTGAGAGGAAAAGCGAGAGAGAAATGAACAAAGACGTATTTTCCACTTTTATAAACAAATTTTTTAAGGTTATTTTTAACCGCCATAGTAAAATACCATGTGTAATAATTCCTTTTTTTTATTACACATATGTAATAATGATAATAACCATGTTTAAATTAGGGTGTTTTTTTCTATTTACAGAATTTAGTTTTTTTATTACAATTTATCACCTGATAAATTTAAATTAAATAATAAATTTATTTATTTTTGCAAATAGAAATATTCTTAAACGCTTTACACGTTTTTAAAACTTTAAATTCGTATTTATTTGATAATTCTGTTATTAAGAAAATGCAATTCAGGTGATATTAAACCAAAAACAAAAATCTATGGTGCAATTTGATATTGTATTTAATTGGATAATAAACTAAATATTATTAATTTAGAAAACATTAAAATATTTTAAAATAACGAAATGAATTTAAATTATTTATATTAATTCAATACAATGACTTTTTTTTAAAATAAAAAAAATATTTAACCAATAAAAACTTTTTTCCCTTTAAAAAAACTTGGACCAATGGATTTTAAAAATGAAAGCTTTGGTAATATAAAAAAAAAAAAAAAAACAGCTCGTGAATCACCGAATGACCAAGTCCAAATTGCAGGTGGTCTAACTCATAAGTGCATTGTTGTTGACCAATTTTAAAAAGCCTCCTTATTTTCCTTTTTACTATTTTATTTAATTATTTATCAACTTTTGTCCTCTTATGGTTGAGGTGAAGTCACCGGATTAATTGATTTGGCCTCCTTTTGGGCTCTGTGTAGAGCTGAGCATGGCTGGGCCACCGGCCCGGCCCAAGGCCCATCGAAAAATGGGAGGTTCAGATAAAAATATAGGTAAAAAATGGGCTTGGGCAAAGAAAATGAGGCTGTTTAAAAATGGGCAGACCTCGGTAAAATTTCTTGGCAGGGCTGCCCTTTTTCCAAATCATTAAAGGCAAAAAATATTTTTAAATATTATTTTCTTATTATTTTCTCTTTATTTTGCTACCATTTTACTATTATGTTTCTATTATTTTGTTGTTATTGTTTATATATTATATAAAACTTATTTTATTGTTAATTTTGTTATTATTTTAAAGATATTTATTAATTTTGTTATTATTTTAGAGGCATTTTCTTATTAATTTGCATCTATTTTAGTGTTATTTAAGTCTACATATTTTTAAAATTTATTTTCAATTTGTTGAAAATATTTATTTTGATTTTTTAATATTTTGATGTATTATATATATTTAAAATTATATAAAATAATATAAAAATTAATACAGACGGGCGGGCCGGGCCTGGTTTTAGTATTTTATATGGGCGGGCTTGGGCAAAATTTTAGGCCCATTTTTAGGCCCGGCCCGGCCCGAGCCCAATAAATGGGCCTAAATTTTTAGTTGGGCCCAACCCAAACCCGGCCCGGCCCGGCCTATGCTCACCTCTAACTTTGTGTTTAAATAAAGATAGTCGTGTAGCGTAAAATAAAAAAAGTTCAAACGTATTGTATTGAAGTAAATATCTATTTAAATGGGTGCCTAACTTTAACTAGGGTAAAATTTAAAATTATTTTGGGGTTAAAATGTAAGTTTATTATTTTAATAACATATATTTTATAATTTTTAAAGTATTAAATAAAATTTTATAATTTTATTGTACTTTTATTAATTTAAAATTTTAAAAGGTTTAAATAAAAAATTTATTTTAGGGCTAGTTTGGCTCACGGTCAACCCTTAATTTTGCCCTTGACTTTAACTCAATTAATATAATTGTTATTACAATAATAAGGGAAACATGAGTTAATTGTGTTTAAATACTTTTTTTTTGGTTTTAGGGCTCGGGTCAAAAGGTATAACTAAAAATTGTAATGCATAAAAAGAATCATGGGATTAAATTTTATCTGAAAAATTGTGTGAATTTTTTAATTTATTTCGATTTAAATTGCATTATATATAGAAAGAAAATTAATAATTGATTGTGTTTTTTTTATGATTATAATTATTGGATATTTGAAATCTTTATTTTTGGTAGAAAAAATTACAACTCATAAATCAAACATTAAGAAAATTCAATATATTATCCTGGTTCTCTACCTCTCCTGAGCTTAACTATCTTGTTAGTAATTTCATTCTCTTCTCTTGAGATATATTGAAGATTCTAGTGACTCAATAGTTTTATCAACAAAAAATTCTCATAATTAAGGTAGAATTAGAGCCTTTCTAAATTCCTTCATAAATGAAATTAACTACTTTAAAATTATCTGTCTGGATAAGAACTTTTCGATAACCATAATCAATTTTTTTTGGCCGTATTTATAATAAATAGGTTGGTAGAAAACACTTTGTTTAAACGGGATTATTAAAAGAAGTAAATATAAAAATAGGGAAATAATTATAGTGGACAAAAAGGGAGAGAAATGGCGGCAAAAGGACAGGGTTTTTGGGAGGGAGAAATGGCTTAGAGGGGAGGAAAAGGCTGCATATTTAGAAGGCATATTCTTGAATTCCCCCATGCAATTATGCTTTCAATTTTCAGCACATCTTTTGGGATGTGGGTCCACCCTCAACTAACACCTAATTGAATTGGAATCAATAATACCCAGGTTTTGCTGCAATTTATTAAACTTTGATTTCTTATTTTAGTTTAATCTAAATCTTAAGATATTCAAATTTTTTTGCTTCTAAATTCTATTATATTTTGGGTTTCTTAAAAATATTTTTCATTTAACGGAAAACAGAAACTCAAAAAGATGTAAAAATATTTTTAAGAAACAATGTTAGATCAAGAGTGTATATATTTTAAATTGAATACTTAGTTATAAATTAAAAAAAGGAAAAAGATTGAAAGGGAGATCCCACTTTTTGTAGGCACGCCTTGGCCTATCAAATAGATATAATCCAACCTCACTTGTTTACTTATCCCCTTTCTTTTTAAACCACAAAACAAAAACTAAATTATGTACCATTAATGTTACATGCTAATCATTATTCAATGACAAAATCAAGAATTTGGAGTTGAAATAGAGATAAAATTGTAAATTTTTGAGAAATTGAAATTGAAATTTTATGTTAGAAAGATTTAAATTGAATTATTAATTTTTGGGAGGGTTAATTTTTTTTTCCTTAAGCTAAGGGATAATAAACTTTAATTAAATTATTGTTTAAGTTTTTTTATTTAATTAAATCACTAAAAAAAAAGCCCATCAGTGTAGTGACACATAAGTCCTTGTGTTTGTGAAGTCCCTCAAAATATAGAGAATTCCTTCCACTATTTCTATTAAAGAAAAGGACTAAAAAGATTTAAATCAAATTTTATGAAGAAACCAAAAGAAGCATTTTTCCATTTAAAGCAAGAATCTCCCAATAACTATTAGACTTAATTATGGATCGGGTCATCTGTCTAGATTCGTTCGAAAAGTGAGAGGATCTAGATAAAATTATAAGTTTGGACAAAAAAATAAAGCTAAATGAGCTAGGCCTCAGGTAAGACTTTTTGATCCGGGCCCGAATAAGTTGTTTTATTGTTGTTCTGTTGTCATTTTATTATTTTATTGTTATTATTTGAATATTGTATAACCCTTGTTTTATTGTTAATTTTGTTGGAATTTTGGAAGTATTTGTTTGTTAAGTTGCAACTATTTTAGTGTTATTTAAGTATAAAGATTTTTTTAAATGTATTTTTAATTTGTTGAGAAATATTTATTTTAATGTTTTTAGTGTTTTGATATAATATATTTTTATTTTTATTTTTATATAAAAATAATAATCTAAAAAAATTAATAGGGGCAAGCAGGATGGAACTCGAGTTTAGTATTTTTAATCTGGGTTGGACTCAGGTAGAATTTTAGACCAATTTTTCTAACAAAACTAAATCTAAATCTAAAAAATAAATTTAAAATTTTAAGTCAACCCGACTCGACTGCCATGCCTCACCTTATAATCAAATCTACCAACAATGTAGTGACAAAACCTTATGTTACTTAAGACGTTGTGAATTATGATGTCAAGTCTCAAGCTCAAAAGATAGACAACTCTTTCCCCTATTCCTAGTAGAGAGAAATTTTATGAAGAGACTAAAGATCAAATTCATTTAAAAACAACAACAACAACAACAAAAAAGTAAACAATCATCATATATTTCATAGTTTGAACATGATATATTTTGTTTAATGATAATACTGTATTCAAAAACATACTAAAAGGAAAAAAAAAAAAAAAAAGGAGGTGGGAAAGGGGGGTCTTAATATTGTATGAAGCAATGATGGGAACATCAAATAAACTATGGGGGGGATTATGCATTTGTTAATTAGAGTGGGAACTGATTGAACCACCAGTCAGAAGCTAATTTGATAAAATTAATTTCAACGCCTAGATTAATTGCTTAATTATTATTTTAAGATTGAAAGCTAAGCCATTTTGAGGGAAGGTGAAGTGGCCATGGGTTCTTTATATATTATATTTTTTCTTTTTAATTATAAACCCTACAAGACAAGAAAGATATATATATATATTCATGACAATCATTCAACCTTTTAAAAAGTCTACTAAATTTCATCTCATTGTTGCACAACTTTATCCTACATCAATTTCAACCTTATCCAGTACAAATTTTGAATCTAAATTATATGCATTAAGAATAAATTTTATGGATATTATTTTATAAAAGAAATTTTAGTTAAAATGACAAATTTGAGGTTTTTATGTTCTGGGTTAAATTATATTACTATAAATTTATTCGGATTTAAATTGATTTTATAGATTTTATATATAATAATATTTATTATTCTTTAAATAGAAGAGTTTTAATTAACTCACCACCTTAATTAAAAATTAAATATAATATATATACACGTGTTAATAGATATAAAGAGCTCATTAAAACCTGTTATTTTAAAATTAAAAGGTCAAAATTAAAATTTTTATGTTAAAATGGCTTAAATTGAAAAATAGCTAAAAATACAATTTTACATTTAAGCAAATGGCTAAAGAAAAGGAGATAAAAGAGGATAGAAGTGGAAGAAATGAAATACTAGAAAGTGTAGTTAACAAGGTATCTTTCTTCCTTCTCCACCTTGTAGTACTAATTATTTGCTTCAATGTGCAAAGTTGAGACCAGATTCTTTCACTTTATTAAGGCCTAATAGAAAAACCCCAAGGTTGGATTTATTGTGCTGGATTTTGTCCATTTCCCAAGGCTACCTACACCCTCCATCTTCAACTTCCTCTTTCCTTCATCTATCCTTTATTTTATCTTATGTATATATACATCGTTATGGTATTTATTTTAGTATTCCTTTATTCAGTAAGGATCAATGAACTTGGGCATTAGTTCGAGTGCTATAATGAGTTTAGGTGACTTACGTCGAAGGGTCATGATTATTCCTCGGGCTGCTTTCAACCTGGTCCTTGGGTCCAATTTCATCTCAATTTATTTTAATCGATAAAATATATCAAAAAGAAATTTTATTTTTCGAAATAAAAGAATTAATCTTAGTAAAAGTATAAGATCTATATATTAGGAGTTAAATATTATATTTTATTCATTCTACTCAAAAGATAGAGTAATTTAATCTTTGTACATTAAATCAAAAATAAACTAATTGTTTTATCAAAATTTCATCTATTTTTATTGTTAAAAAACTCATCATTGTATGCCAACATGAGATACACGTAATCATGTGTTATTATCTAAATATTCTATCAATCACATCATTTTTTAATGGTCTAGATCGATGAATTTTTTAACAAATAAGATCAAATTATTCTTTGATCTAGTGAACATAACTAATTTATTCATTTTTTAGTAAAAAGAGTAAAATATAATCTAACTTTTTAGTACATGGTTTTCCATGATACTTTTACAACCTAAGCTGTGTAGCTCAATAAATCAGGTCTTCAGAAATCAACTACACGTCTGGGCCCTGGCTGAACTAGCCCATGGGCAAGTAAAAGCTCCCCAGACACCCTTCTTGGCCACCAAGTAACCAACTACAAGCCACCAAATGCAATCACTGCTGTATGGATAGATGAACCATTTTTTGTTCAAGTACTAATAGATGTCAGTACCGATGAGATAATCTAGATGTTCAAAATTCAAACAAGGTGATCAAGAACTTCTCTACTTTCTTTGTACCCTCCTACTAAGCATAAGCCAAATCTATGCTCTTTGCTTATATGTATTAGCATGTTTCAATGTTTGTGCACAAACAGATCATCATCGACATGAAACATGAACGACAAGCAAGTATTGAGATGATCCAAAACTAAATAAGGTACAATTAAGTTTAGAAGATTGATTGTATGTATAAGCTTCAAAGCAATTTTTTTTGGGATAAATGCTTCAGTATACAAATGTAAATATCATCTATAAGCCATAGAGAAAAACTGACGGTAACCTTGTCATAATTGATTCCTCAGCTTGGTTATTTGCGAGCTTCAACTTTCTTCTGTCCTCTCACTGTAAGGGCAAATAGAAATAGTATCAGCTTCGACTGATATTGCAAATACAGATGTAGTGCAGGCCTACTCTGATGCCAATTTTTGATATCAGAAAACTTAGGGAGTAAATAACTAACCAGAACGAAGCATAACAAAGAGGAATAAAAAGTTCATATTATAATATAAAGATGAGATAACAATTGGTAAGAACCATACCAGCCTTCTCTTCCTCTCTCTTCTTAGCAGCCTCTGCCCGTTGTTTCCTTATCAGGGCTAAGCGCTCTGCAATAGTAATTAAGCAAACATCAGTAAAACAATAGAACAAAATTTGTACAAGAGGTGTGAATTTAGTTAAATTTCAAAACAGAAAAAAATATCACCGCAGTCATCGGAAAAGGGAAAAACAAAGGAGTTAAGCTTGTTAGCCGAAAGCACAACAGCGCTTATGAGACATCAAGGTGATACTGTGATATTATACTACATACTCAGTTGCAGGGGAGTTTGCCCTTACCAAACAGGAGAAACCAACTCATTTGTACTATACATGAAAACCAGCAATATTTATCTCTTAAACCTCTTCCTTCTCAATGCATCCGTTAGAGACGGTTTAGATTGCTAAAGAAAATAGCTGTTTTGAAAACCTAACATACAAGAGACTTTCCATCCTCGGCTTTTGTTTGGTGCAGCTTTCCATCACCATTAGCAGATCATAATAGTTTTACACAATTTACTACCTCAGAATTTAAGCACTTATGGCAGGAAGAAACCAGTTTATTTTAAAAAAAAATCCCAAGGAAAAGATCTTATTCTTCTTACACACCTTTCCTTATATTCCTGCTGTAGGAATTATAGAAATATATTAAATGTTTTCTACAGATAGATAAATCTGATTTAGGTAGATAAATTTTAGAATAAATCATTTGAGATATTCTAGGATTATTTTATCTTATCTTTTAGTAGTTTATTAGAATAAGGGAATTATTTTTCTACTTAGGTTATGACTCTTTTCTCTATTTAAATTCAGTTCTTTAGTTAATAAAATACAGAAAAATACAGAAAATTACTCTGTTTTCTACATGGTATCAGTTTAGGTTCCGGTTCTTCTCCACCCTAGACCATGTCAGGAACTTATTCTCCTACATCTCCTTCTCCTACTCTGGATATTACCTCAAATCCAGAAAATTTTTCTGGTTCTGGTGCTCAATCAGACTCGTCTGGTCTGAATATTACCTGCCATAGATTAAATGGCAACAATTTTCTAGAGTGGTCCCAATCGGTTAAGCACTTATGGCACCAATTTCCATTCTCAACCTTCAAAATTGCCACCAATTTTACCTTTACCTACAGATTTGTCACCTATGACTACTCCGATTAATTCTCCTGTTATACCTCTCACTACCTCATCCACACCTACTTTAAACACCCCTCCTGAAAATACACCTACTCCTATTGAAAATCTTCAGCAAACACCACCACCCAAACAGCTTCGTGTCTACACAAGAAAAAAGAAAAATATCCCTGAGACTGTTTTGCAATCTGATTCTTGCCGAGAATTGGATTTGGGTCCAGCTGCCGGAATGGAAGAAGAAATCAGTAAGTCCTCTACTCTAGATGACTTTCCTATTGCTATTAGAAAAGGGGTTAGACAATGCACAAAGCATCCTATTGAAAAATTTGCTGGCTATAATTCTTTGATGCCTTCTTTTCAAGCATTTACAGCAACCTTGGATAAAGAACAGATTCCCACAAGCATAGCTGAAGCTCTAAAGGATCCTAAATGGAGAAGGGCTGTTGAAGAGGAAATTGGTGCACTAGAGAAAAATGCTACTTGGACATTTGCACCTTCCTCAAGGAAAAAGGGCTATTGGCTGTAAATGGATCTTTGCTGTAAAATACAACTCCAATGGAAGCATCCAACGATACAAAGCTAGACTGGTGGCTAGAGGCTTTACGCAAACGTATGGGATAGATTTCACAGAAACGTTTGCACCCGTGGCAAAGCTTAACAACGTTCGAGTACTCTAAGTTTGGCTATAAATTGCGATTGGCAATTACATCAACTTGATGTAAAAACGCATTTCTTAATGGCATGCTAGAGGAAGAAGTTTACATGAAATTACCACCGGTTTAAAGACTATTGAAGGAAGCAACAAGGTGTGCAAGCTCAACAGTCTCTATACTGCTAAAACAATCACCCGAGCTTGGTTCGAGAGGTTCACTAAAGTCATTCTGAAAAACGGCTACAAGCAATCCCTTGCCGATCATACACTTTTCATCAAGGTAACTTCTACAAATAAGAAAGCTATCCTAATTGTGTATGTTGATGACATAATTCTTCTTGGAGATGATGAGGAAGAAATTAGCAATTTGAAGAAGTCATTAAAGTGGAATTTGAAATCAAGGACTTGGGAAAGTTAAGATATTTCCTAGGAATGGAGGTGGCAAGATCAAAAAAGGACTTGTGATCAATCAAAGAAAGTATGTACTTGATTTACTCAAAGAAACTGGTTTTCTTGGTGTGTAACCGGTGATACACTAATGGAGGCAAATTTGAGATTCAACAAAGAAGATGGGTCTTTAGTAGACAGAGAGAAATTTCAGAGATTAGTTGGGAAACTTATTTACTTATCCTCGACGAGGCCGGATATAGCATTTCAGTAAATGTGATAAGTCAACACATGACTAATCCTAATGAAGAGCATATGGCAAAGCAACAAATGTAATTCTCAAGTACTTGAAGAAAACTCCGGACACGGCTTAATGTTCAAGAAAACACAAGATGAATGTTAAGATTTTTACAGACTCTAGTTGGGCGGAGACCTCACCGAAAGAAGATCCACTAGTGGCTCTGCACTTTTGTTTGGGGTAACCTTACAACTTGGAGAAGTAAAAACAACTGTTGTTCCAAGAAGTAGTGCTGAAGCTGAATTTAGAGCACTAGCTTTGGGAATATGCGAAGAATTTGGCTACTTAAATTACTAAAAGAACTTGGCACTAATCGGAGGATCACTTTGAAGTCTTGTGTGATAATCAATCTGCTATTCAGATTGCCAAGAATCCATCCAACATGACCGAACAAAGCATGTCGAGATTGACAGGCATTTTATTCTTGACCAAGTCAATAAAAGGACAGCCACTCTTTCCTACATTCCTTCAAAAGGACAAATTGCGAGACATTCTCACTAAGGCTCGCTAAAGCCATTTTCAATAAATTCCTATTCAAGCCGGGATTATACAATGTATATTCTCCACTTGAGGGGAGTGTAGGAATTATAGAAATATATTAAATGTTTTCTACAGATAGATAAATCTGATTTAGGTAGATAAATCTTAGAATAAATCATTTGAGATATTCTAGGATTATTTTATCTTATCTTTTAGTAGTTTATTAGAATAAGGAATTATTTTCCTACTTAGGTTGTGACTCTTTTCTCTATTTAAATTCAGTTCTTTAGTTAATAAAATACAGAAAAATACAGAGAATTACTCTGTTTTCTACATGGTATCAGTTTAGGTTCCGGTTCTTTTCCACCCTAGACCATGTCAGGAACTTATTCTCTTACATCTCCTTCTCCTACTCTGGAGATTACCTCAAATCCAGAAAATTTTTCTGGTTCTGATGCTCAATTAGACTTGTCTGGTCTGAATATTACCTGCCATAGATTAAATGGCAACAATTTTCTAGAGTGGTCCCAATCGGTTAAGCACTTATGGCACCAATTTCCATTCTCAACCTTCAAAATCGCCACCAATTTTACCTTTACCTACAGATTTGTCACCTATGACTACTTCGATTAATTCTCCTGTTATACCTCTCACTACCTCATCCACGCCTAATTTAAACACCCCTCCTGAAAATACACCTACTCCTATTGAAAATCTTCAGCAAACACCACCACCCAAACAGCTTCGTGTCTACACAAGAAAAAAGAAAAATATCCCTGAGACTGTTTTGCAATCTAATTCTTGCCGAGAATTGGATTTGGGTCCAACTGCCGGAATGGAAGAAGAAATCAGTAAGTCCTCTACTCTAGATGACTTTCCTATTGCTATTAGAAAAGGGGTTAGACAATGCACAAAGCATCCTATTGAAAAATTTGCTGGCTATAATTCTTTGATGGCTTCTTTTCAAGCATTTACAGCAACCTTGGATAAAGAACAGATTCCCACAAGCATAGCTGAAGCTCTAAAGGATCCTAAATGGAGAAGGGTTGTTGAAGAGGAAATTGGTGCACTAGAGAAAAATGCTACTTGGACAGTTACAAACCTTCCTCAAGGAAAAAGGGCTGTTGGCTGTAAATGGATCTTTGCTGTAAAATACAACTCCAATGGAAGCATCCAACGATACAAAGCTAGACTGGTGGCTAGAGGCTTTACGCAAACGTATGGGATAGATTTCACAGAAACGTTTGCACCCGTGGCAAAGCTTAACACTGTTCGAGTACTCCTAAGTTTGGCTATAAATTGCGATTGGCAATTACATCAACTTGATGTAAAAAACGCATTTCTTAATGGCATGCTAGAGGAAGAAGTTTACATGAAATTGCCACCTGGTTTAAAGACTATTGAAGGAAGCAACAAGGTGTGCAAGCTCAACAGGTCTCTATACGGGCTAAAACAATCACCCAGAGCTTGGTTCGAGAGGTTCACTAAAGTCATTCTGAAAAACGGCTACAAGCAATCCCTTGCCGATCATACACTTTTCATCAAGGTAACTTCTACAAATAAGAAAGCTATCCTAATTGTGTATGTTGATGACATAATTCTTCTTGGAGATGATGAGGAAGAAATTAGCAATTTGAAGAAGTCATTAAACAGGAATTCGAAATCAAGGACTTGGGAAAGTTAAGATATTTCCTAGGAATGGAGGTGGCAAGATCAAAAAAAGGACTTGTGATCAATCAAAGAAAGTATGTACTTGATTTACTCAAAGAAACTGGTTTTCTTGGTTGTAAGCCGGTGATACACCAATGGAGGCAAATTTGATATTCAACAAAGAAGATGGGTATTTAGTAGACAGAGAGAAATTTCAGAGATTAGTTGGGAAACTTATTTACTTATCCCCGACGAGGCCGGATATAGCCTTTCTGTAAATGTGATAAGTCAACACATGACTAATCCTAATGAAGAGCATATGGCAAGAAGAAATGTAATTCTCAAGTACTTGAAGAAAACTCCGGACACGGCTTAATGTTCAAAAAACACAAGACAGAATGTTAAGATTTTTACAGACTCTAGTTGGGCGGAGACCTCACTGAAAGAAGATCCACTAGTGGCTCTGCACTTTTGTTTGGGGTAACCTTACAACTTGGAGAAGTAAAAACAATCTGTCGTTTCAAGAAGTAGTGCTGAAGCTGAATTTAGAGCACTAGCTTTGGGAATATGAAGGAATTTGGCTACTTAAATTACTAAAAGAACTTGGCACTAATCGGAGGATCACTTTGAAGTCTTGTGTGATAATCAATCGCTACTCAGATTGCCAAGAATCCATCCAACATGACCGAACAAAGCATGTCGAGATTGATGGGCATTTTATTCTTGACCAAGTCAACAAAAGGACAGCCACTCTTTCCTACATTCCTTCAAAAGGACAAATTGCGAGACATTCTCACTAAGGCTCGCTAAAGCACTTTTCAATAAATTCCTATTCAAGCTGGGATTATACAATGTATGTTCTCCACTTGAGGGGAGTGTAGGAATTATAGAAATATATTAAATGTTTTCTTCAGATAGATAAATCTGATTTAGGTAGATAAATCTTAGAATAAATCATTTGAGATATTCTAGGATTATTTTATCTTATCTTTTAGTAGTTTATTAGAATAAGGGAATTATTTTCCTCCTTAGGTTATGACTCTTTTCTCTATTTAAATTCAGTTCTTTAGTTAATAAAATACAGAAAAATACAGAGAATTACTCTGTTTTCTACACCTGCAACCTTTAAGACTGGTACTAAAATCATGTTACCTTTACATACACACCTCAGCAATCAAATATGAGTATTTTATCAACACCTCAATGCTCCATATAACATTTCTAACCACTTAAGTCCATGGACAATTGTCATTGTCTAAGCAATGAGGCACCATTTAAAAACTAGGGTGCCTTGACCAGGGATCCAAATGAACTATAGTCAATGAACATAATTTCAACCTCGGCTACAAGTCTGAATCCAGTTAACCAAAAAGAATCAAATCAGTCCCACAGAGGACACAGAAAAAGCCATGTCAAAGTATCATAATATTTGCAAGGGCTGCCAAACACTAAATTTAGGTTACAATACTGTACAACCACGCAATTTAAGTTACCTAAATCCTTTCTTGCTTGTTCAGTTTTCCCTTGTTCCTGCAGCTTCATATATCGTTCATGTGCCTTTTGCTTTTCTATTTCCTCTCTGCAGTCATAAACATTAAAATAAGAGCACAACCAAGCTGGTCTCAAAGGAAATAACCAATTTGAAATATATAATTACATGCTTTAACATATCAACCCCCATTGCAAACAAAATTTCCCTCTGCAGTCATTACAAGCTTTAACATATCAACCACCATACTTTGAACTTTGAAGCAAATAGTCCACAGCAGTTTCAATGAAAGTAATGAAAAGGCTTCTGCTCATTACATGCCAAGATGTCAAGGAAAAATATTTATTCAAATTCAGCCCATTCCAACTAGGAACACAGTTTACAAAATATTCAATCTCAACAGAAGTTTAGATTTGTAAAAACATAATCATTAGAATAAACTATCTAGGAAAGCACAACAATGAGGTAACAAGCATATAAAACTCTACAGAAAATCTAGAACTAATGTTGATTATGGTCTCTAATTAAAGACATAAGGAATCTTTTAAAGTATTGATGTTATAATTCAACATGATACTAATATAAAAGATATAGTCTGTAAACGCCAGGAAGTTATAGGCATATGGGACATGTTTTCAACTTTGAGGTAACAAATTTTAAACCCCGCAGTTGGTAGAGTTACTGAGAAGGATTTAGACGTATAGCAAATCTACATCATATATTTGTTAGTTGTGGGAAATCTTTCCCTTACCAAAAGAGACTAAAATTTAATGTCCAAAAGTCTATTACCTTTTCAGCCTCAAAGTTATCCCACAAATGCAACTTAACTCAACAAAAGAACTACTATGTTATATCAATTCTAGATTCAACAAAAGCAGAAAGAGTTAACAGTGCTTCATCAAAATAAAACTGGTCCTACAAAGTGAATTATTGAACTATATATGAATCAACAATGATAATAATTTCTTTTTCCTTTCTGTGATATGACAGATAACTATTACTAAAGCAAAATGCCAATTATTATAAACTAGTAAAAGTATTTAAGCAATCAAAAGTTGACCCAGATGCACACGATAAAGCAACGATCAGTCAAATTTGATAAAGAGAGAACTAGAATTACAAACCTTTCACGCCTTGATAGTTCAGTTGTTTTTCCCATCTGGAACATATAATTTCAATTACTCAGTACAGTTATAAATTCATATATAAATCCAGATTTTGTGCAGCAGAGGAGCATTTGTCAAACTTACAACAAGATCTTTAGCTTTGACATTCTTTGGTTTGGCCAAATTTGGATTCTCAATCTCAATAAGCCCTTGGGTCCCTTTTCGTTTCTGCCATAATATCACCAACATCAAACAGGAAGTATAAAAGTTAAATAACACAACAAGAACTCATAGCAAATGGAAACAGTGCCCATTATATTATACTAAAAAGGTACAAAATGTAATGACCTCAGGCTCTTCTTCTACTTCCTCCTCAGACTGTTCTTCTTCTTCCTCCACTTCAGCTTCTTCCTAGAATGAAAGATAAATATTATCTCATTAAGTACTACAACGGATACACATCCCTAAAAGGGAAGAAAGAAAAGCATCAAAAAGAAAATTAAAATTTCCAATTAAACACTCGACATAACCGACTGTGAAGCATCAAAAAGATAACAAAACAAACATCATCAACTTAGGTGATAAATTTATTGCAATCATTCAATATTATTTTATTGTCACTATATACGTCAAATTTAGATTTACTGACAATTACAGCCATTTAAATGTGACAACCAAAAGATAAGTCTTCACACATAAAAATTCCAATTCCATATCAATATCTCTTTAAGAATACATTCCAAAAGAGATGAAATTACGTGACTTAAAATAGCCCAAACAGCCAAAACTCATGAAATTACAACAGTCAAACCTGTCATCCACCCAGGGGCGAATCTAGGGCGGGTGGAAGGGGCCCCGGCCCCCCAAAAATGGAAAATTTTCCATTTTGGTCCTTTAAAATTTTTAAAATTTTAAATTAATAAAGGCAAAATTGCACTTTGACCCCCTAAAAATGAAAAAAATTTGATTTAATCCTTTAAAAATTATATTTTTACTATCGTATAAATTACAATTTAATTTCAGCCTTCTCCAAAAAAATATTGCTGGCTTCGCCCCTGCATCCACCCTACATGAAAAGACAACCAACATAATTTGCACAAAAAATCAAGCAAATCATCAATTTTGGTTTGTCAAAGTAAAGTTTTAAGTATTTTCTCCTTCACAGAAATCACTATTAAGATTGAGATACATATACATACACTTCTTTTCAGGCAATATACAGCAACAATACATAATACATGATAACATCAAACAAATTACAAGAAGAATCAACAAAATTCATGTGTGAATCAACTTGTTAAAATTAGCATAAAAATCTTACCTTCTTAAAAGTACGGGGACGAGCAGAGCTACCAGCAACTGCAACCATTAGAACATTTAAGTAAAAAAAAAAAAAAAAAGGTGAAATTAATATAAGTTATAAAAGAAAAAAATATAGTTTCTTATTTTTGTCTAAGAATTTGACTCAAAGTTCCCAAGTTATTCATGCATTAAAGGCAGAATCATTCCCAAGTTTATACGAAGCTAAAACTTAAAATTTAAACGTATAATTTTCTCCCTTTTCTTTTCTCTACGTAGAACCTAAAAGATCACACACAAAATAAATAAATAAAATCAAAATCAATACGGTAGAGCTAATAATCCAGCAACTGAAAGCTTGGTTAGATCCCATGCCAGGAAACCGCATAGAAAATACGTACAAGTATATCATGCAAAGGACTTCAAAAAAGTAAACAATTACGAAAAAAAAGGAAAAGAACAAAACAGATAGTGGCGTACGGAGCTCTTCGGGAGTAGAGAAATGGCGGTGCCCGGTTGGCTTGCCCTTGAATTTCCCTCTTCCCATTTTGTCGTTTTTTGATCACAGAGAGAACGAGGAAGAAGAAGAAGCTAAAAGGGAGAGTGAGGATTTCATTTTTATTGTTGTTATAAAAGTTTATGCCTTTTGAATTAGATTCTTCAGAATCTGTTTTTCCACTTTCAATTTTTGTATATATTGATAGTGTGAGTATTCGATAGTTTTATCTTTTTTAATTTAATGATTTTGATTTTTAATTTTAGAAAAGTTAAATATTTATGTATAATTTTTTTATTTTGATTTTTGAATAATTTAAATTGTGTAATTTATATTTGAGCTGAAAAATTTAATTTTTATTCAAGTTGATCGAAATATCTTGATTAACTTAAATAACTCAAACTATTTAATTCAAAATTTAAAATTTTATCTAGTGTTATGATTAAATTGTAGTTTATTTTAATTATTTTTTTGTGATAACATGAATTAAATCTAGACCATATTTTTATATCAATATTTTAGTTAAATTGTTATTGTAGTGAAGTACCTTATTTTTTTTTTTTAATCATACTCAGATTGGGCTTTTATAACTGCTAAACAACTTACAAAAATAAAATAAAACGGTGGCCCAAAAGTCCATGGCCCGAAAGAAGAAAAACAATATAAAAACAAAATAAAAACTTCTAAAAACATGGCCCGAAAATAGCAACAAAACAGAAAGATCTAGAAATTTAAAATTCAAAAACCCACCGTTCATTATGCCCAATCAAATCCCACCATCACCTGTCAGACCTATCATGTCTATCATTTCTTCAATTAAAGGCGATTTAACATTTCCAAAAGGGTTTTAATACTTCTGATGTCTCTTACGGTACCCGATGGACACCTCTTCGTCCTTTCCTTCTTTCCTTCTATCTTCTAGTCTGGCACCCTCACTCTTCCGTTTCTTTCTTGCTCTGAACTGCCCAGTCAAAAAACCTTTCAGCCATCAAATCATCCCATCAGTAAAGTTTCTTCTGGACGCTTCCCTATTTCTCCTTCAGGTTCATTATTATCTTGGTATTCACGGTTCAATGCCCTTGTCTATTCATCTACTCTAGTTCTGAGTCTGCTCTCTCAAACGCCTCTCTTTCTTTACACACCTCTTCTCTTCACTAACAAAACCTTCTGGCAGATTAGCCTCCCCCTAACTCTTTGACGATCTGATGCTTGGCAAACTCCGAAACACCACCTACCAGGTAAAACTCTCTCAACGATTTTAGAGTTTTGTGGCTAAAATATGGACTAGGTTATTTGATTCTCTTGGTATATGCTCGAAACAACACTTCTCAATCTTTGTCTGTAACTGCTGAATATCATGAATAATAGCCCCTATCAATGATCTATCTTTCATTTGCTTTCTGCATTTCTTTATTACTATCAACACATCGCCTTCGATAACTATTTTCCTCCATCGCATGTCGACTCCAATACGCACCGCAACACTGTAAGTGATTGCCTCAGCATTGAAAGTAGATGGTACTTTTTCATGGATCATTGAGAGTGAAAGCAAGACTGATCCTTCCTTATCCTTAGCCACGACACCCACTGTTGCTCGACCCAAAGAACTATCGAACGTTGCATCGAAGTTAATCTTGACAAACTGTTCTGAAGGGGGTTTCCTGTGTTTTGCCTCTATCTGAACTTTTTTCGTTGTTGTTGCTTGCTCAATCACATCTAATTCAAGGATGTAATTTCTGATAAATTTAACTATATCCTCCACAGATCTATGGATTCTCTCGTGAACACCCATGTTTCTTTCACCCCAGATAGCCCACAAGGTGCAGCAAAAAAGTCTACACTGTATAGGAGTGCACTTCTTAAAGACCCAGGTAAGCCATTCCTTAAACCCTATATCTGAAATTTTGAAAAAATCCAGAAGAGATAATTGCTTCCAAATTTCAAGTGAAACAGGACATTCCTGGAATACATGGTTTATATCCTCTGCTCCTGTTCCGCAACGAGGACAAATTTGAATGTTCGACAGTCTCCTATGATGCATGTTAACCCTTGTAGGAAGATAATTCCACGAAATTTTCCATGTTGTAATTTTAAGCTTAGAAGGGAGATTTATTGACCAGAGTTTTTGTAGAAATTCTTGTAGACTATTTGTAAGGCATAAGCCGTAGGATCCAATTCGGTATGTTGTAATAGTTTGTAGGCCCTTCCTACCGTGAATTCTCCCAAGGCTCACCACTCCAGACCATCACATCATCATTCGGTTCTTTTGCTAATGGGATGCGCAGAATCTTCTCAACTATGAAATCCAAAAAGGTAGACTCTAACACCTTATTTTTCCATTTTCTACTACTATGATCAATCAAATCAGCCACTTTAAAGTTATTTAAGCTGTTAACATAAGAAATTAACCTGGAATTTTGCAAATCTGGTACCCAAGCATCGTTGAGAACTGAGATTTCTGTACCACTTCCCACCTTCCAACAAAGTCCATCCACTAACACCCCCGTAACTGCTCATATACTTTTCCATGTAAACGAACTATTTCTTCCCAAACTCGAATTGATGAAGGTTGTGTTCAGAAAATATTTAGCTTTATAGACCCTTGCTACTAAGGAATTTGGATTGTTCATAAAACGCCATTCTTGTTTTGCCAATAATGCCACATTAAATTTGGCCAAACTCCTGAAACCCATTCCTCCATCCTCTTTAAACAGCACAAGTTCTTCCATTGACACCAGTGAATACCCTGTTTCCCGTAACTTTTTTGCCACCAAAATTTTGTAATAATTTTCTCGAGTTCATCACAAAGAGAATTTGGTAGTAAAAAGCACGATATAGCATATGTAGGAATGGCTTGAAGAACTGATTTTATAAACACCTCTTTTCCGCCTTGAGATAAAAACCTAGTACACCATCTTTTGATTCTGAGTATAACCTTTTCTTTTAGAGCTTGAAAAGAGTCTTTCTTGCGTCTGCCAACCAAACTTGGGAGGCCTAAATATTTTTCATATTTGTTGATGGTCTCACCCCCAAAATCCCTAATACTTCCTCCTTAATTTCTTCTTTTGTATTTGAACTAAAAAAGACCGAGGATTTGCTAAAATTCACACATTAGCCTGAACAATCTCCATATTCCTTCAGAATCCCTTTAAACAGGCTTGCTCCATTTCTTGTTACTTCACCGAAGAGGATGCAATCATCTGCAAACAGTAAATATGTAATCGCTGGTCCACTCCGACTTACTTTTTCCCCTATTATTCCACCTTCTTTTGGGCCATCTTCATCAAAGCCGATAATCCTTCACTGCAAAATAGAAAGAGAAAGGGACTTAAGGGATCCCCTTGTCTCAAACCCCTAGTAGCTTGAAAAGAATCTCCCCTGATCCGATTAACATTAACAGTAAAAGATGCAGTAGTGATGCATTTTAGAATTAGCTCTACCCATTTGTTATCAAACCCCATTTTCAGCATAACTTCCCTAATAAAAGCCCATTCAACCCTATCATACGCCTTACTCATATCAAGCTTTACAGCCATGAACCCTTTATTCCCTATTTGCTTTCTACGAAACGTATGCAACATCTCAAATGCCACTAAGGTGTTATCAGAGATCAGCCTACCCAGAATAAAAGCACTTTGTGATTCATCAATACACATCTTCATTACTCCCTAAAGTCCGTTAGCTATTGGCTTTGCCACAACTTTATAAAGGGCCGTGCATAAACTGATTGGTCTAAAATTTGATAGATTACTAGGATTTTGGGTCTTTGGTATAAGCACAATATCTGTAGAATTTAGATGACCAAAACTGTAACACCCCTAACCCAAAAATCGTCACCGGAATAGGGTTAAGAAGTATTACCGAACAATAGGATCATTTCACATACAATCATAGAGTCCCTTAAATGAGTCATCAAGACCCTAAGCACGCCTATAAATCGAGTTGGGACTAAACCGAAACACATAAGTAATTTCATGAAAATTTGGAACTTTTCTAAAATACAGGGGACACACGGCTGTGGGGGTAGGCCGTGCCTCACCCACGACTACTTGACACTCCTGTGTGTCCTCCTCGTAGTAGTATACTGCCAAAATCAACACGGTCACCAAGCACGCCAGTGTGTTAAGGTCATGTACTATTAGATCACATATTGCCATTTCTCACACAGCCATCAAGCACACCCGTGTCGAGGCCGTGTGCAATTTAAGCCACATTCTGCCAATTTACCTACGATCTTAGGCACGCCCGTGTGCCTCAACCGTGTGACATTATAGGCCATTTTATAAGGCCAATATGCCACCCACTTAGGGATTTCCTACGAGCAATATATATATCAACACATACCTTTGCATATATGGCAACCAAAACATACCAAATTGACCATTCAATTTATACACTCAATACCAATTCCAACCATGATGATTCCAAAGAAATAAACTCATATCATTACAAGCATAATTCATTCAATAACTCACTCAAAACTTGGCCATTTTATAAGCTTCCACCTTACCAAGATATGCATCATATATCACATTCATTTAAGCATATTACCAAATTAAACTTGCCAAAACACATGGCTAAGTTCACTTCCAAAAACATATACACATATCTAGCCTATACATGCCATATTTAGCTATATACATTTCTAAAAGGGTACCAAAATAAGTTTTTGTAGTGTGATGACGATCCTTGACAATCCCGAGCCTTCAGTTGCTTCGACGACCTATAAAACAGAGAAAAAACACACATAGAGTAAGCTTTCCAAAAGCTTAGTAAGTCATATACAAATAAACACATTGGTGCATATATCAATCACTTAGCAACTATCACATATATATAACTTGGTTTATAAACTTATGGCCATATTTGCCACATTCAACATTTCAAGATTCACATTTTCATTTCCAATAATACTTTTTTTCATATCAAAGTCATATAGGTACTTACCTTTTATGCACACTTAATGTACATTAAATGTACCAGAAACGGATAATCATTCACTTATTTACTCACAGCTCGTATTTACGATTCGTTTCATAGACTTGCCTGTTGAACCTTTAGGAATCTAGTAGGATGCTTAATAAGATCGAAATAGTTGTATAATGCCAACATTCCAGACGAGGTCTTATATGCACTCGGATATCGATGCCACTGTCCCAGACAGGGTCTTATATGAATCAATATGATGCCAATGTCCTAGACATGGTCTTACACGTAAAACTCATGTCGATGCCAATGTCCCAGATGTGGTCTTACTCATAAAGCTTATATCGAAGCCAACGTCCCAGACGTGGTCTTACACGAGATCACAAATCAACGCCAAAGTCCCGGACGTGGTCTTACATGATGAAACAGAACAGATACCTATGTCATGACATAGCTAGTCCTATCTATTCCTAGGTTCGATCGGGACTTCTTAAACTAAATCACTATATCAGACTCATCTCGAAATTCATAAGTATATACTCTCATAGGTATACATTATCAACATTAGTCATACGAACAAGTATAATATCATACGAATACGTTTATTTGCATAGTGACTTACCTCTAGGGGTGAGTATTCGATCGAGTCGAGTCGAATCGAGTCAAAAAATTTTGAGTTAGTCGAGTTGACGAATCCTATTTTCGCAATCAAATTCAATTTGAATTTTTTTCAAATCGGATCGAATCGAGTTAAAAAATTTTGAGTTAAGTCGAGTTGAGTTAACGAATCCTATTATTTATACTTAATGTTGCATTTACATGAACCAATTATTTAACTAGTAAATGAAGTATAAAGTTATTTAACTACATAAACAATATAATGGTTTTGCCTTTTAACTTAATGAGTAAATATTTATCAAAACAACGTAGTTTTTACTTTCAACTTAATGATTTTGACTTTTAACTTTAGAAAAGGTAAACATTTATCAAAATGGCGTAGTTTTTCCTTTTCTTATTTAGATTTTCGAATAACCCGAATTGTGTAATTCACATTCGAGTTAAACCAAAAACTTAATTTTTTATTCGAGTTGATCCAAAAAAATTGATTAACTCAAATAACTTGAACTATTTAATTCAAAATTTGAAAATTTTATCGAGTTTTTCGAATAGAATCGGATTTTGCTCACCCCTACTTACCTCGGATTCGATATATCGGAATAAAAACGGCTACTCGTTAACTTTCGCTTTCCCGCGATCTAAGTCTGTTTTCCTTGGTTCTTGATCTAAACATATTCAGAATTAACCCTTTTATTCACTAATTCGTTCAATTCAATCCATACACATATTTTGGGTTATTTACAAATTAGCCCTCATATTTGTACATGTTATCAATTTAGTCTATTTTACTCAAACCATCAAATTTCACAAGATCAATGCATACACAAGCTTAGTCGAATACATATACATCACATACAAGCCCACGTTCCTCATCAAACTTGCAATTTAGTCCTTCAATTTACCATTTTCTCAATTTAGCCCTATTTAGCTAAATTCATCAAAACTTCAAGAACAAAACATGTTTATCTAACTCAAATCTTTCATTAAACACCAAAAATCATCACAAAGCTCAACATAACATCAATAGCATTTCTCATGAACAATATCAATTCATCAAATTGAAACATGGGTTTGATAGCATTCGAAGCAACGATTACGAAAACGTATAAATAATCAAAAACTGAAGTCAAAACTTACCTTAATCTTGCTTAAAGCTAGCCGAAACATCCAAAGCTCACAACCCTTTCTTTTCTTTCTAATTTCGGTGGAACAAGATGATGACAATGGCCATTATCATGTTTTTGTTTTATCGATTTAAACATAATTATCTATTTACAAAACTAACATTTAATAAAACATATAAATAACATATAAACCAAGGTCATTATAGATCATATGCCATCCACTATCCAAAACATGGGCTTATTTGCCACATAAGGCCTCCCTCTTACAAAGACACATCAAATAGATACCTTATCAAAGAGCATGCTAATATTAAACTTTATACGATTTAGTCATTTTGTCAATTTAAACACACAGACGAACAAATCAACTTACGAAAATTTACCACATGCTTAGTCAAATATCAACGGCACAGGAATATAATATTAAAATATTATACGAGCTCAGATTTGTGGCCTCGAAACCACTATTCTGACTAGGGTATAAACCGGACTGTATAATTCTCCTCCCTTAGGGATTTTCGTCCCCGAAAATCTTATCGTTAAACAGAGTTGGATATTGTTGTCTCATTGAATCTTCAGGCTCCCACGTAGCCTCTTCTAATCTGTGTCGATTCCACAATACTTTCACTAATGAAATTTTCTTGTTTCTTAACTCTTTCACTTCACGAGCTAAGATACGGATCGGTTCCTCTTCGTATATCATATCAGATCAGATTTCAATTTCAGATGGGGCAATCACATGTAACGGATCAGACCGATATCTACGGAGCATCGAAACGTGAAATAAATTGTGAATCTTTTCTAGTTCAGAAGGTAACTGCAATCTATATGCAACAGGCCCAACATGTTCAATGATCTCATACGGTCCGATGAATCTTGGACTTAACTTGCCGTTACGTCCGAATCGAAGCACTTTCTTCCATGGAGACACTTTCAGAAATACTTTGTCACTGATCTCAAATTCTATATCTTTTCGTTTGAGTGCATAGGACTTCGACGATCGATGTCGCTTTCAAACAATCTCGGATCGGTTTCACTTTACATTGGTATCTTTTATCAAATCGACCCATGTAACTTATTCTCACCGAGTTCAATCAATATAGAGGTGTACTGAAATTTACGCCCATACAAAGTTTTATAAGGTTCCATTTTGATGCTCGACTGAAAACTATTGTTATACGTAAATTCAATCAACGGCAGGTATTGTTCCCACGAACCATTAAACTCAAGTACACAGCATCTTAACATATCTTCGAGAATCTAAATAATTCGCTCGGATTGACCATCCGTTTGCGAATGAAAAGCTGTACTGAAATACAATTTCGTACCCAAAGCATCTTACAATTTCTTCCAGAATCGCAATGTGAATCTCGGATCCCTATCTGACACAATAGATAGTGGCACCCCGTGCAATCTCACAATCTCGGAAATATAAAGCTTAGCTAATCTTTCAAGTGAGTAGTCAGATCTTATCGGAATAAAATGGGCTGATTTAGTTGATCGGTCAACTATGACCCATATTGAGTCTTCCTTTCTCAAAGTCAGAGGCAAACCAGAAACAAAGTCCATTGTTACTCTATCCCATTTCCATTCAGGAATTAGAATCAGCTACAGCAATCCCGACGGAACTTGATGTTCGGCTTTCACTTGCTGACAAACTAAGCATTTTGAAACAAATTCATAAATGTCCCGTTTCATACCAGACCACCAGTAGTGTCGTTTCAAATCATGATACATTTTAGTACTCCCCGGATGAACAGATGGACGACTATTATGTGCTTCGATTAATCATTCGAATCAACTCTAGATTTCTCGGAACACAGGTACGATCCCGGAATCTCAAACAACCATCCACAATTTGAAATTCAGATTCAGAATTCATTTCACACTGAGCTCGTTTCGCTAGCAATTCATTATCAGATTTCTGAACATCACATATCTGTTGTAAGAACAACGACTTTGCTTTTAATTCAGCTATTACAAAACTATTATTAGACAGATCTAACTGAGCTTTCAGAGTGCTTAGTGCAAACAATGATTTTCTACTCAGAGCATCTGCAACAACATTTGCTTTCCCCGAATGATAATCTATCACTAGCTCATAATCTTTTAACAATTCAAGCCATCTTCTCTGACACAGGTTCAAATCTTTCTGGGTCATTAGATATTTTAGACTTTTATGATCTGAAAACACATGACATTTCTCACCGTACAAATAATGACGCCAAATTTTAAGTGCAAACACAATCGCAGTGAGCTCAAGGTCGTGTGTCGGATAATTTTTTTCATAAGGCTTTAATTGTCTCGAAGCACAAGCTACCACTTTGCCTTCTTGCATCAAAACACATCCTAGACCGTTTAACGAAGCATCACTGTAAACAACAAATTCATTACTCGATTATGGCTGTACTAACACTGGAGCTTCTACTAACAGAGTTTTCAACTAGTCAAAACTTTTCTGACATTTATCCGACCATTCAAATCTGACATCTTTCTGAAATAATCTAGTCAATGGAGTAGCTATTGTTGAAAAGCCCTTTATAAATCTACGGTAATAATCGGCCAAACCTAGAAAACTACGGACTTCGACTTTTTTGGATGTTTCCAATTCAAAATAGCAAAAATCTTACTCGGATCCACTCGAATTCCAGAAGCCGACACTATATGTCCCAGAAAACTAACTTCGTGCAACCAGAATTCACATTTGCTAAATTTCGCGTATAATTGCTTTTCTCTCAGAGTTTGCAACACAATTCTCAAATGTTCAGCATGCTCGCTTTCATAGCGTGAATAAATCAATATGTCTATGAATACTACAACAAATCGATCTAAATACGATCTGAAAATTCTGTTCATCAAGTCCATAAAGACAACAAGAGCATTGGTTAGTCCGAATGGCATAACTAAAAACTCATAATGCCCGTACTTCGTTCGAAAAGCAGTTTTCGGAATGTCTGAATCTTTAACTCTCAATTGGTAGTATCCCGATCTCAAATCAATCTTGGAAAACACAGTAGCTCTTTTAACTGATCAAACAAATCATCAATCCTAGGCAACGGATATTTGTTCTTTATGGTCACCTTATTCAACTGACGGTAATCAATGCACATTTTTATCGTGCCATCTTTCTTTTTCACAAATAGAACAGGAGCACCCCAAGGCGAAAAACTTGATCTAACAAACCCTCTATCAGTCAATTCTTGTAGCTGTGACTTTAACTCTTTCAACTCTGTTGGTGCCATTTTATACGGAGCTATCGAAATAGGTGTCATACCAGGCAACAATTCAATACCAAATTCAACTTCACGAATCGGAGGTAAACCCGGTAACTCTTCAGGGAACACATCAGAAAAATCACAAACAATGGGTACTGATTCAACTTTCTTCTCGGATGCTTTTGAATCGATCACATAAGCAAAATATGATTCATACCCCTTTTTCACATAACTCTGAGCTTTCAAAACGGATATCACACTAGGCGATCCATTTAAATTACTAGATTCAATCCGTACAATCTCATCATTCGAACCTCGTAAATCTATAGTCTTTCTTTTACAGTTCACAATGGCATCATGCATAAACAACCAATCCATACCCAGAATAATATTGAATTCATCAAATGGCAAGAGCATCAAATCAGCAAGAAAACAGATATCCCAAAACATTAATGGAAAGTTCTTGCATACTTTGTCAACAAGGACACTTTTACCTAAAGGGTTCGATACTTTTATAGCAAATTCAGTAGATTCTACAGGCAAAGTCTTACCATATACTAAATTCATGCATATGTACGAATGCGTAGAACCAGGGTCTATTAAAGCTATCACAGAAGTATCATAAAGAGTAAAAGTATCCGTTATAACATCAGGCGATGAAGCTTCTTCACGAGCTCGGATAGCATACGCTCTGACAGGCGCTCTAGCTTCAGATCTGACAACATTGTCTCTCATAGTTCTCTGACTACCACTGACATTCTTTACATTCTTTGATGTTTGATTTCTCGCACGTGCATTATCAGATCTTGGATTCTGAATAGTCTCTGATTTGACATGCTTAGGGCAATCACGGATAAAATGATCAAGCGATCCACATCTGAAGTAAGCTCTGTCATTTAATCTACAGCTTCCCGGATGTCTTTTTTCATAATGTTTACATTTGGGTCTCTCGGATCGAACATTACCAACGCTGGCCATTGAAATTGCTGGAGTTTTGGAACTCATTTGAGATCTAGCTCTATTTCTGTTCAAATGTCCCACATTTTTCTGGAACAACTTTGATCATCTCTGTATCTCTTTGAAGCAGACTGAAATAATTTATTCTGAAATCTCTTTCTTATATCTCGAGCTTCAGACTCAGCTCTTCTTTTATCCTTCCCGAGTGCTTCAGGTTTGCAAGCTCGGTCAACGAGTGTAACCAACTCTTTTATTTCTAGGATCCCAACCAGCAAACGGATATCTTCATTAAGACCGTCTTCAAATCTTTTACACATTATTGCCTCAGACGATACGCATTCACGAGTGTACTGACTCAACCTGACAAATTTCCTTCATATTCTGTAACAGTCATACGGCCTTGCTTTAGTTCTAAGAATTCTTTTCGTTTCTGATCAACGAATCTCTCACTGATACATTTCTTCTTGAACTCGATCTAAAAGAAATCCCATGTAACTCGTTCTCTCGAAACAACAAAAATTAAAGTTTTTCACCATTGATATGTTGCATCTCGAAGTAATGATACAACATACTTTATACATTCTTCCGGAGTCAGAGACATCTCATCAAATACCCGAATAGTATTTTCAATCCAGAATTTAACTTTTTCAGCATCATCATTATTGGTAGCTCAGAACTCTTTAGCCCCATACTTACGGATCTTGTCAACTGGAGGCTTACTCAACAGATTCAGATTTGCAGTCAGAGGTATATCAGATGTCTTAGGGGGATTAACCGGGGTGGGGTTGTGAAATAGTCGGGTTATTTCTCATAAATTGAGTGAACCACTCACTCATCATCTAGAAGAAAGCTTGTTTAGCTTTTCCTTGCTAACCACTTGTAGTCGGTCTCGAATCAGAAGACTCTGTCCCTTGCACGGGAGCAAGCACATTACTTTTTATGTCGTCAATTACAGCTCTTTTGGGATCCATTACTATACAAAAATCACATTTTACACGTCAGGATTCATCACACTATCACAGTTTAAATATATGGCATGTATAGCTAGACTCTGACACGCTACATTAGTCTGAGAATCAACTAAACCGTAGCTCTGATACTAATAAAATGTAACACCACTTACCCGAAAACCGTCACCGAAATAGGGTTAAGAGGTATTACCGAACAAGAGGATCATTTTACATCACATTCACGACACAAAGTCAATTGTCATCAAACACATTTGAATACAATCATAGAGTCCCTTAAATGAGTCATTAAGACCCTAAGCATGCCTATAAATCGGTCGGGACTAAATCGAAACACATAAGTAATTTCATGAAAATTTGGAACTTTTCTAAAATATAGGGGATACACGGCCGTGGGGGTAGGCCGTGCCTCACCCATGGCTACTTGACACTCCTATGTGTCCTCCCAGTGGTAGTATACTGCCAAAATCAACACGGTCACCAAGCACGCCATTGTGCTAAGGCCGTGTACTACTAGATCACATGCTGCCATTTCTCACACGGCCATCAAGCACACCTGTTTCGAGGCCATGTGCAATTTAAGCCACATTCTGCCAATTTACCCACGGTCTTAGGCACGCCCATGTGCCTCAACCCTATGATATTATAGGCCATTTTACAAGGCCAATATGCCACCCACTTAGGGTCTTCCTATGAGCAATATATATATCAACACATACCTTGTATATATGGCAACCAAAACATACCAAATTGACTATTCAATTTATACACTCAATACCAATTCCAACCATGATGATTCCAAAGAAATAAATGCATATCATTACAAGCATAATTCATTCAATAGCCACTCAAAACTTGGCCATTTTATAAGCTTTCACCTTACCAAGATATACATCATATATCACATTCATTTAAGCATATTACCAAATTAAACTTGCCAAAACACATGGCTAAGTTCACTTCCAAAAACATATACACATATCTAGCCTATACATGCCATATTTAGCTATATACGTTTCCAAAAGGGTATCAAAATAAGTTTTTGTAGTGTGATGACGATCCTTGACAATCCCGAGCCTTCAGTATCTTCGACGACCTATAAAACAGAGAAAACACACATACAGAGTAAGCTTTCCAAAAGCTTAGTAAGTCATATACAAATAAACAAATTGGTACATATATCAATCACTTAGCAACTATCACACATATATAACTTGGTTCATAAACTTATGGCCACATTTGCCACATTCAACATTTCAAGATTCACATTTTCATTTCCAATAATACTTTTCTTCATATCAAAGTCATATAGGTACTTACCTTTTATGCACATTTAATGTATATTCAATATACCGAAAATGGATAATCATTCACTTATTTGCTTATAGCTCGTATTTACGATTTGTTTCATAGACTTGCCCGTTGAACCTTTAGGAATCTAGTAGGATGCTAGTAAGATCGGAATAGTTGTACAATGCCAACGTCCCAGACGAGGTCTTATATGCACTCGAATATCGATGCCACTATCCCAGATAGGGTCTTATACGAATCAATATGATGCCAATGTCCTAGACATGGTCTTACACGTAAAACTCATGTCGATGCCAACGTCCCAGACGTAGTCTTATTCATAAAGCTTATATCAAAGCCAACGTCCCAGACGTGGTCTTACACGAGATCACAAATCAACGCCAATGTCCCGGACGTGGTCTTACATGATGAAATAGAGCAGATACCTATGTCATGACATAGCTAGTCCTATCTATTCCTAGGTTCGATCGGGACTTCTCAGACTAAATCACTATATCAGACTCATCTCGAAATTTATAAGTATATACTCTTATAGGTATACATTATCAACATTAGTCATACGAACAAGTATAACATCATACGAATACGTTTATTTGCATAGTGACTTACCTCGGATTCGATATATCAGAATAAAAACGACTACTCGTTAACTTTCGCTTTCTCGCGATCTAAGTCAATTTTCCTCGGTTCTTGATCTAAACATATTCAAAATTAACCCTTTTATTCACTAATTCGTTCAATTCAATCCATACACACATATTTTGGGCTATTTACAAATTAGCCCTCATATTTGCACATTTTATCAATTTAGTCCATTTTACTCAAACCTTCAAATTTCACAAGATCAATGCATACACAAGCTTAGCCGAATACATATACATCACATACAAGCCCACATTTCTCATCAAACTTACAATTTAGTCTTTCAATTTACCATTTTCTCAATTTAGCCCTATTTAGCTAAATTCACCAAAACTTCAAGAACAAAACATGTTTATCTAACTCAAATCTTTCATTAAACACCAAAAATCATCACAAAGCTCAACATAACATCAATAGCATTTCTCATGAACAATATCAATTCATCAAATTGAAACATGGGTTTGATAGCATTCGAAGCAACGATTACGAAAACGTATAAATTATCCAAAACCGAAGTTAAAACTTACCTTAATCTTGCTTAAAGCTAGCCGAAACATCCAAAGCTCAAAACCCTTTCTTTTATTTCTAATTTCGGTGGAACAAGATGATGACAATGGCCATTATCATGTTTTTGTTTTATCAATTTAAACATAATTATCTATTTACAAAACTAACCTTTAATAAAACATATAAATAACATATAAACCAAGGCCATTATAGACCATATGCCATCCACTATCCAAAACATGGGCTTATTTGCCACATAAGGCCTCCCTCTTACAAAGACACATCAAATAGATACCTTATCAAAGAGCATGCTAATATTAAACTTTATGCGATTTAGTCCTTTTGACAATTTAAACACACAGACGAACAAATCAACTTACGAAAATTTACCACATGCTTAGTCACATATCAACGATACATGAATATAATATTAAAATATTATAAGGACTCGAATTTATGGTCCCAAAACCACTGTTCCAATTAGGTATAAACCGGACTGTTACAAAAACTCTAACCATTGTTCAAAATTCCCAAACAAAAGGAAGTAACATCTTTACCCACAATGTGCCAATATTTTTAAAAAAACATTGCTGGAAACCCATCAGGTCCTGGTGCTTTAATTGGCCCCATTTCTTTTAAAGCTGAAAACACCTTTTCTTTTGTGAAGGCAGATAAAAGCCAAGCGTTAATGTTAGAAGAAATTTTCTTCTCGATGCTTTGAAGTAGATGAGAAAATTCACCAACTCCTCTGGACATGAAAAGATTCCTAAAAAAAGAAGACACTGATTCAACAATCTCATTCTCCTCAGTAGCCTCTCTTCCATCTTCTAGATCTAATCTAGAAATCGTGTTAATTCTCTTTCAAGTTGATGCGTATTTATGGAAGAATGCCTAATTTTTGTCTCCCCTTTAAGCCAATTAGCTCTAGCTCTCTCCTTCTAGTAAATTTCATCCCCATCAATTTTCATATTCAATCGGACCTTGGTGTCGATAATCCTTTCTAGGTTAACATCATATTTATCTTCTACCATCAGCAATTCAAGATCCTTGGATAGCTTCTTCTTTAGCCTTTCCTTCCCCTTTTTAATTGAACGTTCCCACTCTGTAAGATTCTTTTGTAGACTTCTTAATTTGTCCACAATTGATCCTGGAGTTGATTCTCAAGATTTTCTAACGCTTGTCTCAAATGATTCTTCTGTGACCCACCAAGCCTCAAACTTAAACTGTGAAGTTCTAGAGCGATTTCTTTCACTCATTATATTAATAAGAAGAGGACAATGATCCGACATCGAACGAGGAAGATGATAAATAATACCTGATGGGAAAAGAGTTCTCCATCCTTCATTCGCTACTCCTCTGTCTAATCTTTCTCTGATATTTGTTGCTGTAAAATTTCCTCTTTGGTGAACCATACCCCCAAAAATTCTATGTCTTCAAGCTGACATTCTTCTAGAGCTTCTCTGAATGACTCCATCTTCCTTTCCTCCCTTAAAATCCCTCCCCTCTTCTCAGTAGAATACAAGATCTCATTAAAATCGCCGCATACTATCCATGGATGATTTTTATCTTCCTCCAGATTTCGTAACAGGTTCTATGAATCATCTTTATTACTTCCATATGGAGAACCATAGAATCTTGTAAATCACCATTTTATATCTAAATTTTCATCTCTGACCATGACGTCAATATGGTTATTTGAGAAGCTTCTTAGAGTAACCAAAAGATCTTTCTTCCATGCTAAACTTAGCCCACCACGTGTGTCATTTGCATCAATATCAATCCCATTTGAAAAACCACACCTCACCCTAAATTTCTCCATTCATTTTCTATCAATTTTTGTCCCCATTAAGAAGACCATTTGGGGATTCTGCTATTTTAAGAAATTACGCAGCCTCCTAGTAGCCCGTGGACTCCCCAACTTACGGATATTCCAACTTATGCATTTCATTGCGTCCGGTTACTTGCCATTTGGCAGCCGCCAATCTGTTTGGTTGTAGATTATCACCACTATCCGTGACATCAACTTCATCAACTGAAAAATTCTCTCCACAAACCATTTTTCCTTCATTCTTCATTCTTTTTGTACCAGCATCAAGACTTGCTCTAAGCTGATTCGCTAAATCAATTTTTAAGGACTTCCTCTTTTTTACATCGCCTTGCGTTTCCATCATCAGCACTGACTGTACTCTTTCCAATCTCTTACATCGGGTTTTCTTGGCACAAATTTGATTATTTGTTTCACTATGACTTTCCTCATGAGACAGAATAACTCTTGGATAATTTAGTTCTTCTTCCTTTCCTGAAGTCTTTCCATCCTCATTTATCAAATCAATTTTACTCTGGATTTTCCCTTTTTAAGATTCATATCTCCAACTCCTTTCCTCCTTGAAGAATGTTCCCCATCTTCTCCTGTATAACAACACTGAGTTCTTCCAATTTTAGAGAAAGCATTAAATTTCACGCACTCCTTCCCAACTAAGGTTGATTCTGCTTTTAGAGCTAGCGAAAAAAGGTGGATTGGCTCTGGCATTATTTTTTCTTTCAGGGTCTAATACTTGGCAATCATCAAGACTATGCCCCATTCTCCCACACCCAAAACAGAAATTGGTAACTTCTCATACTTAAAGGGAACCCATGACTTATTGGAATTATCTGTAGATACAAAATGCCACGTCTAAGGGGTTTTGCACATCAATATTAATTCTAAGACGACATACTTCTTCATTAATTTCAGATCTGATAACTCCATCAAAAGAAACTCCTATTGCATGAAGTAAATCTTTTTTTATCAAATTCAGGCGAACAACCTACTATCTTTAACCAGAATGGGGAAGAAATTAACCTGATCTGTAATCTTTCTACTGGTTGTAATAATCTGTTAAAAAGAATCAGATTCTTTCGAAACAACCATGGTCTTCCCTCTAGAATCATCTCTAAATCTTCTTCCAAATCAAAAATAATTAAGAATAAATTCTGACCTGGTGACTTGAATTCAAACTTCTTTTTTGTCTTCCAAATACTCTTCATCTGAGCCTTAAAGCTTTCTAGATTGTATAACTTTGTTGTCCATATTGAACAGATCAAAGTTGGCTTGTCACTCGGGGTAACAACTGATCCTTTTATAGATAGTTGAACCAATTCTTCAGCAAAAAGGGAAATCTCCTCCCTTTCTACCCCATCGTCACCACCAATCTCCGCCATCCCAAGCCACAACAATTGCTGTTTTCTCTAGGACTCTCTGGAGAGCACTCTTGGCGATTTTAGGGTTCTCGAAGTACCTTATTTGAGGTTGTTAATTATGACTAAGTTGTAGTTCATTTTAATTATATTTTTTGTGATAACGTGAATCAAATCTAGACCACACCTAAGATAATAAACCCCCTAATCATTAAATGCTTCCTAACAAATTTGATAATTGACATTGAATTGACCCTTTTACTTTAATCTCAACGATTGACTAAAACATGAGTTATTATAATTTAGAGCAAGCCGTTATGGTGAAATAAGTAGACACACTGCTCTTAGAAAGCAGTGCTAGAGCATCTCGATTCGAGTTCGAGTTGCGGCATAATATCTTCTAAAAGAGGCATGGGGTTCCATTTTAATTAGTTTTAGTTCTTAATAAATATTTACTTATATTTATACTTTAATCATGTTACTAAATGTTTAAGGAAAAAATTGTTTTCTGTTTTCTTTCGAAAAAAATTTATGTTAACATTTTATTTCAATATAAATTATAATTTTTGTTTAAATGGGAGATTATTAATGTGAATTAACTATATGAAATATAAATTAATTATTTTGGTTTAAAAAACCCCACTTTAAATTCATAATCTTTGAAAATCTAAATAGCATATATGGAGGAATAATATAATGAAATAGTAGTGGAGGAATAATATGGAGATATGATTTGAAAAGAAAGGACTCCTTTGGCCATAAATATTCCAGTTCCTAGAGAATGCCAATTGGAATTCTCACCTTTCAGAATCTCACTTTGTTTCAAATTCTCCCTATCAACTTCCAAGTTTGAGAAAAGTCTCCTGTTTTCTTTTTGTCAATACTTTCAAGCTGTTGGTGCATCCCTTTACTGCATTTATAATTTGGTTAATTGATATTAATTTAGTAGTAAATTTATCAAAATGAAATACTTATTAAATTAGAATTAACATGTTATTTACTTTGGAAGGTTCTATTTTGTCAAAGTCCCAATTCCTTCCAAGTTATAATGAAGTCATTTTGTTATTAATTAAGAGTTTTCATTATTCACAGTGATGAGTTACGTTTTTTCGCTATTGAAAGTTATATTACTTAATTAATAATAAAATATCATAATTATTATTGAATTATTATGTTTATTACTAAAATATGTTACTATCCGTTTGAATAGTTATGTCTCTATGAAGAGATGTGGAAACTCTTATAAATAAGAGTTAAAATTCATTTGTTTAGTACACCAAAACATAGAAACTTTTGTTTTGCACAATATAAATATAAAATTCATTTATACACTCACTGACGCCTTTGTTAATTTCTCATAAGTTCATTTTTATCTCTGCATACTAGTAATTTTAAGGTTCTATTTCACAATCCATGAGAAATTAAAGGTGTGTATGTTCATTGTGCATTCACATGCCACTACTATCATGGTACTATGAGGAAGACTATCAACAATAAACCCACATTGATGTCGGTGATCTTATTAAATTTTGGTTAATAAAGAATTTTTTATCAGGAGAAAATGTATGTTAAATTTATTAGTTTACCCCGATTTTAATAGTTAAATTTTACCAATATTAATTATATTATGAAAAAGTATGGTTGTCTCGTGGATAATTATTTATTTGATAGAAACCGAATTTAGTTTACCATTTGCATGATATTTTAACATGCATAATTTTTGTATAAAAATTATATAATATATGTTATATATATGCAAAAAAAAGAAGAAGAAAGAAGATGGATGAAATGAAAATGTATGGTTGCAAAAGGAACTATTAATGGACCGAAACAATACTTTTATTAATAGTTTATTAATGGATTAATTTTTATAAGGCCAAAATCTAGTTTATTATATACATGATATTTTACATGCATAGTTATGACTGGTATATAATTATACAATATATATGATATGCATATATTTTTACAATCATGAAAATGAGAAAGGAAGTTGATGAAATTTTTAAGCAATACAAGAAAATGATGTTTCGGTTGGTGCCTTAAACCGAAAACATATGTTTGTTCGCTGATTACATATCCAAATAATCATGTTTGTTAGGTAAACTTCCAAATATGAAAGGCTATAACTATTTAAAAGGTATTTATGTACTTATCGATACATTATATATAGATGTTTGGTTGGAGTTGAAATAATTAATCTATTTCATCCAAATTGTAAGTTAAATTTTTCATTACAAAAGCTTTCATTATTTCTCATGAACTTGAGATATTTAATAATTTTATTATTCAAATCATGTAATTGATAAATGATACACTAATATAATGCGAATCATCTTAGTTGATTTAAAATAACCATAACCTAAATGGTTTTATATTTCATCAAACATTTTTTTAGCCTATATTATAAATTTTGGATTAGAAGTAGTTTCGACAAGAAATGAAATAAGTCACATGCAATTTGCATTATCACAGCCTAATTTTCAGTGATACCAAAAAAGAAAGTTTCGGAATCCCATTTTCATAAACTGAGTTCGTAAATATTCATATTTTAATATTTACGGGATTAGTATAAAAATGTATTGATATTTGGTCAATCAATTTTGTCAATTAAATAGTTAATTTAGGCTCAAGGACTAAATCGTATAAATTTAATTGCTATAAATTTTAATTGACAAAAGTCTTGAAGACTTAAATGACAATTAACCAAAGGGTCACAATGGAACCAAAGTTAAAGTTAATGGATGATGATATCAAACTTCATTAGTTATAGTTAATAGGTGGATTAAATTAAATTAAATTAAATAATTTAAAGTAATTAAACCTAATAATTAAATAAAAGCTAAAATAATTTTGTTTGTAAAATTAGAGGGTCAAAAAATAATTAAACCTTTTAAATATATTCCATTTAAATCGAATTAGCATTTAGTACTTAAATTGAAACAATATTGATTTAAGCTTGATTAAAAGGAGAAAAGATAAAAAACGGTGTCACTTTGCTGGCTTTAGTTTTTTAAACCGTTTACCGTTTATTTCTAGCCCGCGTTAATCATAATTTTCTCATTACCTTTCTAGACCTTTCTGTATCTATATTTTAAAATATATATTTACACACAGAATTTGCTCTCTTTCTCCTTAAATCTTTATTCATCGATTCTCCAAATCAGTTTTAATTTCTGGGTTTTGAATCTCAAGCTATTCTCTCATTCATAAGGTAAAAGAAAAAGCCCTTCTTTTTTTCTGAAGAAAATTTGACAACATTGAATATTTTTTGTTATGTATTGTCGCGTTGATTATTTGATCGCCTTAAGTAACAGAGTCGAATAGTTTTATTAGGGTTTTTTTTCTTAATTTTTGTATTGATGCTTTTTTTCTTGTTTCGGAATCTAATCGCTTCATTTATTGATTTCTGATAACAGATTTAAGGTGTTCTCCTTTTTTCTCTGAATAAATGGGGAAAAGGAAGTCGAGGGCAAAGCCACCACCTAAGAAAAGAATGGACAAGCTTGATACTGTTTTCAGTTGTCCCTTTTGCAACCATGGAACCGGTGTTGAATGCCGCTTGTTGGTTTTCACTTTTTTTACTCTTTGTTGATTCTTGCTTTGATGTTTTCAAGAAACATACATATGATTTTAGCTAGGGCCTTAGCACTTTAATCAACCGATTGGTACTTCAATTTCTAGGAATTGTGCACTTTATTTGATCGAATTTTATAGGGTGATAGGGGGGTGCTAAGTGAGATTTAGTTTCTAGAATTTATGTTTTTGTTTTTTTGGGAACTTAGGGTTTGATTTGGTTTGGTTTCAGGGATATGAAGAACTTGATTGGTGAAGCAATTTGTAGGATTTGTCAAGAAAGCTTTTGCACCACCATTACAGGTATGTTAATTTGCTGCTGCATTGATTCCACAATTTACATTATCATCATTCATCAAAGTTCATGTCTCATATCTTTTCCCAAAGTTTCTCTTGTACTTATCACTTTCAAGAAAATTTGGTTCACCTAAACCTTTATATAATTGATGTCAAAGCAAAACTTCAGAAGCATATGAATATGTCACCTGTTGGTCAAACTATAAATCATAAAGATATGAGTGGTTTAGATGTTGTTGATTTTTATTGTTAGAGTTAATGATGGCCGGTTATAAGTAAAATGGTTTTGCGTTCTAATAGGTTTATGGAACGTCAAGTTACCAAACTAAACGTCAAGTTACCAAATTAAAACTGAATAGAAGAAGGGGTTTCGGTTTTTGTGTTTTCCTTTCGTTTTCTGTAGCATAGTCTATTTCTTGCTGATGTATCATGTTGGGAAGGTCGGTTTCTGGATTTTGTGAATGAAATTAGTCCTGAGAATGTTATGATGGTGAAGGGATCCTTTTATATTTGTTTGCTGATTCCATTGCAGTATGTTTTAGTGGTTTATTAAGTCTCTTTGTTGTACATTGACTTCCATTACTGTGATTTTGTGTAATTATCTAAGATATTGCCATTCTTTTCTTCTGGTTCTGCAGCTTTGACAGAACCTATAGACATGTAAGTAACAATCAACATGAATCCAGTTGGTGATTCATCTTATTATCATTCAACTTTATTGTTCCCAACTTGGCTTCTTTCATTACAGATACAGTGAATGGATCGATGAATGTGAAAAGGTCAACAACTTTGAAGACCACGATGCTTAGGAAACATTGAGTGCCTATGTTTTTGCTACACTGTTGGAAGAAAAGTCCATGAAGCCAAAAGAAAAGATCTTTTTAATGGAATGGATATACTTGAATCCGACTTCATGGTTATTATTTTCTGATGAAACTGCTAAAGGTGAACATACAATGCAATGTTTTCCTGCTAGTTCCTTGACAAATCTAATTGGAGATCAAGATGAGAACATTTGTGTAGTGTTAGATCTTTTTCCTTTTCTTTTAGGTACAAAGATGGCAGCTGCACTTGTCACTAAATCCATCCACCCCATCAACACATATGTATTTTATATTTAAATTTCATACTCATTAAGCATGAAAAGTCCCCAAGTAATTTGCAATGCAGCTTATCAATTAAAATCCTATAATATTTAAAAATTTGAGGTTATTGATATAAGATTCGAGTGATTTACATGGTATTGAAAGTTATCCAGTTGATTATTTTGTATTTGTGTTTTTTTTATGTTGATTGACTCTACTAATAAAATTAATAATAGAATCGTTAACAAAATACGATCAGATGTAAAGTGATTAAACGACTTAAGAGTTTTATCTTTCCAACTTTGAAAAGCAGTGGGAGTTGACATGGATGGGAAGATTTCCTTGTAGTGGCCTCATGGTTTATAACTCGATGAGATTTAAGAATTACAAACACTTTTTTAACCGTGATTTGATATTCATTCAAGGAAAAAAAATTAGGAGACGAACTTGTTTTATAAATTAATAAATAAATATTTTACCATACTTAAAACTCTTACTATTTTTAAGAAATTATTATATTAAGTCTAAGATTTTATTACTGGATGAAACGATAATATACATAGTATAAAACGCACGGGACTCACCTGATTTGGCGACAAAATTAGGGTCGAAAGTCGAAACCCAAACGAAATAGTTCTTTCTTATTTAGATTCCTATCGCAATTTGTCAACTACTTTTTTTTCAAAACAAAATGAAACGTGGAAATGTGGAAAAGCGAAATGAAACGGAAGTCTATGTTGTGATAAGGTCATCCATGTATGTTGGTAATCATATGATATTATGTGCCTAATATGCTTGATTAAGTGAGTGTTATAAGTAAATTTACTCAAAATTCATGGAATGTATGTTTAGGTACACTTGTTTAAACAAGATAATTGAAAAGTTAGTGTAACATGACTAAGTATGAAAATTTGTTTAGAGTGAATTATGTGATTATAATGATATTACGTTGATGATGAATCGAGTCATATGTGTGTTTTATGAGAGTCAAGTTAGAGGCTTTACGACCCCACCTCCTTACCAGTGTTGCTTTATGATGGAAGTCTAGAGTTGGCAAGTAGTGTTTTCTTCCGGCTTTATCTAAGGAATCATCAAGATCTTTATTATTATTTTATGAGTTATGTTCTGGATTTTCGGTATGGTATTGTATCTTGGTTTTCCTATCATTCATACTTCAGAAATTGTTAATCATGGCTTATCTTTAAAGTGTGTTCTTTAGCTTGTGATAACTATATCATATGGTTTGATCATGAAGCGTGGTGATTCTAGTATCCTGGTTTCTAATTTTCGTAAGAAATTGATTTTGGAAAAGGTATAAGTGGTGAAAATATTTGAATTTCTCCACTAAAGGAATTTTCGAGGACTAAAATTCTTAAAGAGGGAGAGTTGTAATAGCCCAAATTTTAGTGATGTTAAAATAATGGTTCGAGACCACCAAATCTAAGAAATGGACTTGTAGATTATATTTATTTAATATTTACGAGTCAAATGTAGCTTTTAAAATGTTTTAAAATAGTAAATTGTGTTTTATAAAGATTTATTTGGTCAAGAAATCGAGAAAAGAAGTATCGAGATCTCGGTGTTATAAATCGAGTCATAAATATTTTATGAATATTTAAGGAATGTCAATAAGGTAGTATTAAAATTTCGTTAGAAAATTTTGACGCTTGGGTGGTTAATTAAATAAAAAGGACTAAAATGAAAAGTGTATAAAAGTTGCTAAAAGGATTAAATAGTCTGATTGTCAAATGAGGAAGGACCTCAAACGAAATAGTTCTTTCTTATTTAGATTCCTATCGCAATTTGTCAACTACTTTTTTTTCAAAACAAAATCTTGACTTTCTTCTTCCTTTCTTTACCTCGTAAACACACTCCCAAAAACAGAAAAAAAAAAAAAAAAAGCCCGCACAAGGGGGAGTTGAGAGCTGGAATAGATGGGTCGGCCCCCTAGTAATGGTGGCCCTGCCTTCCGTTTCACCCAAACTGAGGTACCCTCCTTTTCAATTTATTACATTGCATGTATTTGAATATGGATGTTTGGATTTTCTTTTTTTAGTTCAAAATGAGAAGGGATTAGTTAGATTGCTTGATTTATTCATTTAGTTCTGGGTTTTTTTTTTTATTTTAAGTTGTTTGCTACTAATTTTTATCTTTGATTTCCTGGGGTTGTCTTGATAGTTTGTTAAATAGTGAGCTTAGGTATTATCTTTCTTTGTTAATGGTAGCATTAGCTTTTGCTTGGAATTACCGTTATGTACTAAATGCCTTGGGCTTGTTTAAGGTTTTCAACTTTATTAATCTAGCTTGTGCTCTTAGTTTCGTGTGGGAAGGGGATTAGCCTCGGAGTAGGCTTTGGATATCCCCTGACAGTATCACCAAAACTGGAAAAATAGTATACAAATTGGAAACTCTGATATGGGGATTAAATGAAAATTCCAAGTAGGTAATGTTCTTGATGGCAGTAGAATCAAAAGGGGCAATTTTGGTAGCAAGATTTTCCTGGTTTTAAGGTGTAATGCCCTTTAATCACAGCATGGATGGGAAACATGTGCTTGCTGCAAATAGTTTTTGGTATGAGGTCTATTTATTCTGAATGTACTGAGGCAAAAGTAATTTTTAATCAGCTGCTTCTTTGGTTATCACTGAAGGTCATACTGAAATCCTGGTGTATTTGAGATAAGTAGTATAGTTGTTTGTTAATCATATTCCTCCCGCATTCTCTAAAGAATGGGTTTGTGACTTAATCTCTACATCCAGGTTGCAGATATGGAGACTGTTCTCCAAGAGCACCATAATCAAATGCCAGCTCGGGAAATCCTTGAAAGTCTGGCGGAGAAGTTCAGGTGTGCATTAATTTCCTTGAAAGCATAATGTAATGCGGCATGATGTATAATTCTTTACTGTAAGGAAATTTCTTTTGGTTGTAGTGAATCAACAGAACGGAAAGGGAGGACTATTGTGCAGTTTAAGCAAGTAAGAACTTGATTTGATTTTTTGTGTATTGAGGAAATATTTGAAGTCCTTTACTCTGGAAAGTTTTGTTTAGGTATGGAATTGGTTCCAAAATAGGCGCTATGCAATTAGGGCAAAATCAAGTAAGGTTCCTGGGAAGTTAAATGTTACATCTATGCCTCGGGATGATTCAAATCCTGTGAGAAATGTACTTCAACCTGTTGCTGCTCCCATGCCTCCCCCTATGGCTGCTCCAATGTCCACTGCTATGCCAGCCACTACAGGTAGAATGGATTTTGATTCTGTCTTCGAAGTCTTGAAGGCCTCCTTTCTTTTTCCTAAATCTGGGATTAATAATTGGATGCTTTACAGTCCATTTAGTTATTTATCTGAAATATGGAAGAAGTACACATTGTTTATCTGTGTTCCTATGTCTTTAAATGTGATGCATAAGATTACTAGTATTTGTATCATCCGTCATATATGTTAGTTTAATGGTTCCTTACACTGTTTATTACTAATCATTAGGTTAGATTTTTAAGATACATTAAGGGAGGATTCTGCTTATTCTACTATTAGCAGTGCTTTTTTCTCATCTCTAACTATATGTTGATAATTTTACTTTTGAGGGAGGAATTTTACTAATCTCTACCTCAGAAGCTTGTGTTTATGAAAAGAACATGTAAGTGATTAAGCAGCCTAATTAATAAGTGTTTAAAGATACTAGAGTTCTACTTCATTTTGAGGCTTCCGTGCTTCCCACTGTGGATTATCCTCTTTGTATCATCTCACTTTAGACTGATTGCTCTCATTTTCTTTGCCCAGTTTCTGTTGCCACAAGGCATATGTCAGAATCTTTCATGGAGTTTGAAGCTAAATCTTCAAGGGATGGTGCGTGGTAAGTTTGTGATTCGGATTGGGAAGTTTGGAGGCAGAAGCTTACCTTCATTTCATATAAATTTTGTTCTCTGGTGAACAAATTATTTTCAATTAACTCAATTTCTTAATCTTTATTTTTCAGGTATGATGTTGCAACCTTTTTGGCCCATAGATATATGGAAACAGGTGATCCGGTAGGTTTTCAGCTCAATGTTACTGTATACGCTGCTGCTAGTTCTTATTTAATATTGCACGAGTTACATATATTACCTAGTCTAACTATTCTCCTCTTATTTCTCTGTTTTCCTGATCCCATCTTTCTATTTTTTTCCCCCTGAAATTGATTAGATACTTTTGAAGGTTGTCATCATTTCACCTTTTTCTGTTTCATTATTAAAATTTTAATGGTTTATGAATAACTAAAGAAAACCAAAATTTGCCATCCAAGAAAGAGAATTCCAAAATCATTTTGCTGTCTTTTGCAGGAAGTACAGGTTCGTTTTGCTGGCTTTGGACCTGAGGAGGATGAGTGGGTTAAAGTTCGCAAGCATCTCAGGCAACGGTCCCTCCCATGTGAAGCATCCGAGTGTGTTGCGGTTCTTCCCGGGACCTTATTCTTTGTTTTCAGGTGGATTTCTGCTTACAACTGCCAATCAAAGATGACATTGAAGCAATCTTGAGAGAGTATATATATATATTTCTTTTGATCAAACCTTTTCTCAGAAGTCATTTTTTCGAATGATTTCTATATTTTCAGGAAGGTAAAGATCAGGCCCTTTACTTTGATGCTCACGTCCTTGATGCGCAAAGGCGGAGGCATGATGTAAGAGGTTGTCGTTGTAGATTTTTGGTGCGATACGATCATGATCAATCTGAGGTATTAGTTAATTAAATTACTCGATTATTGTTTTCACACTCACACACACTGGGCACAAACTATATATTGCATTGTTTGAGTCTTTTGCATATTCCATCCCTTAGGAAATTGTACCTTTGAGGAAGGTTTGCCGTCGGCCTGAAACCGATTACAGGCTGCAGCAACTGCATGCCTCAAGTAACGCAGAGCAGAAACCTAGCACAAATCCTCCAACAACCACCACTCCTGCCGAAGCGATGCAGAAGCAGCAGAATCGAGATGTATCGAGGACATTAGCCCCAGTAGGAGTTTCCCATGCTAATGTTTCTTCCATAGCTGCACAAACTGCTAATCCTGAATCTAAAAATGCTGCATTCACCACAACCATTGCTACCAGTACCCCTGCTCAAAACATGCAGGAATGAAAGTAATAGGTTAAGAGACTGATTTACAATGGGGCTAAGCTCCCCACTGAAACTCTTAACATTTTTTTTTCTTGTGGATATTATTCTGTAATTATTACAAGTTCATGAAAGTTTTAATTTTGTCTATGAAATTTGAGTTCGTTTTCTTAAAGGTGCTTGCTTGTGTCTAACTCATGGCAGTGGCTGGAATAAGTTAGGGTTGATTGAAATCTGTGTTCTCTGTTTTCAACATAAAACATATTTGGTAGATAATGTTGTTATGTATTTAAAAAAATAAAAACTTTAACTGCATCAAAATAACTTTTTTAAAAATAAATAAAAATTATTATCTAAGTAGTGTTGCATGTATCAGTTGAACTCTTTAATGGTAATGTGAATGTTATTTTTAATCCTGAATTTAGTATGAGATATAATTGAAAACAATAATTCAATGATTTTTAATAGTTAATTTAATAATATGATACTTATATCAAAAATAAAATCAAGTTGAAAATTCTAACTTGATTAAATAGATAAGGTTAGAAAATTTTATTTATTTTATTGATGTAATAAGCGATTAAAAATTGTTCATCACCTCCTTCCACGCCCCTTAGGCCCTCACTCACAATTCACAACTACTCTTTTTCTTCTCTGCGGACTATAACACTTCCACGTCTCTCCTTTGCTTTCCCTTCATTTAACAAAAGAAAGAAGCTGAAACCCAGAAAATTTGTGCAGAAAAAAGGGAAAAAATGATGGCTGTCTTGAAACTTCAAAGCCTAAAACCCAGACCCATTTCGGAGTTATCAATGAAAGTGGGATCGATTCGGTGCTACGTAAGCAGCTGCAGGGCGGTGTTGCTGCCTCGGTTCGGTGGACCTGAGGTGTTGCAGCTCCGACCCGATGTGCCTGTTCCTGATCTTAAGCCCAATGAAGTCCTGGTTCGAGCCCGAGCTGTTTCTATCAACCCCCTTGATACCAGAGTAAGTCCCTTTTTTTGGTTGAACTTTTCTTGTTTAATTGAATCGTAAAAGTTTGTTATATTTGTTTTTTTATTGGATTGTTTGGTTCCTGGGAAAGTGCGAGAAAATGAAATGAGATGGAAATGAGTTCCTCTTTTGTTTTTTTCCCGTCAATTAGTAGCTATATGAATCAATCTCCTTATGCATGTGAAGGTTTTTAAAAAAAATAATTATTTCCTTGTTTAATTTGTTTGAATCTATTTAATTTGCTTAATTCATTTAAATGTTATTTAATTTGCCATAAAAATGTGAAGAAAAAAACGAATTTAAAATGTTGGATGGTGCTAGATTTTCTTTTATATAATTTCTCAATGCAAATTTGAGTTGTGGGATTTTTGAAACTGTGTAAATTTTATGGACTGATTTCAAAGGTTGCAAAAGGATTGAAATTAAATTAGGAAGAAAAAAGAACCTTTCAGTTTACATTGCAAATCAGGCAGCTAAAATCATGTTGCTTTAATTTTCCGAATATCTCTTTCCGCAGATGCGATCGGGCTACGGTCGTTCCATATTTGAGCCGCTTCTACCTCTCATTTTGGGTCGTGATGTTAGTGGTGAAGTTGCAGCTGTTGGTGCCTCAGTGAAGTCACTGACTGTAGGGCAGGAAGTTTTTGGTGCTCTGCATCCAACTGCTCTGAGGGGTACATACACAGACTATGCTATTCTCACCGAGGATGAGCTTTCTCGAAACCAGCTTCATTGACTCATGTGGTAACTTATTCAATCATTTAGTTATTCTTTTGGTAAAAAACAAATTTATGTTACTTTTGATTGTTTCCGGAAAGAAATAGATTTACTCGTGACTCACAATTACCTGTTGTTCATTCTTAGCGGTAGTGGATGATAATACACTCTACTCACACATTATCTTCTATCTGTTTTTTCTAGTGTTCTGACTAACTTTTCATCATCATTTATTCTAATTTGTGGTTCTCTAATAATCGCACAGCATGGATCTGAGAATTATTTTTGGGTCTTGTAGGAAGCAAGTGCCATTCCATTTGCTGCATTGACTGCATGGCGTGCCTTAAAAAGTACTGCAAGGATAACTGAAGGGTATGTTTCTTTCACTGGAATGGCCATCATTTTCAGCAATGTTTTCGTGTATTTACTGATTTCAACGAATTGTTGTCAAATATTATGGCTTGTTAATAGTGTCTTACTATCAATAAGTTGTTTGCCTGTGTTCATGGAAATTGATGATCATCTTTGAGGTACATAGGTTGGTCATTGTAGATCAGAGAGTTTGAAGGGCATTGACTATATTGGCTAGTAGCAATCCGAAATTTGTATTATTGTGATGCTCGTTATCTTTGGCTTGAACTTATTTTGTTTCATTTTGTTTATCTTTGGATATTTGTCCAAAGATGAATCTCTATATATGCATTTCAAATTAAAGTAAATACATAATGATATTGACGAAGTATGCCATCTCATTTCCATGCCGCATCTAACAAACTTTTTTTTGGTTGAGAGTATAACAATACAATCTGCCAACTGAATTTTACGACTAAATTTTCTGTGGAACTGTTGCAAATTATCCTCCCATGATCAAATTCTCATTCAACAGGCAAAGGCTGTTAGTAATAGGCGGCGGAGGAGCAGTAGGTTTTTCTGCCATTCAGATCGCGGTTGCTGCAGGGTGCCATGTTACAACTACTTGTGGAAATCGAAGTATAAATCGATTAATGGCAGCAGGTGCTGAGCAGGCTGTTGATTACACTTCCGAGGTGGTCAAGTGATAATTTACGATTTATTATTTTGATATTGATAGCTGTTAGGAATGCTTACTAATTGACACTGCCTTATATTGATTACTGATTTGAGCTTTAACGAGATGCTTATTTCAGGATATTGAGTTAGTAATTAAGGAAAAATTCGATGCTGTCCTAGACACCATTGGTGTGCCAGAGACAGAAAGAATAGGCAGCAATATTTTGAATAGAGGCGGGCACTATATGACACTTCAGGTAAGCGGTGTAATCTTGTTAATGCTTGTCATCTTAAAAGGGTACTTCCTTCTCTTTTCTTCAAATCCCTTTCCTGTTCAACGTTATCAGTACATACATAACAAGAGTCATGGCCCGGTGCAAACCATTTAAGAATTTATACCAGCTTTGCTAGCTGGAAATTATGGTAGGTGCTTTTACGAATGCTGTGGTGTAATTATCAAATGTTTAGTCGTCCATTAATCATTGTAGGGAGAGGCAGCAGCTCTGAGCGACAGGTATGGACTTCCGATTGGGCTTCCTGCAGCTACAGCTGTTTTATTCAAGAAAAGGATTCAATACAAATTTTCTCACGGAATAGGTACATAGTTTATTTGTCATCTTACTCTCGATAAGCATGTTTTTAGAAAAGAAAACTGTTACTTGAGTTAAGATCTATATAAGAGAGGATCTAAGAAGAAATAATATTAGCATATGTGAAAAATTTTCAAAATTTTCAGTTTGTTGCTATCTTGTTAATAAGTTCCCATTTTGTTGATTTTGCATATGCCTTATGTATGTCTTACTGGTAACAGAAACATCGCTCTGCTGTCTGAAAAAAGACATTAACATGTGTGTTGTCTTATGCATCTTCCATGCATTTTGCCATTTTAATCTCGTAGTTTGAAGATTTCAATTCATCCATGCCATGAAATGCTGCATTTCCGACAATAGATCGTATCCCGTAATGTTAATGATCTGCTGCTGAATCTTTCGACCACTCGGTGCTTGCAGAATATTCATGGATATACATGAGGGCAGACTCGGAAGGTTTACATGAGATACACAGATTATCGGAAGCCGGGAAGCTGAGTATACCGGTGGAGAAAACATTTTCAATAACACAAGTAAGAGAGGCTCATGAAGCTAAGGACAAGAAACAAATCCTTGGTAAAGTAGTGCTGGAACTTGACTAAAGTAAGTACTACAACATCACAAATAACTTGGAATTTTTTTTTTCTTCTAAATGTTCCTTTCAACATAAATTTGATAGAATATATGATGCTAAGGACATTGTATATCATGTTGGAATTCTTCAGGTGTTAGCCTTCAGTGTCCTGTCGGAATCTGTAAATACTCGAGCATCAACGTTTTTGTTACTTTTTTCCTCCTCCATTTTACTGAAAATTTTATGTAGTTGAACACTTTGAATCAGAAAATTGGAATTCATTTAAAATTTGGAGCTTTGTTGTAGCATGTAAAATTGCTTGTGTTGACAACTAGGGACCAGGACTGTCGAGCCATGGAACCTAGTGGTCATGAACCATGGGGATCCAGTCCAATCACATAGAGGCCTAACAAGGCCAAGCCATCTCTCCTAAGTCCTAACCCATGATTCTAACTAGCCATCTGAAGGCAGTGGTCCAAGCTTGAACCACCTTACCATGAGGCATTTCACCATATTTTATTTTATTAAATCAGTTTCTTTTAAAATATAAATATGTAAATAATGGCACAATTTCATTGTCTCCAACTCTCCATAAAATTAAGTATGAATGCCAATTTCTTAATACGAAATGCAAATTATATCATCTTTGATGATAATTAACAAATCAATCTTGATTATATCATCTAGTTTGGTTGGGATCAATTAATGATATTCTTTTAACCCAACAATAATTATGTGGTTACCACAAAACCTTTGGCAATAAATCACAAACTCAATCTCAAAAGCTCCAAACACCTCAACTCTAATGCCAACAATGCTTTTAAGCTTTCTCTTTTTATACAAGTGAGATGATATATGCAATTTTGCATTCCAGTGCATAGGCGTAAGGGTCCTCACATCTGTCGAAATGTCATGATTTTGGATCAAAATCCCAAATTCTGAAATATCAGTATCACCCAATTTATTTAATGCCATTTACAGTTGTCTTAACCTTGAATTTGGGCTTTGATTTAGAATGCCAAATCATATACTTTAATCCCATTTAATTAAAGCCGGAATCTTAGTGACCTTTTTTTTAACTTTCAATACATGTATTGTCTCGTTCTTTGGTCAAAAACCCTACACTTCTTTTTAAGAAAAACCCTTTCCTCACTATTTAATACATAGTCCTTGTTAGCTTTGCTAAAATCACTTATGGGGTAGCCCAACCGGCTAAACTTTGAAAAGGAGGGTCAATGTTTAGGTGGCAAGTGAGGATTGGCTCAATGGCTAGAGAACTAGGGTGGTCCTTCCCACACCAAATGGGGAGCTTGTACATGTTTATTTTAAAAACACTCACGCGCTGTTTAAGTGCGATTCTCAATGTAATGCAAGCGTGAGTCCGTCCTGCCTTTACTGCCAAACGACAACCAGGTCTTTGCCTCTTTCATTCTTTCAACTGCTCATGGTTTTCCTTTTTTTCCCTACCCACAACTTTCAATTTTCTTTTGGCCTTTGCCTTTTGTCCACGCGCTCCCCAACTACTCTTTAATTGATGTGAATGTGATGAAACTTGCAACTCTTTATATGTGGTCAAAGCATGTTTGAAAATTTGGACATTGTTTGGGGGGACAACAAGTAATTAGATTGGATTTTATGATTACGATTTCTTAAATATAAAATTTTGGTTATTGAAATGTATTTTTATATATTTGTTGATATCACGATAAAACATATTTGTTACGAGGTAAATCCTTAATTATGTGTAAGGTGAGCCCCTCTTGTGACCAAAGCTTAACTTGGTACTCTGAAAAGTGGATTGTTTTTTCACATACAAGAGATAATATGAATGCTTTTAGTACAAATTACAATGCAATGAAATTATGTTGCTCAATCACGACCAAAAATAAGGGTGGGGTTAAAAGACAGTTTATGCACAAACAACATAAAAGGCGAGTGGGTAAATATATAGCAAAACAATAATTAATGAAAACAAAAAATATTGGGAAGTCATTTTCACCCCCTCTCTCTCTCTCTCTCCAAGTCATAGGCCACGTGCACATCTGCTCATTTTAACAGTTTATATTATTATATGTTTATTTCATATCTTAAAATTTCTATTCTATCATGATATGATATTATTTTTTGTATTTTCACCTCTTCCATCTCTCCTCCATGTGCATAAAAAAAAAAAAAAACACCCATTTTTTGCCCCTACATATTTTCTAGTATTGCCGCCTTGTTTTAACTCCACACCAGAAAACGGCAACTTCCATTGATGAAAAAAAGGGTTAAATTTTGTTAAGAGTTCCTGTACTTTAATATGATCACAGTTGAATCCATTAAGTTAAGTTCTGCTATTTATAATCTAATGCAACAAACATATACTCATGTGTAACATTATGTCAACTTGTTATTTTCACATATTGTAGATAAAAAATTTAATAAACGGATTAACAAATGTTATTTACATTAAGACTAAAATTTTAAAGTTTAAAAAGTAAAGGGATTTAAAATGATTTTATTAGAGAATTTGGAGTAAACCACGCATAATACAAGACTACTAATAGAATTCAACCAAACTAACTTTACTGCTATTGTTTCTCATAATTTGAAAAGTACATTTATTAACAACTAACCAATTTAAAAAGTATAAAAATTAAAAATAATCAAAATAAAAGAGAGGATTAAATCTATAACTTTTAAGAAATATAAGGATTGATAACAAAATTTAAGAAAAAGAAAAAGGTGGGCACAGCACACGGATGGTGATTGATATTTCCAAGACACTCTTCTTTCTTTTTCCATGCCAACGTTTTTCGATCTTTCTGTCGATCCTCGACTTGTTGCTATTGTCTGCCATATTATTACATGATCTGCCCATGTTTATTTTTATACATGTATGTATATAGTGCATTTGATCACATGGTAGGGGAGGAGGGGAAGCCTCCACTCCACCCTTGGCTAACTACTACACATATGCTACAAACTCTCTCATTCATTTTTATTCTTAAATGCCATGCATGGTTTTATTATTACGTTTTTAATGGTGTAGAGAAAAGGAACAATAAGAAGTAACCACATGCATGTTAAAAATGCATTTATCTCTATCATAAATAAGCATGTTTATTAGAATAGTATTTCACACACTGCTATAAAGTTTAATTATCTCTGTTTTACGGAGATTAATTTTTTCTGAACTTGTAATTGTCTTTCTTAATAATCCAAATCCTTCCTTTAAGATTATAATATATCTTTTCATTATACTCAACGTTTATTGGTGCAAATGAAAAACTTTATTTTCACAACTAAGGTCTAGATACTATCATATGTCCGTTTTTAAATTGCTATTTTATTATTTTTCTGCACTTTAAAGGGTATGTGTCAATCACTAATCATGTTGTAGAGTTTTAAACTCCACCGATAATGTATGAAATATTTATATATATACATACATACATATATTTCCTATAAAAATTATGTCTAATCATGCTCTCAATCCATGTACTTTTTGTATATTTGAAATTCAAACTATATATTTTTAATATCAAGAATTTAATTTCTCTACCTTTTTATTTAATGATTGAAATCCAACCCACGAAACTATCAAAAGGCTTCTGTTAAATTGAATTACACCATATTTTCAAAATAAAAAGTACTCACGTGACTAATATGGAATATCAAAATAAGAAAATAAAAATATTGAAATGGGATTTTTAAGTTTTTTATTTTGAATCCAAGGTAATAAGGTTATTTAGCACAATCTCACATAAATGGAGTCTAAGTCTATATATATTTTTTGTTTACATGATTTTCATTCGATTTTTTTTCAAACAATCGCATTATAAATTTTAAAAATATCTGCTCACAATATTTAGAATTATCCATAGCTCCTCTCTAACCCATAAATAGAAGGATAATACGCTTTAGTGCACGCAGACTCACATTCTCCTACATTGGCAACAATGTATATACCAATCGAACTAAAATTCAATTGGCTGCGATTTTTAAATTAACTACATGAGTTTTTTTTTTTTTAAGTTAAAGTATGTTATTAATTGAATTTCAATTATTAAATAAAAAATCTTATAATAAAAAATAGAGGAATTAAATTTTAGTTGTAGAAAGAATAAAAGTGAGGGGGGTCATAAATTAAACCGAAAAACTGAAAGGTTCATCCATGTTCTTTTTTGGAGGTTGGTCCATGTTATTTTATGGGACAAATGTTTAAGAAAATTAGTATATATTCATATATGTGTATATATATATTATGGTAACATGTAAGAATAATTGGTATCATTTTCTCATATCTGTCTATTATCCAATGATATGTAATGACATAAACAAGAAGACAATAAATTTCAATCAATCTTTTCCTAGATTGCAATATAAATTATTTTAGTGCTTTGTTATATAATTATTGAATTTCAACACTTAAAATGTATCACCAATTTAGATTCTAAACACACCAATACAAGATGCATAATTCCCATCTTTTTAAATATTTCTTCTTCTTAAAAAAAAAGCCTTTATCTCCTCACTTATAATTTCACCCATGGGACAACTTAATTACCATAATACAAATAAATTACCCTTTCTCATAGGTTTAATTATAGAAATTATATAAATATATTAAATTTATTTTTTAATGATTAGAAAAAAAAACTTGGAAGGAACTTGTGTGCAGGTATAAATACAAATACATAAATATATTAAAGTTTATATAATTTCAAAAATATTATAGATATATAACCTTTTATAAACTATTATTATGACAAAATAAAATTATAAAAACAATATATATATAATAAAAATTAAATTTACTATTTTTATCTTTATAATTATGTTTTTTCGAAAAAGTATCATAAAAATCCTTATACTATGAGTCAAATTGTATTTCGTTCATTTACTCAAAAGATGAGTAAATTAGTTTGTGTATAATAGATAAAAGGTAAACCGATCCTTTCTATTAAAAATTTATTTATTTTTACTGTTAATAACTGACATGACTAATAAAATAACCAAACAGTTATACGTGCTGTGTCACATTTACCTTATGTTGATATATATATATCAGTTTTAACCGTAAAAATGATGAAATTTCTAATAAAATAATTAATTTACTATTTAATCTAACATGAAAAATTAATTTATTTATTTTTTAATAAAAATAAAATACAGTCCGACTATTAATATAACATTTTTATAATATTTTTACCATTCATTTCCTCTCATTTTTACTTGTTTTAAAAAGAATAAAAACAATTGACCAATGTTAAAGGTAACTTTGTAAGTGTAAGAACGAAGACAGTCAAAATTTGTACAGACTTCACTCTCAGCCCACCACTTGTTTGAAGGTTGTTTCTTCCACTTTTAATGACCCTAAAAGAACAAACTTTCCCCTAATGATTTTCCCTAGAAAATTCAAGGCTAAAATAGTCAATTCCATCAACTTAAAGACAATCGCCCAAAAGAGAACATGCTAACACCCATGCCCTCCGTTGGAACCAGAAAGTAAAGCAAGCTTACACTTTGCTACAGACAAAACACCAACAATTCCTCTTCTTCCTTAAATAATAAACCCTCTCTCTCTCTCTCTCTCTTCCATTAATCTTTCTATCTGTAAAATCTTTGCACCCCACCACTCTACAATCAAACAAACAAAACCCCATTATTTCTCTTCTTCATTCATTGACCATCTCCCACACAAAAAAATCTCTCAAAAACCTGAACTTTTTTTCCTTTATTGGGGTTTGTTCTTCTTCCTATTGAAATGGTCATGTCAAAGTAAAAAAAAAAAAAAAAGACCATTTGAAGAAATAATGGATCTTGAGCGACCCCATCGAAGTACTAGCATCAACAACAGTAGCAGCAGCAGTAACGCAACAAGCACCACGAGCGAGCTCTTCATTTGTTTCACCTCACGTCTTTCTTCTTCGTCAATGAAAATCTCTTCGAAATCCATCCTTAGTCCTGGTCGTGCTAGGGAACCTTCCCAAATCTCTCTTTCTTCATCGCTTACTAGGAGGTTGAGAAGCAACGGTAGCATGAAAGGTGGCCAGGCTTCACCCATGTTCCCAACTAATGGCAAGAAAAGAGGGTGTGCTTTTGAGAACCCTGAGCCCTCTTCCCCTAAGGTTACTTGTATAGGTCAAGTTAGGGTCAAAACCAAGAAACAAGGCAAAAAGTTTAGAGCTTGCAGATCTAAGAGAAGAGGGGAAGTTAGTTTCAGGAAAGTGGATCATACTAACAATGCCAACAATGGGAGCAATGGTCTTGAAGCAAGTAGCAGCTTTCATCTTTTGAGCAGCGGTAGTCAACATCATCAGCAACAAGAATGCAAGAAATGGGTTAATTTTCCGGTTACTATTTGCGAAGCGTTGAGGGCATTCGGGGCTGAGTTTAACTGCTTTTTGCCTTGTAGGCCTTCTTGCATGGCTAACGAAAGGGATAAAGAAGAGAAAAGAGGATCTAATGGGAGCAATGGGAATGGGAGCTCTTGTGGGGATGTATTTGCAAGGTGGTTGGTGGCAGTGCAAGAAGGGGAAGGGAAAGGGAGGGAGATTGAGTTGGTGGTTGGTGGTGGGGAAGATGATGATGATTATGATGGTGAGAGAAGGAAAAGCAGTGAAATGATGAGGAGCAGTCAAAGGAGACATGTGTTTGAGGATATTGAAATAAATGATTATTTGGGTGATGAAGAAGAAGAAGAAAAAGGTGGGATGAGTATTTGTATACCACCCAAGAATGCTTTGTTGTTGATGAGGTGTAGATCTGATCCTGTTAAAATGGCTGCTCTTGCTAACAAATTCCTGGAAACTCCATTGCCAAAAGATGAACAAGAAGAAGAAAAAGAAGAGGTTCAAGAGGGTGCTGTGGAAGTGGAAAGAGAAGGAATTGAACGCCAAGAGTTTAGTGAAGTCAGTGAAATGTTTGTTTCTTGTGAAGCAACTGAGGAACAAGAAATCCCAGAAGCTGAAGCTGAAACAGAGGCTGAATCTGTTTTGGTACTAAGGGATGAAGCTGAAGTAAATGAAGAAAGTTCAGGAAGAAGTTCAAATGAAGAAACAATTCTAGAATGTCAAGAACAAGAAATTGAAAGAAAAGACGAAGACGACCAGCAAGAGTCAACAATAAAAGAAGAAACTTCTCCCCATGTTTCATTTTATCTTGACAAGCTTTATGTTGAAGAAAATGAAAGTGGCCTTGAAGAAGAACTCCTACAAGAAGATGAAGATGAAAATGAAACTGTTAGTGTTAAAGCGGAGGAAGAAGAATATAAAGCCGCTGTTGAAGAAGAAGCTGAAGAAGAAGAGAGTACAACTTCAACAGTAGAAGAGAAAGAAACTGAGACAACCCAAGGAAGATCCGAATCCGAATGCCCGGAAATGGGAGAACCCGATCCAGAAAGTAAGTCAAAGGAGAGTGAGAGTCAAGAGGATTTGTTGCCAGATTGTTTACTATTAATGATGTGTGAGCCAAAGCTGTCAATGGAGGTATCCAAGGAGACTTGGGTGTGCAGTACGGATTTCATAAGGTGTGTACCAGAGAAGAAGAAGAAGAAGAAGCAGCAGCAGAAGCCAGAAGTCAAACAAAAGACGGTGGAGATCAACCCAAAGCAAGGATTAGCATTGACCGTAATCCTGCTCCTATTTTGTTACACCCACCTAGGTCGTCTTGTTCTTTCCCGGCTCCTCCACCAATGGCTACGGCAGCTAAGGGAGGTGGCGGCTGTGGGCCTATGGCTAAAGGGTATGAGTCGTTTGTTCTCACGCGCTGTAAGTCGGAGCCGAGGAGGTCATCGGCTAAGCTTGCACCCGATGCTTGCTTTTGGAAGAATAGGAAGCTCGAGCCGGCTGCACTTGAAGTTGGCGCGGCTGGAGTTGGTTTTTAAGCCAGGTTCGCTAGAAAGCAGTAAAAAGTAAAAAAAAAAAAAGATATTTGTGCTAAACTTTCAAGTTTTTTATGAGTAAAAAATCAGTCAATGTTGTTAGTTTTTAGTCCTTTTGAATAGTAAAAAAAAAAATCTTTGGGGTTACTTTTCTTTGTTTTTTCTCCCTTCGGTAAAAGTGTAGACTTTGTAAAACAGTTATATTTGCTCTTCTTTTTTCAAAAATAGTGGGGGTGTGATTTTGATTTTAATCTTCTTCTTGTTTACTGTTAATGAAATTATTGACAAGCTAATAAAGATAGGCTGAAAAAGGCAATGGATTGGCTAAAGGGCAGACCAAAGATGAAATTTGAGCCGTTAGATTGGTAAGGAGGGGGAGACAATGAAAAACAATGGTCAGAACAAATGATATGATTTGATAGGAACAAAAATTATCAAAGATTTGATGTATTTGATTGGATTAAGGATGTTTTCATAGTCCAAATGAATTTAGGTTGGGGCCAAATCTTTGTCAAATTTATGGTCCCTTTGGGTACAAAATAGTGGATAACGACTTCATAATAATGGATTTTGATTAAATTTACAATTTCCATTTGGTTGGAGGTTGAAAGAAATGATTTTACATTTTAACCGGCTGTTGGGTCTTAATCCTATTTTGTGCATATCTCGTGTAAATTTTATCCTATTTTTTTAAAAATTGTTTTGATTTTATTTAATTTTTCGTCTGTTATATTTTTTATTGATTGAATTATATGTTATAGTTGGTCGGACATATATTATTAAACTTGTAATTGTATAATATTTTATTAATGAAATTTTAAAAAAGTTAAGGAAAGTTTAAAATTAGAAACCATAATTCAATTAAAAATAAAATATAAAATTTGATTAAAATTCAAGAAAATTAGTTAAAAAAATTCATCAAGTTATTTAACTATTTAAAAAGAAAATTACAAATGATGGAGCATTTGGAAATTACTTCGATTTTCAACTGAAAAGGACTTCATGAGATAAGATAATTGAACTGCTAATGAATCATGGGGACATGAGTTTCAAAAAAAAAAAAAAAGAACAAAATACAATTCAATTGCAATGTCATCATCAAGCTTCACACACTACAAAATCAGTGCTCAATTTTTTTAACAGGGATTTTCCCCAGCCATTTTGAAATTAAAGTAATTGTGCATTTATTCTGGTTATCCCCCCCCCCCCCAAATTCCTCTCTTTATTGTCATATCTTATTTCAATGTAAATTAAAAAAAAATCAGTTTAGGGAAAATGTGTGACCAAATAAAACAGTGATACCCTAAATGGTTGTGTGTGAATGATAAGATATGAAAAAGCAGCTAAAAAAAAAAGAGAAGATAACATTGAAGACAAAAGTTTGTCCATTGAGTGGAGGCGTTCATGGGAGAAGAAAGCATCTTAGATTATATGCAATTATTCTTTTGTTTTCTAATAATTGAACTTTAAAGTAAAATTATGTGTCCTTTTGCATATGTTATCATGGATTGCTTCATTTCTTTTCCTTTATTGCCTTACTTTATTTCAACATTTGAATATCACAAAATTTCAAACTCACTTTTTCTTTTGGATTATATTTCATAATAAGATTACGATTATACCAACACAAATGGGAAATGATTATATGAAATAATGACGCCACGTCATCTGATTCCTTTTCAATAAATTTATGCCACATTAGCATTTTCATCCAGAATTTCAACATTTTCGTCCTGGAAAAAATTAAATCCAAATTAAAATCCTAAAATTCAGGATAAGAATACTGATGTGGCATAAAACTATTGGAAAGTGATAATATCCCTGTTTCATACAATCCTTTCTCCAACATAAATATGTTTGGTTCAAATAATGTAAGATTTTTTTTTTTATAATAAGATTACGGAAATGTAAATTTACGAAGTGGAATATCCAAGATGTACGTTACTTTGTTTGGTTATTTTGATGGAATATAAAATTTGAACATTTTACTAAATTGTCATTTTTTATAAAATTTGTTTTTTAAATATTTTTATTCTAAATTTCTATGATAAATTATTAGAATTCTTTTTTATTACAATTTATATATTAATAAGTAAATATATGATGTTGAAATTGTGAAAAATATAACGTCGGTAATGACAATATATCGCAAAGAAAAGAGAAATAAAAATTTAAAGAACACACATATTTTACGTGGAAACCCTTTCGAGAAAAAATCACGGGCAGATGAGAAGAAAATTCACTATGTCGAATTCGAATCAATTATAAGAGAAATAGACTATATCTATTTATAGGCTTGTAAAGCCATATTCTAATAGGAGTGTAGTAAGATTGAAACTCATTATTCTAATCAATATCAAATAGATGGAATTTAATAAGGTTTAAAAAACCTTATTAAAATAAAATAAAAGAAGTGTAGTTCTATAGGGATTCTTCTTTTATTTTATTTTACCATTGTATTTTATTTAAATAAGGATTCGGGTCACTTAATTCTAACAATCTCCACTTTGACACGAATTCTCAATGAACAAGTTCTTCATCGCGAACTCTCAACGAACAAATTCTTCACCTCTTCCATAAAACCCCTTAAGGGTTTAACTTCAACAATGAACACCGACCAAGTCTAAGCTAGCAATGCTCAAACTTGGTTATAGGAAGTGACTTAGTCATCATATCTACAGGATTTTCATGAGTACTAATTTTGCTCATAACAATATCACCACGAGCAATAATATCACGAACAAAATGATATCGAACATCAATGTGTTTTGTTCTCTAATGAAACATTTGATCTTTTGTAAGGAAGATGGCATTCTGACTGTCACAAAATATTGTGCTGATTTGAAAGTCTTCATTGAGCTCATTAAAGAGTCCCTTCAACCAAATGGCTTCTTTACAAGCCTCAGTAATCGCCATGTACTCAGCTTCAGTTGGTAGACAAAGCGACTGTAGTTTGCAAAGTAGCTTTCCAACTGATTGCACAACCTCCGATTGTAAAGACATAACCAGTGAGAGATCTTCTTTTATCAAGGTCTCCAGCAAAATCAGCATCAACATACTCAATGACTCCATCTCTAGTTCTTCCAAACTATAAGCAAACATCAGTAGTACCTCGTAAGTATCTTAAAATCCATTGCACTGCTTTCTAATGTTCTTTACCAGGATTCGCCATGTATCTGCTAACTGCACTGACTGCATATGATAAATCTGGACGTGAACAAACCATAGCATACATGAGAGATCCCACTGCACTAGAGTATGGAACATGTGACATGTACTCAATCTCATTATCTGATTGTGGAGTCAAAGCCGATGAAAGTCTGAAATGGGCTGCTAAAGGAGTACTAACAGGCTTAGCACTCTGCATATTGAACCTGCAAAGAACTTTCTCAATGTACCCCTTCTAACTTAGTTACAATTTACTTGCTTTTCTATCTCTAAAAATCTTCACACCAAGTATCTCCTTTGCTGGTCTCCGATCTTTCATCTCAAATTCTTCATTTAGTTGCGCTTTGACCTTTCTTATCTCTCCTTTATCTTTTGCTGCTATCAACATGTCATCAACATAAAGAAGTAGATACACAAAAGAACCATTACTGTTTTTCTTAAAGTAAACACAGCTGTCAAAACTACTTCTTTTAAAATTATGAGAAGTCATAAAGGAATCAAACCTCTTGTACCACTGTCTTGGTGACTGTTTTAAACCGTAAAGGGACTTTTTCAGCAAGCAAACATAATCCTATTTTTCTGAGACTGTAAAACCCTCTAGTTGTTGCATATAAATATCTTCCTCAAGTTCTCCATGCAAAAATACAGTTTTTACATCTAACTGCTCAACCTCCAAATCATGCATGGCCACAATTACAAGAAAAGCTCGAATCGAACTATGCTTCACAACTTGGGAGAACACATCTGAAGTCCACTCTTGAATTTGACTGTAACCTTTGCAATAAGCCTTGCTTTATATCCGGGTTCTTCAACTCCTGAGTCCTTCTTTCTTTTTAAACACCCATTTACAATGAACAACCTTTTACCTTTAAGTTCCACAAAATCCCAGCTTTTTATGGAGTGATTCCATCTCCTCTTGCATGAGAAACATCCACTTTTTCGAGTCTTCACATTAATCGCCTCGTAATAATTAGATGGCTCTTGGTTTGCATCTATATCTTGACCACATTTAAAGCATAAGCAACTAGATCAACCTCGGCATACTTCTTTGAGGTTTAATTTTCTTCTAGTTCTTTTTTGGCGATCGAGTATTGTGGTGAAGAAGCAACTCTATTCTCAATTTTGATCGGCTTGAGGAGTCGACTGTATTGATCGGATGCTCCATGTTTTGATTTTCTTTATTGGAAGAGTCTTTAAGAGATAAGTTAGGTAGTGATAAACCGTAAAAGTAACATATTTTAATCCTGCATATAGTATGCTTTTGGATGAATTTATCCTTAATTTATGTAAAAGGTGCTCTTAATCCTTTCTTTCCATGTCTTATACTGTGAAAGCACCCAAGGATAAAAAAGACATAAAACGGGTTTAAACGGACCAAATGGGCCAACCCAAGAAGTCGACACGGCTTGGACTTCATGCCACTACCATGCCGCAATATTTAGATTGCACACGGTCATCGATTTACACGACCACGTCGTCGACAAAAAGCCCAACACTACCGACCTCGATGACCTGCAATTCCATAGGGTTCAAGACGACTTCTCCCTAGATATTGCAGGCGTGTCATAACCTAAATCAATGAATGGAGTGGACTACGATTTGATCAAATTGCTTCCTTAAGGGGTTATGAAAGAGAAATTTCACTCTAATTGGATGTTAGAGCCAAAAACACAATCCTAAGTCCACTCAAACAGGACGAATTTCACTTGAATTACAGTACTTAGGAGCCAAGAAAAGCATCCCAAACGTCTATATAAACAATCCAAGGCAGCAATTCAGTGCCGTCAGGTTTTAGTAGAGTTTTCTGCCAAAGCTTTACTCGTTTAGGGAATTACTCGAAGATAGCCAATTGATCCATCTCGAAGAGTCAGAATTTTACTCAAGACGGAGGATCACTCCTTCAATTCCTTCAGGGGGTTTTAGGGATTTCTTATGTTTTGTTTTTATCTTTTCTCTTGAGATGTTTTCTTATTTTATTATGAACTAGATCCTTCAGATACCTGAAGGGGATGAAACCTATGATGGATTCTGTTATTTGATTTGTTGGTTTATATGATAAATACTTAGTTTGTTCTTAATTATGTTGCTTAATTTAATCTGATGTGCTTAGGTGGAGAAGGAATAGACCCTGCCTAATAGTAGATCTAGCATAATTAAGTAGAGTTGATCGAACGCCTAGAGATAGGGTTACGAGATTTTGTCGGATTAGAGTGAAACCTAATATGGGAGTCCATTGATCGATTTATCGCTTCCTTAGGGGTTATTATAAGAGAACGAGAGTTCCACTAATTAACCTAAGGTTAGACGTTATTCGCCGAGAGAAGGTTTAATATAGGTTAGGAGTCTCACGGATCAAGCTAAGTAAAAGAAATCATATGAATTGAAAGTTAGATAATAAGTGAAGTCATATGTGGATTCTTCCCGAGGGTATCATCTTTATCAACTGAGTTTTCCAAAGTCTTTTCCCAATTTATTCTTTTGTCTTTGAATTTAGTTTAAGTATTTCATTAGTCTTAGATAAGTTAATTAATCACTCCATATTTAAGGCTACATAATAGGAAGAAAGTGAGTAATAGTACTATTAGGTTCCTTGGGTTCGATAAGATATTCTTGCCAAAGCTATACTACTGTTCGACAGGTGCACTTGCCTCTATCGTTATCATAGTTAGTCTACAAGTTTGATTATCCTTTATAAATTTTAAAACTAGACTGTTTTGCAGCGATCAAGTTTTTGGCACCGTTGCCGAGGAATTCTAAAATATTACGAAAGCTCTTCTTTTATTACTTTAGCCATTATTTCTAAATTTTATTTTTATTAAATTTCTAATTTTACTAATCCTCTTTCTTTATCAAACTTGCAAGATACCTCTAGTTTATGACTAGAAGAAACCCTAGAGGACCATTAGAATATGACAGTGATATTGAAGCTACCGCTCGTAGAAATCGCAGAGAAACTAGATGAGCTCTAGACTACCAAAGAAAAGAACAACAAAACAGATCCAATCTTACTGAAGGGATGGCCGAAAATAATCCGCTTTGATCATGAAGATCGAATGCTCTCGCGTACTATGTATGATTATGCTAAACCTAATTTGATAGGAGTAGAATCTAGTATTGTTCTACCGCTATAGCTGCTAATAATTTTGAATTAAAACCTAACACAATACAAATGATTCAACAGTTTGTTCAATTTGATGGATTGCGGACGAAGATCCAAATACTCATATAGCTAATTTCTTAGAGTTCGTGATACTTTCAAAATAAATGGCGTTTCGATGATGTCACACATCTTGATTATTTCCTTTTCATTAAGGAATAAAGCAAAGCGTTGGTTGAACTTCGTTACCACGAGGTCAATCACCACATGGGACCAAATGATGAAAATTTTTTTTAAAGTATTTTCCACCACCAAAACGGCCAAATTTAGGAATGACATATCTTATTTTGTGCAGAATGATGCAGAAACATTATATGATGCATGGGAAAGATACAAGGATCTCCTAAGAAGATGCCCACACCACGGATTACCTTTGTGGCTTCAAGTCCAAACTTTCTACAATGGTGTGAATTCTTCAACAAGGCAAATGATTGATTTATCAGCCGGTGGAACTCTGAACAACAAAACTCCTGAAGCGGCCTATGATTTTATTGAGGAGATGTCATTGAACACTTATCAATGGCAAATCACAAGGGCAAAGCCGACAAAATTAGCTGGAGTTTTCAACATAGACGCAGTGACAATGCTGTCAACACAGGTGGAGTTAATGAATAAAAAGCTTGATAATTTATGTTCTTCGCAGGTACATCCAGTAATGCAATGCGAAGCAAGCGGGAATTTGGCGAATGCTGAGTACCCACCCTACCAACTAGGAGCAGAAAACGAACAGACAAACTATAAAGGTAACAATTTCAGATTCAATATAGTAATACTTATAACCCAAGTTGGAGGAACCACCCAAATTTTTCGTGGGGAGGACAAGGAAATCAAGGAATTCAAAGACAATAACCTCCTCCAAATTATCAAAATCAGTCTTACCAATAGGAAAAAAAATCAAGCCTTGAAGAGATGTTGACAAAATTCATGGCAGCCATAGAATCTCGTATTCAAAAGACTGATACAAACCTTGATGAACAACAGAAGTCGGTGAAAGGACTCGAGAATCAAGTCGGAGAACTTACTAGGTCAGTGGGACACCTCACAAAGCTAATTTCTGAACGCTAACAAGGACGTCTACCAAGCAACACACAAATAAACCCAAAAGAGCAAATCCAAGCCATTACAACTCAAGAGGGTACAAAAGTAGATAGACCCACATCAGCGCATAAAAAGAAGGATAAGACCGAGGTAGCTCAAGAAAAGCCAAAATCGGTAATCAAAGAATACCAACCTCGCATACCTTATCCCGAAGCATTGAAAAAAGATGATTCAGAGGAACAATTCGGTAAGTTTTTAAAACTCTTAAAGAAATTACATATTAACTTACCTCTTATTGAAGCTCTTTTTCAGATGCCCGATGCAAGGAAATTCTAAAGCAAGCTCTTGACAAACAAACGCAAAATAGATGAAGAGCACCATGTGGAATTAAATGCAACATGCTCAAGAATGCTACGAATGTGCTACCACAAAACTAAAAGATCTAGGAATTTTACGATTCCATGCTTAATTGGTAGTTTGACTATTGATAATGCGTTAATGATTTAGGGGCAAGTATAAATGTTATGCCTTATGCAATTGTTTAAACGACTAGGTCTAGGGAAGCCCAAATAAACTAGGATGAGTATTCAACTAGTGATAAAACTGTTAGAATCCCTAGAGGCATTATTGAAGATGTTTTAGTCAAAATTGATAAATTTGTTTTCCCAGTAGATTTTGTTGTTTTAGACATGGATGAGGAAAATTCAATCCCTTTAATTTTAGGAAGACCTTTTCTTGCAACTGTCAAGACTAAAATTGATGTTGCCACAGGAGAACTTATACTTCGTGTAGGAGATGAATTAGTCAATCTTCAAGCTCTCGACTCAGCCAGAACCACAGAAGATGAAGGTAAGAAAGTCATTTCAATAGATAATCAAATTATTCAACCTCCATTGTAGGAAACATCACGAAGCATCAAAACTGAGCCAACACAGAAGCATACGATCAACAATTTAGAAGAGCAGAAGATATACACCAAAGAAAAGCCGAATCCATACGAAGTAAAACCTAAGGAACCACCAGAAGAGCTCATAGGAACATCCAATCACTTTAAAATAGGAGACCAGGTGCTGTTAGACAAAGCCGATCTTCACACCACTTTAACAGACTTGAGGGCAAAGGGAGAAATTCTTCCCAAGGTACACGAAATCTTCCCCCACAATACAGTCGAGGTAAGTAACCCAAAATTTGATAAATTCAAGGTAAATACTTCTCGACTCCAACTTTGTCATGAAAATAAAATCACAAGCATGAGGAAGATATTCAAACCTTTAAACCTCTCCGAAATTTTCAAACATGAGGATAGTCTAGCTTAAGACTATAAGCAGCGCTTTCTAGGAGGCAACCCAACATTAACGCTATTTATTTTCAAATTTGTTTTCAATTTCTTTTCTTTACATTTTTCTTTCCTAAGTATTTAGTTGGAAACTAACACAAAAGTGCAGGTTTTCAGACCACACGGCCTTACACACGGCCGTGTCCGTGGCCGTGTAGACCACCAGAACCACTACACTGACAGGAGTAGAGCCGTGCAAGTCAGTCCAACCATTCCCCGACGTCACGAGCCCAACAACCCTAAAGCACGGGTATCAACAAGAATAGCACGGGCGTGCCTATGAACCGTGTGAAGCTACTGACTTTCTCAAAACGGGCGTGGCTGACTAAGAAACGGGTGTGTAAGAAGCAACACGCCATTAGGCACGGCCGTGCTAGGCAGTCGTGTGAATGGACACACCCTCGACACACGGGCATGGGAACAAGCCAGATTTGAACTTTATTTAAATCCCCACAGCCTTCCCTTCTTTCCCACATTCCTTCTTCCTTCTCTTTCTTCCAAATTTTTCTCCCTATTCATAGAAAAGATCCAAGACACTTGAGCAACACCAAGATCATGCCGAAGAAACGTAAGCATAATCTCCTTAGAGGAAACCTCAACATGACTTCATGCCGGTAACTTCACTTAATTGACACGCCAAGGGTCTTGAAAACCTTTTCGGTTCTATTTTTCTTTTCTCGTCTCCTTTATTTTCCTTATCTATACTTCTTTTCTGCTTAATTTAATTTATTTCATAGTAGTTTCTTGGTTTTAGGATCTAAAGGCTACTAGGGAATCACACACCACAGCCTTCGAGGTCACACCTACTTCGCAAACCATCCAACAAAAAGGACTCCTTAGTCCATTAGTCTTTTCTTTCAATTTCAGTTTTCTTCTTAGTCTCTTTCTTTTTATTTCCTTAATCTTTAAATTTATTATTAGTATATTATTATTATTTCTCTAGATCTCTTGGCTATATCTTCACAGACTACCCAATTTCTTCATCTAGCAAATTACTTCTCTGTAGCCACTCCACCGGGCCCATAGAAAACACCATCGCCGCCACCAAAGATGCCCGGGATCATCCAAATTTCAGGGAGTATTACTTTCCTCACTTATCTTTTTGATTTGGCATATAAATTTCATTATCTATCTTTGTACATTGAGGACAACGTACATCTTAAGTGTGGGGGTAATAGTGCCTAACTTTTGCATAATTCTCAAAACCACAAATTAGTCTTGATCTTAAGTATTTTTCTCATATTATTAATTAGGATGAAATTTCTATGATTTATGATTTTTATTGATATGTTTTAGAACAAATCATAGTTAATTGTGCATTGATGATTAAATTTGAAGAATACTAGAGAATCAAGCATGATAAGTCTATTTTTCAAAAATAAAAATTGATAGGTTGTTGAACTAAATATGGGTATTACTTTGAAATTTGAAATCTATAGGGATTGATGTCAAAAACACCCATAATTTCTATGAGATATTGAGCCTTATAGAGCATATATTATTTTTCATGCTCACTTTTATTGATTATGAGTGTGTCAACTTTGAACTGTTATTCTAGAACTTGCCTCGTTTATGCATGTCGAGACCACAACAATGATTTGATATACTGAGATGATAAAGGCACCTAGGTTTTAACCTGTTCACTCCACTAAAAAGCCTACATATACAAATTAACCCCTAGTGAACCCCGTTGAATCCTGACAACCTTTTTATTGACTCACCCACTAATATTAACCCAAAATCCCTTTGTATTTGTTATCAACATTCTTATGACTACCCTTCTATCGAGAATTGACTTGATCAATTGCCAAATTAGGTTATTTCAATTATCAAAGTTCCTTCTAACAAGTTTTACTTAGTTTGTTCTTATATGATAAAAAAATCCAAGTTTATTCAATATTAGTATTATAAAAGAGCTTAGAGCAATTAAACTCCAATTGTTGAAGAAAAAACTCGTATTAAAGTATTATCAAATTTTAAAGTGAAGAAAATACTCTTTATTATAGAGTAATTATCAATAGTGGTATTATTACTTTTCATTCGATGTAAATATTCATATTTAGTTCATTATTTTTAGATTAGGTAATTAGTCAATTCAATCTCGATTTTAACCTCTAATTTAGCCTTTATCCATACCTTTTAAACCAAGCCCGTTACAACCCTAATAAAACCTTTTGATCTATTTATTATCTCATATACGATGGTGGAGATTTGATTTTCAGGCAAGCCTATGGAATTAACTTTTCAGGTTCAACTTTTGAGCGCTTTTTCTTTATTCTTAAACACTTTGAGTGCTTTGAGTGAATCTTTAGTGAGGATATCAATACTTGTCGGTTTTGAATCAAAGGTAATTATTTAAATAAGGGGAGACACCTATGTTTTCATGCTACAAAATCATGACTTATCTCGTTTGAATCTTTAGGGAACTTCGAGCTAAATGATCCATCTATCTATGAATTATGATGAGGCATTGTCAATGGGAATTATGAATTTTGGAAAGTTCGTTTTAATTGTAAGTTGATAATTTTGCTTGAGGACAAGCAAAAGCTTAAGTGTGGGGGTATTTGATAAACCGTAAAAGTAACATATTTTAATCCCACATATAGTATGCTTTTGGATGAATTTATCCTTAATTTATGTAAAATGTGCTCTTAATCCTTTCTTTTCATGTCTTATACTCGTGAAAGCACCCAAGGATAAAAAGGACGAAAGCGGGTTTAAAAGCGGACTAAAGTGGGCCAACCAAGAAGTCGGCACGACACGGACTTCATGCCACACGTCCGTGCCCCAATATTTAGATTGCACACGGTCATATCTTGATTTACACGACCATGCCTCGTCGACAAAAAGCCCAACACGGCCTGACCCCGATGTACACGGTCGTGCCCCAATTAAGCGAACCAAGCACGGCCTCTACCTAGATATTGCACGGCGTGTCATAGCCGTGCCTAAATTAATGAATGGAGACACGGGCTGGACCACGATTTGCACGGGCGTGTCAAAGCCGTGCCCTGCCGCGAAAAAGAGCAATTTCACTCGGAATTGGATACTTGGAGCCCAAGAAACGCAATCCTAAGTCCACTCAAACACCTAGGACAAATTTCACTTGAATTACGAGTACTTAAGAGCCAAGAAAAGCATCCCAAACGTCTATATAAACAATCCAAGGCAGCAATTCAGGGGCGTCAGGTTTTAGCAGAGTTTTCTGCCAGAGCTTTACTCGTTTGGGGAATTACTCGAAGATAGCCAGTTGATCCATCTCGAAGAGTCAGAATTCTACTCAAGACGGAGGATCTCTCCTTCAATTCCTTCAAGGGTTTTAGGGATTTCTTATGTTTTGTTTTTATCTTTTCTCTTGAGATGTTTTCTTATTTTATTATGAACTAAATCCTTTATATACCTGAAGGGGATGAAACCTATGATGGATTTTGTTATTGGATTTATTGGTTTATATGATAAATACTTAGTTTGTTCTTAATTATGTTGCTTCATTTAATCTGATGTGCTTAGGTGGAGGAGGAATAGACCCTGCCTAAGAGTAGATCTAGCATAATTAAGCAGAGTTGATCGGGCGCCTAGAGATAGGGTTACGAGATTTGTCGGATTAGGGTGAAACCTAATATGGGAGTCCATTAATCGATTTACTACTTCCTTAGGGGGTTATTATAAGAGAACGAGAGTTCCACTAATTAAGCTAAGGTTAGACGTTATTCGCTTCGAGAGGAGGTTTAATATAGGTTAGGGAGTCTCACGGATCAAGCTAAGCAAAAGAAATCATATGAATTGAAAGTTAGATAATAAGTGAAGTCATACGTCGATTCTTCCCGAGGGTATCGTCTTTATCAACTGAGTTTTCCAAAGTCTTTTCCCAATTTATTCTTTTGTCTTTGCATTTGGTTTAAGTATTTCATTAGTCTTAGATAAGTTAATTAATCACTCCATATTTAAGGCTAAATAATAGGAAGAAAGTGAGTAGTAGTACTTTTAGGTTCCTTGGGTTCGATAAGATATTCTTGCCAAAGCTATACTACTATTCGACAGGTGCACTTGCCTCTATCGTTGTCATAGTTAGTCTATAGGTTTGATTATCCTTTATAAATTTTAAAACTATACTGTTTTGCAGCAATCAGTAGCATAGCAGTTTCATAAAAAACATCTCTGCTAATCACAACTTTTCTATTTTCAAGACACCATAACTTATGCTCTTTTACACCAGCTTTATAACCAAGAAAAACACATTTAATGGATCTCGGTTCTAATTTTCCACTATCAACATGAGCATACGTAGGACACCCAAAGATATTTAAATCAGAATAATTAGCAGGATTACCAGACCATACCTCTTGTGGAGTATTTTTCTCAATGGCAATGAATGGAGATCGGTTGATCAAAAAACATGCAGTAGAGGTAACTTCGGCCCAAAACGACTTTGGTAAGTTGGCATTTGACAACATACATCGAACCTTCTCTATGATCGTTCTGTTCATTCGTTCTGTAACGCCATTTTGCTGTGGAGTATGACGAACTGTCAAGTGTCTCACGATCCCTTCTAACTTGCACAGTTTATTAAACTCATCAGAACAAAACTCTAAGCCATTATCTGTGTGGAGGTATTTTATTTGTTTTCCCATATGTTTTTCAATCATAGTTTTCCAAGACTTAAATGTGAAAAACACATCACTTTTCTGCTTCAGGAAGAATGCCCAAACTTTTATAGAAAAATCATTAATAAAAGTTAGCATATAATTAGCTCCACCTCTCGAAGGCACTCTTGATGGCCCTCACAAATCAGAATGAATATACTCCAATGTTCCCTTCGTGTTATGGATTTCTCTGGTGAATCAAACTCTCTTTTACTTCCCAAAAACGCAGTGCTCACAGAACTTCAGTTTGCAAATTTCTTGCCCATCAAGAAGTCCTCTTTTGCTCAATTCTGCCATGCCACTCTCACTCATATGCCCTAGGCGCATATGCCAAAGTTTAGTAATATCATCATCTGACAAGGAAGAGGAAGTGACAGCTGCATCACCAATAATAGTAGAACCTTGTGAAACATATAACTTGGCAGTCTTTCTCTGCCCTTTCATTACAACGATGGAACCTTTGGAAATCTTCAAAATCCCACTTTCAGCTGTGTATTTGTACCCTCTTGAATCAAGAGTACTCAACAAAATTAAATTTCTCTTCAATTCTGGAACATGCCGTACGTCACTAAGTGTTCTAACAACTCCATCAAACATCTTAACTTTAATTGTTCCAACACCTGCGATTTTACACGAAGCATTATTTCCCATCAAAATAACACCTTCAGACGTTGTTTCGTAATTTGTAAACCAATCGCGATTGGGACTCATGTGGAAGGTGCAAACCGAATCAAGTATCCACTCCTCGCTCACTTTAGAATTGTTGACAGAAGCTACTAGAAGTTCACCATCACTGTAGTCTTCTACAACATCAGCTTTATCGAAATTTTCTGGTTGTTTTCCTTTTGATTCGCAGCCTCCCTTTTAATCTTGTTTTGTAGCTTATAGCACTCAATTTTAATGTGCCATTTCTTATTGCAGAAGTTACAAGTTTTACCTCTGGTTGAAGACTTTTATCTACCCTTAGATTTACCGCGAGAATTCTGTTCATGTGTCCTTCCACTATCATTATCAGCATTCCGATCTTGTCTCCCACGAACAATAAGACCCTCTCCTTGAAAGTCGAGTTTAACCACAAGATGCTTCATCTTATTATACGAGGTCAAAAATCATAAACCTCATCAATTGTGAGAGACTCGCGACTATATAAAATCGTGTCTCTAAAGGTTGAATAAGATGGGGGCAACGAACAAAGTAGAATCAACCCTAGATCTTCCTTATCATACTGAACCTCCATAGCCTCTAAGTTTGAAAGAATTTCTTTAAACACTGTTAAGTGTTCGTGCACATATGCACTTTCCTCCAAACGATGAGCATAAAGACGTTGCTTCATATGCAACTTGCTAGTTAGAGTTTTCGACACACATATTTGTTCTAGCCTCTTCCATAATGCCGCGGCGGTCTTCTCCTTCATCACATCTTGTAAAATTTTGTTAGACAAATGCAGATGTAACTGTGTTAACGCCTTTCGATCCTTGCGCTTTTTCTCTTCCTCCGTCAATGTCGAAGGCATCTTATCTACCCCTAGCAGGGTTTCCTCTAAATCTATTTGTGCAAGAACTGCCTGCATCTTTATTTGCCACAACGCAAATCTGGTGTTGCGATCCAACAGTGAAATTTTATATTTTAAAGATGCCATTACCGTGATTGAGATAAAAAAATTCGGAAGCTTTGATACCAATTTATGAAAAATTAAACGTCGGTAATGACAATATATCACAAAGAAAAGAGAAATAAAAATTTAAAGAACACACAGATTTTACGTGGAAACCCTTTCGGGAAAAAACCACAGGCAGAGGAGAAGAAAATTCATTATGTCGAATTCGAATCAATTACAAGAGAAATAGACTATATCTATTTATAAGCTTGCAAAGCCATATTCTAATAGGAGTGTAGTAAGATTGAAACTCATTATTCTAATCAATATTAAATAGATGGAATTTAATAAGGTTTAAAAAATCTTATTTAAAATAAAATCAAAGAAGTGTAATTCTACAAGAATTCTTCTTTTATTTTATTTTACCATTGTATTTTATTTAAATAGGATTTGGGTCACTTGATTCTAATGAAATAAATTTATAAATTATAATTATATTAATTCATAAAAAGTGGATGCTTTATCAATTATAGTTGTAATTATAATCATAATTAATATACTAATGAATAAATCATTAAAGTAAATATAATAATTATAATTTTAAAGTATGAAATTTACTATTTTACTTTTAAGAAAAAGAGAATTTTGTTTTTAATTAGGCTTAAATTTTATTTGAGATAAAAAATACTAAATTGATTAAAATAATAAAAAAGATAAAAAATTCAAAATTTAAGATTACACTCGTAATATAAGATTTCTTAAAAAAAATAAATGGTAATAAGATTATCCTATATATTATAGCATCTTGACACTATTTGAGAACCTAAGATTATGGGATGAGCAGAATGTTAAGAATCTAAACAATATAATCTTATTTCGAAATGTAACATAGCAAACTATAAACTAAGATTCCATAAACCAAATGCACCATATATGTCGAACACCATCTTTGAACCTTTTTTTTGTTTAGTTTGAAACCCTCCAATATCTAGAAATCATATTAGACTCCAACAAAATCTAAAGTCGAGCTGGGCTAAACCTTTAAATGGGAGATAAATTCTTCTAACATTATTTTCTCCATCCACAAGACTTAGACTAGAATCAAACCTTTTACGACTCAATATAACATGTATTGCTCTATGATATATATCTTTTACCATCATCCAATGAATAAAAAGTTAAAATAAAGAAAGTGATATCGAAATTAAAATAGTTGTAGATTATTTTTATGAATCATAATTATATTTATATAAAATATAAATACATCAATAATTCATATTTTGTAACACCCCTTATCTAATCTGATCGCTAGATTTGAGCAACAAGATGTCACATTCGTTGTCGGAGCAACTACAATCAATTATACAGTAAAATGATAATTCAAACATACAAACATGTTATAAACACATTGACAATATGATACATAATCAAATTCGAGCCTTAATTGAGTTTATGAAAGCTCATTTGTTCACTCGAGCATGAAATAGGACTAAATTTTAAAATTTTAAAACTTCGAGTCGACGTCACGACATGAGGGAGTTTCTCGTCGCGATGTGACATACTGACTTGGTCTCGTTGTGACGACGGGGTTACCCGTCACGCAGTGACCTGAAATCTAGAGCTCGTCGCGACGACCATAGCCCAACGTCGTGACGTGGATTCTGTTTTGATACAAATTAGGCCATTTGGTACCTACTTCATATCCACCTATCAAACCTTAAGTTTGGAGCAATATTGCACAATTAAACCTGCATAAAATCAACACAACTACATGCCAAAATTTGCCTTTAACCATTTCCAATCATTTATTCCAATATAACTTCAAATTGACACCAAAACATACCAATTCAATTTATTCGATTTCAATCTATTCAACCATGCTTTTGGCCATTCAATACCATTTCATTCTCAAACATACAATTTTAAAGCCATTCACAATGTCACGACAAGTCACCAAAACATACATATACATGTTGACATTAACCTTCCCAAATATCAAACATTAGATAAGGTTCAACCATATTAACTTCTAAGTTAACAAAAGCATAACACCTATATACATGCCCCAAAACCAAGCTTCAAAACGATTAAAAGACTACCAAATCGATAATAGGATAGTGTGAGCTTCTTGACGATCTGCTTGACACGTTCCGCAAGTTGGCAACCTATAGAGAAAGGGAAAACAACAGGGTAAGCATATCAAATGCTTAGTAAGTTCATAGGCATTAAACAACAACTTACCTCCATTTACAATTTAATATGACAAGCTACTAGCTTGACAAGTTTGCCTAAACATGACAACCACATATCAACAAGGTGAGTTCAACAAATAATCGTATCATATAGTAATTTAAACATATAACATTCCAATTCACTTATAATCAACATTACAATGTCTTTCACATAATCAATTAACATTTAATCGATTCAATATCATATTCATATCATTTTTCGAATCGAATCGTTTCATTAACATTTTTCCATATTGACCCTTAGGCTCGTTAAATTAGTTCATATGATCTTTCACATGTTATCAATATTTGTATATTGTAACTCGTCTTTATAGTACCAATTCAAAATATCAATTCAATTGGTATACCATTATCAACTTTATATTTTATATCCATATTAACCTAAGTCAAACTCGAACGGATACACGAATCCAACCAATGCACCAATTTGACACCTAATGCCTCATCGGACAATTCCGAAGTAAATAGTTTATGCTCAGTGCTCATCAATATAACCGAAGTAAAAGTTGTGCCCAACACTCATCAGCATGTAGTCGAAGTAACCCGTACTCTATCTATCCTATAACATGCCAATTATATCCGACTTTGCCCGAACAGTTAATAAGGTAACCAATCATGCAATTTCATTTTAAGTTCAATTCTCATTCTATCGATCTCAATATCATCAATCAAGATATCATTTCATACATAACATAGCATAAATTATCTCAATTCTTAGCCAATTTCAAAATTTCATCAAGATACATTATTTTTAATTTTATTCAATTTAACCATCTATCTCGATAATCAATCAAATTCACATCAATACGGTTTGATCAGTCATAATCAACTATCAATTCATTAAATATATCAAATTTAAATTCATTATATTCAATTTATCAATCAATTTATTATTTCTTTACGATTTAGTCCTTATCTCACCTTTTGTACCAAATTGTAAATAATTCAAATTACTATCAAACATATACAAATTCATAATTAAAATATACAAAATTTAAATACAATCATACCATATGAATTTAACTAGTTAAATCAACAAACAAGTTGGAACTTCAAGGACTATTCAATAATTTTATCTTTCCCCGCTTATTTTCGATTTGGTCCAATATTTGATCTATATAATAATTCAATTCAATTTATCAATTCAAAAATCTTATAACATCCTATTTAAGTATAAATCAGTTCAATTTCATCTTTTGAATGCCCTTAAAGTTTTGCATGTTATTCAATTTAATCTCTAAAACCAAAACTATAATATCTTTCAAATTTTAGTTTCGATTTCAAAATCGATCTCAATTATATCCTTCTATAACCCTCTACTATTCATAATTACAAAAATTTAGCATCAATTTTGAAATTTAAACACTTTAGTCCTTATGTTAAAAAACTAGTAATTAAACTTTATAAACTAGTTTTTTTCACTTCTAAGCTTAAAATCTAACAAATGAATACCAATTTCTTCAAGAATTCATTAATGAACACTTTAATAGTTTTGCAAGTTGGTACATGGGCTAGTTAAATCAAACTCCCAAGACCTTAGAAACATAAAAATTACAAGAAAAAGACTTATATACTTGCCAATTTGAGGGACCAAAAGTTGAAATATTCAAAACCTATTCTTTCCTTTTGCTTTGATGGAGAAGATGAGTGGGGGAAAGAAAAAATGGCTTGGTTTCTTTTAATTTTTACTTTTATAATTAGATTAACTCCAAATTAATCAAAATTAGCCAAATTTACTATAATTAACTAAACTTAATTATAATTAATATAATCAGTGGATGAAAAATAATTCCCACCACCATTTGGCATATTACCAATTGGTCCTCCAATGATTTAAAAATACATAGTGATTAACTTTTATAATTTTTATAATTTAGTCGTTATACATTAATTAACTATCAATTTGACAAAATTGAGGGACCAAGATTAAATTAACCTTTATTATAACCTTGTAATTAATATTTACGAACTCAAACATCGTTAATAGGGCTCCGAAACTATATTTTTTGACACCACTAATTTTTGGATCGTTACATATTTTATAAAATTTCAATACTATATATTTATGATATTTTTTCATGTAATAGAATCATGTGTTTAAAATGCTTGTTTAACTAAAGGGTAAATTGCACCATTAATTACTAAAATATGAATAAGTTTTCATTTAAGTCATTGGGTTGTTAAAATCGATGCTATATGACTTTCTTTGTTCGCACAACCTACAATAATAGAAAGTTCTCTTTCTCCTTCTCTTGTACAGTTCAATTTCTTTTCATGAAATAGCTTTGGATATCATGAATCTATGAACCAAAGTTCAAATAGCTTTTTCTCCGATCTCCAACACTGATTATCGGATCGACTTGGATTTAAGGTATGTTCTTTTACTCCTTAATGAGTACTAATTCACTATACTGATCATCGAATCATTGGTTGAAGCTTGCTGGCGAAACTTCTTTTTTTGTTTAAAAAAAAAACTTAACAACCCAGTGACTTAAATAAAACTTTTGAATAATTTAGTAACTTAAAAGAAAACTTTAAAACAATTCAATGACCAAACTGTAACTTTTTTTAGTTAAGTGATCAAAACAAAAAAACTTACCCATAATTTAATGACTAATGATATAGTTTACCCTTAACTAAAACAAAAATTGAATAATTATTTTCCCTGTTCTCCTCTTTATTGCCATAACTCCTTTCAAAAACATAGTTAATAATGTAAAACTTGAAAAAAAAAAATCAGTTAGGGAAATTTTGTAGAGGTGTGCATGGGGGTGGCTACCGGCCAAAGGCGCCTAAATGTGGGAGGATTTGGATAAAAATATAGGCCCGAAAAATGGGCTTGGACAAAAAAAGAGGCCCGTTTAGAAAATGGGCCGGGCCTCGGGTATGATTTTTTGGCCCAGGCCTAACCAACCCGCCCAAATATTTTTATTTGTTATATTTTAATTGTATTTGATTTATTTTTAAATTTTTTATTTGTATTTGATTTATTATATTTTTAAATGTATTTGATTTATTATATTTTTATTTATTTTTGTTTTAATATTTATTTTATTTTTTAAAATGTATTGAATTTATTATATTTTATTTTTAATAAAATAAAAAATTTTATACTAGTCGGGCGGGCTCAGTCCTACCAATTTTAAAGGTCCTGGACAAATTTTCAAGCCCATGTTTGGGCAGGTCGAGCTCGGGCCTACCAATCGGGCCAAAAATTTTTGGGCCCAGCCCAAACCCGACCCGGCCCATGCACACCTCTAAAATTTTGTAACCAAATTAAAATAGTGCCCTGAATGATTCAAGGTGTCAATGATAAGATATGAAAAAGCAGCTAAAAAGAGAAGATAAAGTTAGTGGGAAAAGAGATCATATATATATATATAGTGTCTTAGATTATATGCAGATATTCTTTTGTTTTCTAAAATTGAGGTTTAAAGTAAAAGGAGATCAAAACATGGAAAAAAGATGCTGCTAAAGAGTGTAAAATTATGTGTTCTTTTGCACATGTTATCTTGGATTGCCGTTTTTTACTTTATTTCAACAACGCAAAATCCAATTCTTCTGATATCTGGTGTTTAGTTCAAGCATTCTAAAATTACGTTTTGTAATAATATTGTAGGAATGTATGCAATGTTTACTTTATTTATCTACAATCTAATCTTTAACTCTTTCCTTCATACCATCTAAAATTACTTACAACCTACAACCATATTTTATTGAAGTTTTAGAGTTTTTGTTTCTTTAATTATTTTTTTTTTTGGCTTAACGATGTAAAAGACTTTGATTTTTTTTAAAAAAATTAATTAAGTCCCTGCTTTTCCTCTTACTTAGTTAGGCACTTAAATTGTAAAAATTCAACAAAAAAACTTTTTGACTGTTCACTTTACTAGTCAACTGTTAAAATTAATGATCCTTTATTTATTTTTTTATTTATTTTTTAGGTATCTTCACCATGTGTCTAGAGTCAAATTTAGGGGGTCGACAGGGTCCTCAACTTACCTTAAAATGAAAAATTATTATTTAGGCCGTTTAAAAATTTTAAAAATTTAAATTAATAAAGATAAAATTATACTTTAACCCCCTAAAATTATAAAAAATTTAATTTAATTCTTTAAAAATTAAAAATTCATTTTGGCCCTTAAAAAATTTTTTGGCTTCGCCCTTGCATGTATCATGCTGTGATTGTGCCATGGAAAAAAAAACTATTAAAATCAATAACAAATATAAATATTTAGAAAAAGAAAAAAGAAAAAGAAAAAAGAAAAAGAAAATTTATAAAAATATATCTGAAACCAAGTGAAATGAAGCGTGGAACTTCATCACTTCTTTTTCACCTTAAGTATGGAACATCGATAATCATTTACAGCATCACCCAAAGCTTCATAATCCTCATTGTTATTGAAAACAAAAGGAAGCTCCTAAAATATGTAGAAAGAAGTTACGGAATATTTTGGAGTCTCCAATGAATTAGACTCACATCAACTACATCACGGCATGCTAAAATATCATCAACAAATCTTAAATTCAAAGTTCTCAATTAATTTTTTAATCTAATCCAAGTGATACCGAGTTTTCCATACGCTAGTATTTCTCACCTGCTTAAGCTAGGTGTCTTAATTTTTAATTATTTATTTGTAAGTTTATTTTAAAGTTGGATTAAAACTTTATTAATCTTCATTTTTAAAAATTTTATTTTTTTATTGTTATATTGATATTATAATATTATATATTTTAAATATTTTTAACAATTTTTAATTTAATTTCTCAATTTTAAATATATTTATATAATTACAAATTCAAAATATATTTTTTATATTTTTTATATTTTTTATCAATTTTAATAAATTTTTATCATTTTTTGTCATATGTTACAACCACATCGTGACACATGACAAAGACGCTTGAATTTTTTTTAAAAAGGGAATTGTTAACTTTAACAATCAAAGAATTTTTTGATGCACCTTAACAGTTTAGTTGTCCAATTAGGACTTAATGCTTTTTTAAAAAAAGTTTAAAGACTTTTTACACACTTAAACCATCTTTCTTTTTTTTTTTTTGATACAATATAATTTTTTTCATTACAATTTATATATTAATAACTAAATATAGAGTGTTGAAATAAATTTATAAACAATAGTTATATTAATTCATGAAAATATGATTGCATCACCAACTATAATTGCAACTATAATCATAATTAACATACTAGTAATAAATTACTAGAGTAAAGGTAATAATTATAATTTTAATGTATGACCTCTATTGTTTCATTATTAATAAAAAGAAGAGAGATTTATGTTTTATTATACTTCAATTTTATTTGATAAAAAAATAAAGACTAAACTAATTAAAATTTAAGATTACTTAAAGAATGAGTTAATTGCACTAGAAATCTTGAAACCATGACATTTATTCTAAGTTACATGTTTAAATTATTTATATTATATAAATAAAATCTTTTCGTTACTGAAATTAACTGTGACATAATTTAAAATAAAAGCTTTAAAATGCATCATCTTATTACACATATATATATGTTATAAAATGCAGTGCTTGAACGTTCCCTACCCTACATTCTTCAAAATTCATTGCCACAATAAATTTGAAATCATACGACAGAACAAGAGATTAGAAGTAGAAATTCGATCCCCAACAAAGGCTAATGGAAACATATTAAAAGAAGCATCAAAGAACTATAGAGAGGATGAAGTAGACAGCAGATTTTTGCTCTGCCCTGCCTCTGTCTCGGTATTGAAGAAGTCCTGAAGTGCAATCATGTTAATGGTGCACGACTTCAAACTCCTAATTGCTTCTGCACTTGCCAAGGCTCCGTCGACGGTTGTTATTATAGGAACCTTGTAAGCAAGGGCCATTCGCCTCAATTGCCGACCGTCAATCTGATCAAGTGCATCACCAGAGCTTGTGATAACCATCAACTGGATTTGTCCATTAGCAATCATATCACCAGCATGTGGCCGCCCCTCGTGCATTTTCAGCACCCGTTCCACTGGGATACCTTTTAGTTCAAGAAAGTGAGCTGTCCCAGATGTTGAAATAATATGGAATCCCAGCCCCAAGAAAGCTTTTGCAATTCTTTCAAGATAGGGCTTTGTCAAGTCATTTAAACTGAGGAAAACCGTGCCGGAAAGTGGAAGCTTCTGCCCTGCAGCAATCTGGGCTTTTGCAAATGCTATTGCAAACTCAAAGTCAATGCCCATCACCTCACCTGTACTTTTCATTTCAGGACCTAACAACACATCACACCCTTGAAACTTCTCAAATGGAAGAACAGCTTCCTTAACAGACACATGTTTTGGAGTCACTTCTTTTGTGAAATCTAGATCATAAAGTGACTTCCCTGACATAACAAGAGCAGCATACTTAGCCAGTGGGTGTCCAATTGCCTTGGAAACAAATGGTACAGTACGCGAAGCACGGGGATTTGCCTCAAGTAAGAAAACATCACCAGAAGCTGTGATTGCATATTGACAGTTCATGAGCCCGCAAACATTTAGCCTATTAGCCAGTTTTGCTGTCCATGACCTTATGGTATCTAAGCAAGAAGATGGGATAGTTTGTGTTGGAATTGAGCAAGCAGAGTCACCAGAATGGACCCCAGCCTGCTCAATGTGCTCCATTATCCCTCCAATCACCACATTACCATGCAAATCAGCAAGTGCATCTACATCAATCTCAACTGCATCTGATAAATACTTGTCAATCAGTACAGGACGTTCTGGGTCCACCTCAACAGCATTCTCTAGATATGTCACAAGCTTGTCATCATTATATACAATCTCCATTGCTCGGCCACCCAACACATATGAAGGCCGGACAACAACCGGGTAACCTATCTCTGTTGCAATGGCAAGAGCATCCTCTTCACTCTTGGCAATCCCTCCTTTTGGCTGCTCGATCTTTAACTCCTTAAGTATTGCATTGAACCTCTCTCTGTCCTCAGCTGCATCAATGGAATCCGGTGAGGTACCCCATATGCGAACTTGCCCAGCCCCACTGGCACATGCAGGCCGATGCTTATCTAAGTAACATTGGATGGGTAGAGACAGCTTAAGGGGTGTTTGACCTCCAAACTGCACAATGATTCCATCAGGTCTTTCTAATTCAATAACGTTCAAAACATCTTCAACAGTAAGGGGTTCAAAGTAAAGTCGGTCACTGGTATCGTAATCTGTGGATACAGTTTCAGGATTCGAATTCATCATGATTGTCTCAAATCCTGCTTTCTGCAAAGCGGAAAAAAATGCAAAAAAGAGAAAAATCAGCAAATTTATCAAGACATTGAAATCGACATAAACAGCTTGACATTATTAAATGTTGGGAAGCATAAACAGGAAGTAGGGAACGCAAACCTGAAGGGCAAATGATGTATGGCAACAGCAGTAGTCAAACTCAATCCCCTGACCAATACGATTCGGTCCACCACCCAAAATCAAAACCTTCTTCTTTTCAGTAGGAGCTGATTCACACTCAAAATCATAAGAGGAGTACATATAAGGAGTATTAGCCTCAAACTCTGCAGCACAAGTATCTACTCTCTTATATGCTGGAATAACTCCCAAAGATACTCGTTTATTCCGGACCTCTTCCTCAGAGGATTTAGTTGCGAAGGCTATCTGCTTATCACTAAAGCCTCTCTTTTTGACCTCATAGAACTCCTCCTTTGTCAGATCAGACAAACATCGGGACAAAAGATATTGCTCCACATCAACTAACTCTTTAAGCTGAGTGAGGAACCATCTGTCAATGAAACTCAGCTCATATATTTCATCCACTTTCATCCCCTTCTTCATTGCAGCATATACAGAATGGATTCGATCTGGGCTGGGGACTCTGAGACTGTACTTCAATTGATCCCAATCCCAGTTAAGTTCTTTAACTTCTGCACATCCCCATCCAGAGTAGCCACATTCCAGTGATCGAACTGCCTTCTGAAAGGATTCCTGGAATGTGCGGCCTAAAGCCATGGATTCGCCAACAGATTTCATCTGAGTTGTCAATATTGGTGGAGAGCCAGGGAATTTCTCAAATGCAAATCGTGGGATCTGCAACATTTGTATAGATTAAAGCTATTAAAATATATACATTCATAAGCTGATAATATAAAATCATATGCAAGTAAACAAAGTTATGAATGCTATCTGAACCTCAGCACAAGATTATTCCTCTTAAAAAGCCAACTGAAACACACGGATAAAGTTTCTATTCTACTGTTCCTTCTATGAGATGCATCATCATGTGATAAATGAATGATCTAGCATTAAATAAAGAAACCACAATCCGCTCTCAGTTTTTATAGGTGTTAAATATACTATTCTGTTCTTAATCTTAACCACTGTGGAAACCCACAAAACCATCCAAAGAAACAAGTTACTGACCTTAGTCACCACATAATCAATAGAAGGCTCAAAACTTGCTGGAGTCTTCTTGGTAATATCATTAGGAATCTGATCTAATGTATACCCAACCGACAACTTTGCAGCCATTTTAGCTATAGGAAACCCTGTAGCTTTTGAAGCCAAAGCTGAACTTCTCGAAACCCTTGGATTCATCTCAATGACCATAACTTCACCATCAACAGGATTAACGGCAAATTGCACATTTGAACCTCCACACTCCACACCAATCTCCCTAATAATCTTAACACTATAATCCCTCAACCTTTGATACTCCTTATCAGTCAAGGTCTGTGCAGGTGCCACAGTAATTGAATCCCCTGTATGCACTCCCATAGGATCAATGTTCTCAATTGAACAAATGATCACAACATTATCAGCCAAGTCCCTCATCACTTCCAACTCATATTCTTTCCATCCTAACAATGATTTCTCAACTAAAACTTGCGAAGTCAAACTAGCAGCTAAACCAGCCTTACAAATAGACTCAAATTCTTCCTTATTATAAGCTATCCCACCCCCAGTACCTCCTAAAGTAAACGCCGGCCTAATGATCAATGGGAACTCCCCGATTTCATGAGCTATTTCAATACATTCATCTAACGTATTCCCTATCCCTGAAGGTGGAGTTTTTATACCTATGGTTTTCATAGCTTGCTTGAACAGCTCACGGTCCTCAGCTTTTTTAATGGCGTCAAGCTTTGCTCCTATTAACTCCACGCCATATTTCTCCAGAACCCCGGATTCTGCTAACGCCACGGCGAGGTTTAAGGCTGTTTGGCCACCCATTGTGGGTAAAAGCGCGTCGGGACGTTCTTTCTCGAGGACTTGTTCGACTAATTCCGGTGTCATGGGAGTTACGTAAGTCCGGTCAGCCATATCCGGATCAGTCATAATGGTTGCCGGATTCGAGTTTATCAAAACCACTTCATACCCTTCTTCCCTTAACGCTTTGCAAGCTTGGGTACCCGAGTAATCAAATTCACAAGCTTGGCCGATGACGATTGGACCGGCTCCGAGGATCATAATCTTTTTCAAATCCGTCCTTTTGCCTTGCTTGGGACCCTTTTCTTCCGCGGATGCATTGGAGTTCGCTTGGATGGAGACACGTTTGGCCGCCATAGGAGGGAGGTGGCGTTGCGATGGACATGAACGGAGGTGGAAAGAGCTGCGGTTAGGCTTGGGGTTGGAAGAAGAAATGAAGAATAAAGGCGGTAAGTTGAAGGATTTGGGAAGGAAAGGCCTCGAGAAAGAAGAGAAACGGGAAGAAGAGAAGCTTTTGCAGCGGCTCATGGTTGGGTTCTCCACTTTGCTTTTGCTTTTGCTTTGTTAGTGTCGGCAATGGTTGCTAGTACTTGGAGTGAAGTAAGGGAAGGAAAGAAGAAACTGACAGAGGAGGATTTCACTAGGGTTTTTTTGACTTTAGCTTTTTATTAGGATATTGTTTTACTTTTTCTAAAAAAACCATATGCTTTTTTTATATTCTATCATATCTTTGAATAAAGTGTAATGACCGAAAAACCCATGCTAAGCTGCATTTTATGTTGTCTGGGTGTAACATACATACATTTATACATACATACTTGTATACATACAAAGTCCAAATAACATAATGTGGCAAATGAACGGTTCTATTACTAGTAGAACTACTGTCATTGGCTATGAAACACCAATTGAAGAAAGCTTGTGTTCAGAGAATGTTTCAGTACAGCAATTCCCCAAAATATGAACACTGCACAATATCAGTTTATACATGTATATATATAACTTTTCTGGTTATAATATCCCTAGCTCTGAGTTGCCTCATTGGGAAGCATTTGCTGTCAAATATATGCATCAGTTTTCTTATCTGTTTCCTAGTGGCTTTTGGTTCTTTTCTTCAATGGTCGGGTCTAAAGGCACTTTAGTGCATGCTACTGCAGATATTCCAGTTTTTGTTACTTGCATTATTCCTGCTTGAACTGATTTCAGCACAACTTCCAGCTTCAAAAGCTGCACTATTTCATGTTCTTGTTCCAAAATTATGTGTTGGAATCTTCATAGTTTCCAAGAACAAACATGGGAAAGTGCTGCACTTGCTAATCTGCATGGCCATAAGGATTTCAAGCTCTGGAAATCTTTTCATGTTTGATTGTTTACCAAATCTGGTTTTGTTAGATAGACATAATAACCCACAAACTAACCTTGGTACACAAAAAATGTCATAAAAACTGAACATTCTGAAACATCATAGGCATCAACACACATTTTATCAGTATAAAGCACAAATACAGCTTTCAAAGTTGGTTCCTATTTGTATAGCAACATTTCAGCTCGGAAGGACATCTAAAAGGACAAGATTTCATGATGTTAAACTCCCACCTTTCAAGGAATTAGATGCCAATGTGAAAATATAATGAATCAAATGATCTGAAACCCAGCTAACGAAAATTTAAGTAGCAACGAACCATGGCTAATAGGTTTGAAGAAATGAGAAGGGACATTGATCAACCTTGAATATTGTATATTCAGTAAACAACTATATGCAGCAGTAGTTTAATCAACAACAACAAACAAAAATTTCCCACTAACATGCATCTGCTGCATTGATCTATGTTACTCTCTTTCAGGTGCCCTGACATTAGGCTAAAACACTTTGAAACTGCATAACTATCACGAAGGAAGGTTATAAATTTGAAACAATGTTTATCACGAAGGTTATACTTTGAACCTTACACTTTGAAGGGTTTCATTAGGTATAATAAAGAGGATAAAAACTTATGTAATTATTTTGAAAAAGTACTATGGCTGTATCAGTATTTCATCCAAAACGGAAGGTTTCGAATAAGAAACTGCATATAACCATCTCGAAGGAAGGTTATAAATTTGAAACAATGTGGCAAAACATCAACATTTCCTCTTTGCAAATGAATTAAAACTACAGAAGCCTATATATACCACTATATTGTTGAATTATCTCTACCATTATTGTTTATCATCAGGACTCTGATCCTCCCTTCTACTGGTCAATTCCATCCCTTCTGCAACATCTTCTTTTACTGAGCCCACATTCTCCTGACTTTTACTCTCATTTTCTTTACTTGAGGAACCATCCATGAAGGAATTTAAGGCAAGCTGACCCGAATAAAGGAATAAGCCTAGAGAATTGATGCCGAAAACAAATGTGGCAAGGTAGCACAATCCATTCACAATAGTCCTGCAAATTACAAACATGTAAGGGATAAAAACTTCAAAGGTTTATAGTCAGGATCATAAAATGGAGTACTAGTTGAAAGGTACCTGATAGTAATTGTTATTTGTCGAACCTGCAAAGCATAAAGATGAAAAATGTTTGAGAAAAAAAATGGTAAACACTCTCAAACAGGAAAGGGCACCACATACATGACTACTCAAAAGTTCAAAGAGTTTAAGCAACTAGAACAGACAAGAAAGAAAATAGTAAATGCAGGCATAGATAAGGGGATTGAAGGGACAAACCGAGAAATTATCCGAAACTGTTTGGCGATTAAGAGATGCCTCAATAGTTGTGGTGAACTTATAAAGAATAAGAGTAATGACACCCGCAGCTATGCTTCCCAACAATGCTTGAACTGCTGAGGGTGTTGATGACTTGGTGTCGATTGAAGCTGAACTAATCGCTTTCAAGTTATCTAGTGCCTCTTCCTTCAATGATTTCTTTGTATCTGATGACCTCAATCTCTAGTAACAATAAAAGGGTTCTCTTTAATATCTAACTTAATTCAAAACCACGCATTTGAAATGGAAAACAACAACAACCAAATATCAGTGAAGTTTTAAGTTTTAATGGGAGGAAAGTTTAAACTTGAAACTCCAATTCAAATATACCCGACAAGGAAAACCCAATTCTTAATGCTAAGCAAAGTAGATACTGACCAGCTCTTTAGCACGCTTAGCACGGCGTCTAAGGGAACGAAACAAGAAGACCCCAATGGCACCAGTAAGCAAAACACTGGTGGCAGTTTGGAGAGGAGTAGGGTCATCATTTGTAGCGAAGATTGAAGTAGAAGTAGAAGATGGTGGTAGCTCAAAAGGTCCCTCTTCTTCCTCTTGGGTTTCTGCTATGGTTGTGATGGGTCCTTGAGCATGAGCTAAGAATGGCCCAAGGTTGGGTTTGGAGTGGGCAAACAAAAAAGTGGGTTTTTGGAGAAGGAAGAGAGGGGAATAAGATGGGTTGTGAAGGGGAGGAAGGGAGAGAAGGGAAGGGGAGGAAAGGAGATGAAGAGATGGAAGCATTTGCAGAAGAGGGTTTCAGAAAGGTTTTAGTTTCAGGGAAGCTTGTTTGTCATGAAAATCTTTTTACGGATTCTGGTATTTCTTTGAAGATTGGATTTGGAAATGAGAAGGTGAAGAAGCATTGTAGTGAGTAAAATATCTGTGGGATGTTGTTGCTGTTTAAGTTGGGTGTTGGGTCCCAGTTTGAAGGAGTGAGTTTTCATCAACCTCAAATCTCAGGTTTAGTTGATTTTTCATAAATAATTGATTTAATCCAAAAACTTGGATGATATTAACTTAATGTTGTTTTACCCGCCCCAAAATTGGATATTATAAAAATAGTTATTTTTATTTAACTTAAATTATATTTTAATTATTTATATTTAAAATATTATTATTTTATTACAGAATAATTATTTTACCATTAAATTTTATTATCTCTTTAAAATGATACTACCTAGCAATCTAAATAAATTTTAAATGTCAATTTAAATGTATACATGTAAGTTTATTTATTTTAACTGAAGCAAAATAGAAAAGAAAAGTTATTGTCAAGAAATTAAAATTTTATTCTTCCAATTAGTAGATTGAGGTAAGTCAATACTCTTTTTATTTCTATTTTTTGAGGAAAAACTTAGAAAATATATGAAATTTTGATGATTCTAAAGTTATTGGGTTTGTTCTATAATCGATTAGGTTTTGGTTTGAATCTAGGGCTGATGGATGAAGATTGAAAAAAAAATTGTGTGAATATATGGAAGAATGATATGTGAAATTTGTCCTCAAGAAAAAGTGTTGTCTACAGTAATGAGTTAAGAAATAATCTTATATTAATTTATAAATTTTTGGTATGCCTATTATATACAGTTGAAAAGGTATGTGAGTCCTCCTTTTAATGAGATTAACATAAGTGAATATGAGCCATGATTGGAAATATATGGAGTTTATTTTGCAATGATTTAAATGGAGCTAAAATTTATTAGTAAGTGATTAAGTATAATAGTAAGGTAAATTATATTCTTAAAAGAAGAATTTAAATTTGAATCTTAAAATTATATTATTGAGAGAAACAATCACAAATTTTAAATATGATCGTAAAACGAATATGAATAATATAAAAAATTGAGCTAAAATTTGAATTATGCAATTGGGAGATGATAATTATGATATGAACCATTTTTAGTAAATGTTGTTGAAGTTGCCTAACAACAACAATTATTTTGGAATTTTATTGCACTTTATTCATAAGGAATTAATATTTGAAATTTTTTTAAAAAATAATAAATTAATCCTTTTAATCATTTTTCATTAGAGACGTAACCAAAAAGTAACGTGATATTTAATAGAATCATTGCTGCCATTAACAGGCCAATTGGAAGGTTAGCATCAATTTAAACAGTCGAGTTTAAGGTTTAGACAGTAGAAGAAGAAGAAGAATAAAAAGTGAAAATTTCTAAATCTCAATCTTTATGACTCAAATCTGAATCAACAAAACAAATAAAACGATGAAACCAAAACCCCCCAACGTCAAAACACATATTTAAGATCCGTCAGAGATATCTTAGTATCGTCAAATAAGGGTGGCGGACGAATGGCAGTGGTGGGCTGGTGCCTTGGTGGATGCCGGATGGGTGTGGTTGTGTGGCCTCCAGTAGCGATGATGGTGCAGCGGGAGATTCATACGAAGCAGCGAAGGCAAAGTTGTTGGCATCATGGAATATATCGAGAGAGAAAGAGTTGGAGGAAGAGTAAAGGAAGGCTGGGAGAAGGGATTGTTTGTAAGAATCCGAAAGCATAGCCATTGTTGCAAAATTTGAGGAAAAAAACGTGTCAAAAATTTACCCATCTATATGACCATTTATGAACTCTTGCAAAGGTTAAATGCTTTGTAACTAAGTTACCCATCTATATTCCTTTTCATCTACTGACTTTCACTTTAAGAGAAAACTCCCAAAAATATTAGAAACACAGAGAAAAATTCGAAATCAAAATGCCCCCATCTACCATCTCCATTGCCAGATGTAGATGAAACTTTGGTCACCTCTTCTCCTCTGTGAGGCTTTCTTCTTCTCCTCTATAGACGAAATCAAAATTTGAGAAACCCAAATGAGATTTTGGAGGTAATGGTGATATGCCATTGGTGATGAGTGGAGCTTTGGAGGTTGAGTTTACCTAGGTTTAGAAAGGGAAGTTTTAGTTTTGATGTTTCCTTACAAATTCACCTCTATCTTGCCGCCAAATGCTATATTAGAATAGGAAAAGCTAGCTAGCAATGACAATGGCATTTTACTGATTCAGATCCGCCTATCTTGTTTCGGCATTTTCATTTCTTCTCTTTTCTTCTTCTTCTTTTCTTTTACAATTTTGTGTGGTTCTTAAATTAAATTTTCATTGTTTAGGCCTGTAACTAAAAATAAAAATATTAATTGACGATAGATTTATAATTTTTCGATAACGTTAGTGATTGAGTTGTTATTTTTGATAGTTGAGTAACTAATTGAAATTAGAGTGACTATTTTATTAATTTTATTAAAATTGAGTGATTGTTAGTGTAATTTACCTTATATATATATATATATAAAGTTTTATTTATAAAATACTTGGAAATACTTATAATCTCTCTAATTTTAAAATAAGAGGATAAACACACTTCAATAATGTCAGTGTCAACTAAAATAAGATTTAGTCTACCTAAATTTAAGATTTTTAAAATAAAATATCATTAAGTCTAATTTTAGATATTCAAACAGATCATGATTTTAACATTTATAGCTTAAGATACGATTAATTTAGTATATTTTGCATAAGTTAGTAGAATTATTGCCTGTAAGGTTTTGAGTTATTTGGGATGATTTGTTTATAAAATGAGATAAGTTTATTTATATGGTTTCCAATACATTTTAGCAATCTTAAATATAAGTTAAGTTCATGGCTAGTTTAAGGAGTTTAAATAAGTGATTTTGACGTCCATTCACTGTTTTGATACTCGCCTAATATTTCTTAGATTTTGTGTATATTAGTTTTGTCCATTGGTTTCTTAAAATAGATAAAGTATATAAAATAGAAAATTTATTTAATATATTACTGAGTGAAATTTTTAGATTCTACATGCGGATTGAGAATTTACTTACTTGTAAAGTCTTCATTAACAATATATCAAATAATTACCGTATTTTTATTTTTATTTTATAATATAATTTTTGTTTCGGTATTGAATTTTGAGATTTGATGGAACTGATAACTAAAAATTAATTATTTTAAAATTCCATGTTATAAAATTTAGAATATGTTCTATTTTGATATTTGTATCATGCTATTAGTGTAAAATCTTTATGATACTAAAATCATGCAAACCAAAACTCTAATATTGCACAAACAATGATTCTAAAATCTTTAGAATGATTTGTTGATGTAAAGATCGAACAAGATGAAGGTTGTGGTGATGTTGGTCAATTTACCCTATTTAGGACGGGTGAAGAGTCGATGGTGGTGCCCAAAGTACTTTGACGATGAGTTTTTCCAAAGAGAAAAAAAAGAAGAAAAGATGAAAAGGAGAGGAAGATGAGAAAGATCAGAGAGGAAGCCCCTTCTCTTGTTTTCCTCGTCTTTTTTTATCACCAAGTTTATGGTCATGATAGCCTACTTGTTTAGGCAATTGTAGAACGTGCAAGATGTGATAAGTGGATCCCTTGATGAGATTTGATATGTATAATAATATTATATTTGTAACACAATTGTCCCTAATTAAAAGAAGGGTTATAAAGTGATTGTATCTGAGAAAAAAGTATGATTTAAGTCTCTATGTTGTATGCTTGGAGCTTTTTATTCTTCTTCTTCTTCTTTTTTTTTTTTTTTTATCAATTTCATACTCGCGATGAGTTATAAGACTGCTTGTATATGAGCAAGGCATTAATTGAGATACATTGCTTGTTTAATTTAAAATATAAAAATGCACATATTTTTAATAAATGAGTGAATGGCTGGCAAGGAGTGTCAATTATTAAATTACACACGTTTGATATTATAGACAAAAAATTTTGGACCAATTAAAAAACATCACGTGCCAAACCGAAATTACCATAAACCAAATTCAAAATTATAATGGTGAAAATGATGACATCGTATATGTGTCACAAATATTAAAACTTTTATTATCACCCATGAAAAAGAAATTAGTTTTAGTGATAATATCATATGATTATTTTATCTTTAATTAATTAAATTAATAAGACATGAATAATAAATTAAGAGATAACAGTTGGCGTTATACTTACAGCAATATTACAACCTTTACTTGTTTGCTACCCTTTTTTGTCAGAGAGAATTTTATATGTAATCTATCCAACAAAGACTAAACAGAGCTTTGTTAAAACCAAATCCTAAACTTCAAAACCACGTCCTGAATTGGAAAATTCAAAGCCCTCGTCATTTTATGAGTTCCGGCAATCAAATTGGACTTGAATCCTTTTATAACTATAATAGGTTCAATTTGCTCAGGCTCAAAATAAAAAATAAAGTCCAAAGCAAATAAAAAAGTCCAGTTACAAAAATAATAATAATTCAACCCAAAAATTAAAAACTCAAGAGGCCCAAATTTTAAACCCAACAGATTTAATGGTCAAAATAGAATTTCAGAAAAGCTGAAACCTTAGTTAGCCCCAGCGCCACCTCCATGTGAGTCCTCTTAATTATAAATATGTTAAAATTATTAATTAAAAATAAAAAATATTTTAAAATATTAATTATAAATATTTAATGGTTATATTTAAATATTTAAAATGTAGTTTATATATTCTAATTAAATTTTATATCTAATTAATATTTGCCTACTGCTCGAGGACTACTTCCGTTGTACCAAAATGGCAAAAATCTAGAATCTTCGCTTGTTGACCTTGCCTACAAAAAGAAGAAGAAGAAGAAATAGAAATGAAAAAGCAAAAAGCAAGAGACAAACAACAAAGAAACAAAAGCAAAAATAATAAATATTGTAATATTTTCTGCTATAAAAAGCCAAAACGCTTGTATTATTGTTTTTTGGATACGAAAATACAAAGAAATACAGAGAATATCAAAAAAAAATCAAAGAAAAGGTGATTTTATTTTTTGTTCATTTCGAAATAACAATAAAAGGTTTTTTATTTTTATCTTTATTTTTCGGAACCCTAAAAAAAGAAGGAAATACTTACCGGGAATCGCCGTCCTCGCCGCCGTCGAAGGCTTCGTCGAGAAAGGGCAAAACCTTTCGGCTTCTTTGCCCATGGCCGAGCACCGATGAGATTTCGGGGATTTAAACCCCAGATCGGGGTCCCTCTCGAAACGGCGCTGTCGGCCAGCAACCGGCAATCGGCGGTCGGCGCTGTGGCCGATGGCCGGAGCAAAGGCCGGAGAAGAAGGGGCGAGAGAGAAAATGAGAGAATCCTCTCTGATCTTTTTTGAAAATGAAAGGAAATGTTTTTTTTTTTTATTACTTTTTATATTTATATAAGGTATAAAACGACGCCGTTTTGGACCTTAACACCAGTGGCCAAAACAACGCCGTTTGGCATATGACCCGAGACCCGACCCGCTCCATCCTCAGGGTCCGCGTGTTTTTGGTGAAGGGTCTAATTTCACGTTTAGCCCTTCCGATTTTTATTAATTTGCAATCCAGTACTTTTTATTTTTTAATTCGGCCGAATAATTTTGCGTTCATTTCATTTTAGTCCGTTTGAAACGGCACGTTTTGGAGGACACGGAATATTTCCCCATTTGGGTCCCCCATCTCATTTGTGTGTTACAAATTGGTCCTCTACCTTATTTTCATTCTCGATTTTTGCCCAAAATTTCGTTTAAACTTCAATTTAGTCCTTTAGACCTTTATTTTATTTAATTTTGACCATTTAGAGATTTTTTATTTTTATTATATTTTTTATATATATTTATTATTTATCTACTTATTTATTGTTCCTTATTTTTTGGTATTTAAAATTAATTTATTTCCTTTTATCATGCACTTTTATTTTATTTTATTCTTATTCTTTTTATTCTTTTTCTTATTTTTATTTTTGGCCTTTATTATTACTGTTATTATTTCACTATTTACTTACTCATTTATTTATTATTTATTATATACTTTAGGTTACTTATGTCTTTACTTGTACAGATATTATTATTATTATTATTATTATTATTATTATTTACATTATCATCTTCATTATAATTATTCTATCATGCATATTAGTATCATAATTTATTATTACTATCATATCTTTTATATTTTATTAGGCATATTATGTCATTATCACTTGAATTTATATCGCATGATTATTATTTGCTAAACATGATTTTTAAAACTTTTAGTCTTTTTACCATACCCAAATAAATTAATTATACGATATTTCAAATGTTATTCGTTTTCACAATAGATACAAAAAAAGAGATTTTTAAACCGAGATTAATTTTCATTATTTTGGAATTAGAAAAATCATGTTCTAACTTACGGAATATGATTTCTTTCTAAAAACCAAGATAATCAAATATCTTTTAAAATTAATAATTTTTTTTGTGTTTATTCTCGTTTCGAGGATTTAAGGCATTGTGTCCTAACTTACGGGATGTAATCTTTTTTCTCGGTTAACGTAAAATATACCCTTTTTTGTAAAAATCAATTCAACAATATTTTAACAAAAGATCGTATTTTAAAATCTCATCAAATTTTCAATTTTCGACACTAAAACATCAAGTAATCAACTAGGTACCAATCTTGGGTGTCACGGGGATGCTAATTTTTCCCGTGCGTAACCGACTTCTAAACCTATTTTTTGGATTTTTATGGACCGAAAAACATTGTTTTAATAAATCAAACCGTTTATTAAAACGATCAAATTACAAAATGATCCGATCACACCTCATAAAAAAAAAGATTGATAGTGACTCCCATTTCGTTTTCTAAATAAAAGTCGACCTGGTTTCCACATTAACAATAAGGAATTATTATTGTACATTAATGGCCAAAAAGATTATTGTTTACATAAGATTTGATAGTATCAGACAAGGACTCTGCTTCTATAGGCCTTCGAAACACCGGGTAAAATAGAAAGGATATCAGTCCTAAATGGAAAAATGAGAGTAGAAATAGAAAAGAAAAGCAAAATTTATGTCAAATTTGGTACGAGAAATGGGTGATGTTTTTAATGCTATTCTCAGCACTCTTGTCGAACATTAGTTGCCACAGCTCTGGCCCAAAACTTGATTTGTGCCTTCATATCCTTTGCTGAATTCTTGGATACACATGTTGGAATGGGAGGTGGTGCAGGGCCTTGTACCAGCCATGCGTCCGACAAATAAGGCTTCCTCACCTTATCTGGTTGCAACTCATCTTCTATCTTATCCCCTTGCAAGCCTGGCAAAATGTTCACAACATCAGGGCTCAGGTCTTCCTTGTCGAATGTGAATCCTAAATCCTTGAACCCTTGCAGTTCTTGGAATGCAAGATCGCTATAGCTCTTTTGCAGCATCTTCTTCGGGTTCGAGTGGCGGTACCTCGTGACCGAAGCCTCGTTGGTGTTGTTAATGGCTTCCACCTCCTGGTTCCTCGGTGGTCTAATGCTACACCTTGGCAAGTTTGTTGCCTGCAAAATGCAAATGATACATTCATATATACAATTCGAGATTTATATGTATATAGGATCAGATGAGTACCTTATTATGATTGTGCCTTGGTGGCAATATATCTGGTGAGTCAGACAATGCTTGTCGGATCAATTTGCTCATTCTAATATCACTGACTTTGGCCTCCATTGAAGAAGGCAAAGAAGGTGTTCTTTGCAAACTATGTCTCGATGATGATGATTCTCTATCAGGCTTCTTTGTCTTATGATCAGAACATGTTGTTGTCGTCGTCGACGTCGTCTTCGATGCTTGCAATGATAATTGCCTGTTCAATTTGATCTTCCCACCATGGTTCTTTTTTGGTTCAACCTGTTCTACCCTCCCTATACATGGAGGCAACGACGGTGCACGGACCAAACCATTAGACCTCTGATTATTATTACATGAATCATTTGCCAAAACATCTTGTCTGAAATTCGATGAAGTACAAGGATCTGAATAACATCTTGACATCCTCCTCCTCCTGTCGAGTAAGTTCTCGAAAAACCAAGACTCTTCCAAGAGATCAAGAGCTTCGGTTTCCTCCATTACTGCAAAAACTCAGATATGAAAAAAGAAAAAAAGACAGACAAGGGATCTTTATATTATGTCATCTATTGAATTTGTAATTTTAATTAGAAAAAGGCTAAATGGGTAAGGTTGCCATGTGCTTTTCGAGATCACAACTCACAAAACCCATATTAATATTCGAAGAAAGATTCGGTGGGTACATTTGTTAAGCCTAATAAATATTTTTGGTTAAGTCGAATATTTGATTTTTTAAAAGTAAAATTTAGTTAAAATTTGTAAATAAATATAGTGAATTTAAAAAATTAGTAATTTCTAAATTTAATTAAAATCTAATATGATTATTAAAATATGGAAAAAATTGATATAAAATTATGGGGATGTACTAGTGTTGAGATATAGGGATAGGGAATGGATTTGCTGTCAATGACAGCGCTGTTCCCATGTGACAGGTCTTACTGTTAATTGAATTATGAAGAATAAAATAATGTGTTGTAAATTTTCTTCTCATCTCATCAGACAAATTGGAAAACAACTCATTGCGAATTGAAAGTGCAGACATATGTGTTGTTTTTTTCTTGGGTGGTTGATTTAGAAGTTGAAGGAGGGTTCAGACTTGTGTTGGTTATTTTCGTGCACAAATCTCCTTCAATCATGGGATTTGATTTTGTTGGTTTTTGGTTCATCTTTTACGACACCAAGATTAGATGTGTTTTAGGATAGACAATATTACTTATTATCAACTCTTTATATTTTACCTTTTTTTTATTTAAAAAAAAGTAAATTAATTTCCATCAAAGGCGAAGTAGAAAATATTTTTAAGTGAAATCAAAATTAAATGATTAAATTTAAATTTTAATCAATTTTAAGGCTCAAAATATAATTTTACTTTTATTATTTTAAAATTCTTAAAGGATTTAAATGAAAAGTTTCTATTTTAGTGGGGGCTGATGCCCCTGCAAGCCCCCTGAATATACTCTTGGTCTCTATACTTAAATAAAAAAAAAACTAATTCATTCAGATTCGATTAAATTTTTATCCATTTTCACTGTTAAAAATTGATGTGATTGATGAAATAATTAGATAGTTTCACATGACATGCTATGTGTACCTATTGGCAATCCTCCATACTTTGGAAAGTCAAAGATATGGGTATTAAAATGTTGGCACTAGAAATCTAAGATTTAAGGCACCAAAATTAGGATTGAGATTTGGCATGAGATAATTACAAATTTTTGGTCCCTAATTGTATAGTTACTTTGCAAGTTGATCCCTGAACCTCAACTATAGATGGCCTAACCATTTCTCATTTTCATCAACCCACATTTGTCATTCTCTACTTAAGTCATTGGTCTCTCTCTTTATAAATCTTCACTTGTATTTTGGAGTAAAATATATTTGGTAGAGCCCAAGGACGTAGGCAAAATTTGCTAAACCTCGTTAAAATTCTAGTGTTCTTTATTTTATTATTTTACATATTTTGTGAGTGTGATTATAGCGATTTATTATGCTATTAAATTACGATAGAGGGATATTCTGGCTAGGAAAGACATGGTACTTAAGCAATCCTTGTGATCCACCTCTCTTTCCTAGGAATTGAACTTAGTGTGATTTTTCATTACAATAATTTTACTCTTTTACACGCTTCCGCATAACAATTGGTATCAGCGCTAGATTCATACTTGGGGAATACGATCGTTTACGATACTATTTGCGTATACGATATTGTTCATCCATGGCGCTATTCACGTTGACGGTACTGTTCACGTATACAATAGTTGAGATTGAGGAGAAAAATGGCAAAGGCATCGTCATTAGCTAAGACTACTGTGACCATGCAAAATTTGAATTAGAGAAATTTGATGGAACCAATAATTTTGGTATGTAGCAATGTAAGATCCTAGATGTCTTATGTCAGCAAGAGCTGGATATAGCCCTTGTCGTAGCCCAATTTTGCCCGGGCTAACAAGCATTACAACCCAAAATTAAAACCAACACCAAAACCCAAATGCCCAAACCCAATTGCAAACAAACTACACTCCACTAAAAACCCAATACCAAACTTACCAGGCCCAAAAATAAAACTTAACCCAAAAACCCAACAAAATTTTCAGAATTTTCAAACCCTAGGTGCGGTCTTCGTCTTCACCTTTCGACCCGACCTCGCCTCGATCATGCTACCTTTGCCCATACCACCAAGACGCCCATGCCACCGTCAAGATCGCCCATTTGCTCGCAAAAAAAGACAGATAGATCAGAGGCAAAACTTGTAAATGGCTATAAAAGGCCATATAATCCGAATGTAAGGGGAAGATTATCAATATCAATGAAATTAGAAATGAAAGGTTTTTCCTTGATTCCATTTTCTTTCTCTTCTATTTCTAATATTTCCTTGTTTTTTTTATTTTCAATGCATTAACATAAAAGATGGGGGCTTGCTTTTTAACTACAAAAAAATCATCAGGAATAAAAGAAAACGGATTAAAAGTTGTTCTTTTCAATTTTCTCTATTTTATTCTCTGTTTCTTCTACTCCTTTTACTTTTTTTTTTTACTTATTGTTTTCAAAACCTAATACAAAAATAAATAATAATAGCAAAACGAAAAGAAGGAAGCTTACCCGAATCTGGCCTTTGCGCGACCGACCACCACCCACGGTGGAGCCACGGCAGCTCGGCGCCATGCGATGATGGGTTGTTCCAAAACCCTAGTAGAAGAAAAGAAGAAAAGGATGAGGGGTTTGTTGTTTTTTTTTTGTTCTAAAAAAAAAAATATAACTTGTTAGCTTTAAAAAAAATGAGTATAATAAAGATTATTAAAATACTTTAAATGGTGTAATTAAGGATAGTGGAGGCCAGAACATTGACGATTTGATAGTTGGATATGCGCCTTTTCAACTTAAATGGGGAATTTATGCGCGCAATCCCTTCTCATTTCCAGGCTTCTGCAATCAAGTTTTCGTGTTCTTTTAATTTGGCCCTAAATGTCCATTCGATTTCGATCAAGTCCCCGCTTATGTTGCTGCGTTTTGGGAGGAAAGGGTTATTGCCCTTTTAGTCCCCTATGTAATCCGGCGTTTCAAATAGGCCCTCCCTCTTTATTTTATTTGATTTACCTCAATAATCCGCTTTTAATTGATTTTGGTCCTTTTTATTATTTTGATTATTTTACATTATTAATTACTTTTAATATTATTATTGTTATTATATGTACTATCACTAATGTTATTACTATTATATTTATTATTATTGATATTATTTTAATTTGTATCATTATTATTTTTATGTTATTATATTATATTTAATAAATTGTTCTAAATATCATTTTAACATTATTTTCACTATCCTATTATATATCATATTTATTTTTATCTTTGTTATTATTATACTCACCATCATTACTTACTCTATATCTTTATTACATCATTTTTTTGTATATAGTATTGTTATATTTATTATTTATTGTTATTATCACTACTATTATTTTTATTATTTTCGTTACTATTATGTTACTAGCATATCATCATTATGTTCTTTTTTATCGTAATTATCCTTGCTAACTCATTTTTATTTTTGTTATGTTTATTATATATTTTTATCATTTTATTATTACTTCCATTATTATATTCTTATTTCTTTATTGTTATTATTACTATTTTTTAATTTTTTATTATTACTATCATAATTATATTTTCTTTTCATATTTATACATAATATTATTGTTATTCATTATTCTTATTTTTATTTTTCATTATCATCATATTGACTCGTTTATTTTATTCTATTTCCCCATCGTCCTTTACGTCGTCGTTCGTACTAATGCATTTATTTTCATGTTGCTACGCATACCAGTATTGTAATTTGTTTTTATATTTTATTATAAATTTGTGTTATATTTATTTTGCCCGATACAAAATTGCTTCTTTTCATAAAGGTAATATTCCTTATTTAGAAATTCGAGTGATCGTGCCCTAATGGGTTGCAATTTTTCGTTTAATCTAAATAACCGAATATCCTTTTTAAACAAATACATTTTTAAACAAAAAGCTTAATCTCGAAAATTCGAAATATCGCGCCCTAACTTACTGGACTCGACGCCTAGATACTTCGAGATAAGTTTCTTTTTCTATTAAAATAAGGACAATATTCCTAATTTGGACCTTCGAGAAAACGAGCCCTAACTTACTGGGTTCTGATTTCTCGTTTGACAAATGACGGGAGATCCTCTTCAAATATAAAACCAAGTTTTAAAAGGTGAGCTTAGTTTCGGGAGTCTAAAGTATTGCGCCCTAACTTACTGGACATGATGCTTTATCTCTTGAAAATAAGAGAGTCTTAACGTCCTTCCGATCCTTCAAGTTTTGAAAATAAAAGTATCTATTTTGAATCATTTCAAAGTTTTCAACATTAGGACATCGATCAATCAATTTGGTACCAATTTTGGGCGTATCGAGGGTGCTAACCCTTCCTCGTGCGTAACCGACTCCCGAACTCGTTTTTTGGATTTCGTAGACCAAAATCATTGTTTTGATAAATCAAACTGTTTATTAAAAATAATTGTTTTACAAGGTGACCCGATCACACCTCATCAAAAAAAGATTAGTGGCGACTCCCTTCTTTTTCATTTTCAAAACCCGAGTCGACCGCGTCGTTTCCTGATTTATCAAAAAATGGTTATGACAGCTTGGCGACTCCATTGGGGACTTCGAGAGTCAGGCCATAGATTGATTGATTTTTGTCCTTTTGATTAAAATTGGAAAATGGTTTCAAAAAATCATGCTTCTTTTAATGCACTTTCAATTTTAGGTCTCGTAAATACTTTGGCATTACATTGCATGACCGTTGTGGTCACATCCTTTAAGTGGGAGCGAGAAGCTATGCCTTCGTGAGGTTTTCACCTCCGCATGGGCTAGTGGACTACTTTCGGGATACATCCGTACCTATGTCTTCGTGAAGTTTTCACTTGACATGGCCATAGGGAAATGTATTCCCTGAATCGAACTCGGTCCGTATAGCCTATAAGGGGTGAGGATCGAGGAATCTGCTGGTTTGGGTACCTCGAACTATAGAACTCAACCACACGTAAGGAGCCTAAGAACCCACCCTGAGCTGAACTATGCCAAACCTTAGTAGTTACCCAGATAGGCGTTTGTGTATTTTACATGCTTTAAATCTCATTCTATGGTACTAATTGATGATGTTTTATTTCCTCTGCATGTCATTTCCATTTTTAAGAGGCATCGATTCACGGTCAGTTTCTGAGTTAGAAAGTTGGTTATGGAAAGCGAATTCTTTAATAAAGTAGAGGACAATGCGGCCGCCCGTACATGGTCAGAGCAAAGCCAATTAGAAAAGGGGATGACTTAATGAGGGATATGTGTCAGAATTACGGGATTTCACCAATATCAGTGTCACGTAGAATGAACTCCAAGAGTTGAAAGAAATATGGACCCAGTGGGATGACGAGGCAAAGCAGTTGTTCTATAGTACCTACGGCGATCTACTATACCTGCTCGATGTCAAAATAGATAAGCACCTATTCCAAGTAATGACTCAGTTCTGGAATGCCTCTTATAGCTGTTTCTCATTCGGAAAGTAGATTTGGTTCCCATGGTAGAGGAATACACGCCTTGCTACGTTGTCCGAGAATTTAAGTTGATAAAGCTTATTCCAAAGCAGTTAATAACCCGACTTTTACGAAGAAATTGATGAATATCACAGGAATGAGCGAACAATGGGTCTCAGCTAGAATGCAGAAGAAAGGCGGAGGTAAATACGTACCTTGGATATATTTGAGGGACCTGATCCTAACGTATTCTGATGCAAAGAAAAAGATTGATGTCTTGGCCTTGTGTATTTACGGTTTGGTGATCTTCCCAAAAGCTCTAAGACACATTGATGAAGCGATTATTGATCTATTCTATTTGATTAGACAAAGGGTTACGCTATTCTACCATCTTAGTCAAACGTTCGGATCCTTGAATGCATGTCGGAGAATAGGTGAAGGCGATTTATTGGATGTGCTTGCATTGTTATTGGCTCGGTTCCATAGTCACTCGGAAAGTGAAGAAAGTGTCTTATCGATTTTTGTTAGAGAATTACTCCCCGTTGAAAGAGATAGTAGCTACGCCTAGGAGAGAAGACGTGTCCGAAGAAAAATGGATAGCGCTCCTTCAAAACCTTCAAGAAGACGACATAGAGTGGAAGGCTCCTTGGATAATTCTCGACAAGATCCTTTATCGTTGTGGAAACTTATTTGGTTCCTCTCATCGAGAATTTAGGTGCCACCGCATATGCCATTGTCTTTGGTCCTAAGTAATATAGTTCAAGACGATTCGTACCAACGACATACTGACCGCTCAATGCGAGTTCTCATACGAAGGGGGGAGCTATAAGAAAAAAACTGGATAGAGCTCCTTCAAAATCTTCAAGAAGACGACATCGAGTGGAATGCTCCTTGGATGACTCCCGATAAGATCTTTTATCGTTGTGGAAATTTTGACCGGTTCCTCTCATCGAATTTGGGGTGCCACTTGCATATGCCCCTTTTTGGTCCTAAGACAATATAGTTCAAGACATTGCACCAACGACATACGGGCTGGCTTAATGCGAGTTCTCATACGAAGGGGGAGCTATAAGAAAAAGGTTAAAGAAACTCTAGTGCCTAGAATTAGATTCATAGAATGAAAATGTTATCCGCAGGCCCGATGACAACCCCAAAGTACAAGCAGATGGAGGATTAGAAGGATTAATGATAATGTCCCTGAGCCAAATCCAGAGGGCGCCCGATCGAGAGAAGAATGCTTGCGAGTGGTCCCATCAGAATTAGAGATTGTGAAATAAGATTTTGAACGGATGAGTTCGGAGCTTGGAAAAAGGATAGAAAAGCTGGAAGAAGAAAATATGCTCCTCAAATTAGAGGTGAATGGTCAAAAATTGAGGCCGAGAAACTTAGAAAGGAAAAATAAAAGGTAGAGGAATACCGAGATAACTTGAAGATGGAATACAAGAAGATGCGTCTGACGATAAAAAATGCTGGATTAGGAAAAACTTCGGAGTAGTGGCGACAAGAGATCCGAGAGGAAAGTGCCAGAGTTAGCAGTTGGGAGAAAAAGTTTCAAGAAATGCAAACACAAAAAACCAAAAGGAGAAAAAGGGACTAAAAGCTAGAGTGGCTGAGCTTGGGCGGTCTCTGCACCACTATCGAAGTCAAGACTCAGAAAGCAAATTGAAATCAAGTCTGAACAGAATCAAGGAAATGAAAGGTAAGGTTGAAGAGCTAGAATCGACATTACACAGTGGTGAGCTCCGGATTGAGCTTCTGGAAATAAGAGAAAGGCATTGGGAGGAGGAGCTTTGCCATTCTTGTGAGCAAGTTAGAAGCCGGAATTACCTCATGGGTGAAGCGATAATCTAGATTCGAGAGGTAGCTGATCACCTACAGACTTTGGCTGCAGAGGCTGACATATTGAGCGTGAGATATGAGCTACAGCCGAGTTGTAATCAAGAGCTAATCTCTTTGCTTGGGAAAATCAAAACCTTAGGCCTTAGGACGAAAGCATATTTGTAGTCTGTTTTATGTAAAAGATTTTGTTTTCTAATAAAGTTTTCTAAAATGAAGTTGAATCTGAATCGATGCCTTCTTCTTGCATTCATGCATTTGCATTACATCATCAAAGAAAAGAGATATTGATTAATATTCGGTTGCTAAATAGAAGAGTTTGTCATAAGGAAATGAATTTCTTAATAAAGTGGATTGTAATATGGTTGCCCAAATATAGTCCAAATAAACGAAGAGAGAAGGCCGATAGTCCATAAAAGAACGTGAGACTTTGCCCGATGATTTAAGCCAACGTGGATTATTCAAGAGTCCTCACGTCTCGATTTTCTTAAAGAAGCTTATGAATATCTTGGAGGATAAGTGTGTGAAGAGGTACGACTTGAACTGAGCAACAAAGAGCTAAAAGAAGCATCTATGGAGAAAGTTTACGGGACACGACCATAACATATAGACACGAAGAAAAAGACTAGTGTTTCCACTTGGATTATGATGACAAAACCGTATACGCAATCCGTTTTATGTAAAGAGCTTTATTTTCTAGAAAAGTTCTTCTAATGGAATTGAATTTATAATCAGCGCCTATCTTTATTTTTGCATTCTCTTTATGCATTTGAATGGCATTACATCATCTTAGAAATGAAGTGTTAATTCATATTCGGTTGCTAAATGGAAGAGTTTGTCATAAGGAAATGTGTTACTTGATAAAGTGGATTGTAATACAGTCGTTCAAACATAAGAACATAGTCGTATATGCGATCCGTTTTATGTAAAGAAACGTATCTTCTAGAAAAGTTCTTCTAATGGAATCAAATTCATGATCAAACCTCTCTTTCTTTTTACATTCATACTATGCGCCTGCATTGTATTTTATGCATTTGCATTACTTCACGTTATATGCATTTGAGTCCAAAGAAAGAGCCTAATAAGTTAAAATTATAAAAGAAGAAAACAATTGCAGAAAGATCAAGAAAGGAGGATTGCGAGAGCCTCAGGTCGGGAATCGGAATGGGAACCTATAGTGTATCCTCCTTTGTCAAAAACATTTACATCTGTAGGAATGATGTACACAGGGAGAGATAATTCATGAAGCACGTTGTTATGGATTGAAAGGGGTCTTCAGAACGTCAATATAAATGTTGTTGACAAATGAGATGATGCAATTGAAGATGTTTCAATGATACGCCCTTGTCCTCCAGGATTCATTTTGAACAATTGGACTGCTGTGGATCTTCTTGTAGTTTCTAAGTCCTCTCTAGAGTAATGCTCAATGTTAACTCTCTTTTTGTGTGCCCCTTTTGTAAGAGCTTATGTTTGCTCTTTATCATTTAAATGAACATTAATGGAGATGCATTTTGTCATAGTCTTTTCATTCTTGTTAACTTCATAATTATTCCCTCTTCTCACAGCCTGTCCTTACATGTACCTCATATCATGCCATAACATTATATTTATTTGGTTCCAATACTTTGATGCTCATCTATAGTTTTTTTCCATTCACCTTTCAGGTGCTCATATACCAACGACATGAACAATCCCGTTACAAGTCCTGAAATCGATTTAGAGAAAGCTATTTGTTTAAGAGAATTCAAAGCTGAAGAAAATGCTGAAGATTATGTCTTGTCTCCTGACTTACTAAGAATGATAGAACAAGAAGATAAACAGATTCTACCCCATCAAGAATCTGTTGAGACAGTGAACTTGGAAAATGAAGAAAAGAGGCAGGAAGTGAAGATTGAGACCTCCATTTTAGAGAAGACCAAACATGATTTGATCACCTTGCTTCGTGAGTACAAAGATGTATTTGCATGGTCGTATTAGGATATGCCAGGGTTGAACGAAGATGTAATGGTCCATAGACTCCCACTGAAACCAGAATGCAAACCTATTCAATAGAAGCTAAGGCGAATGAGACCTGAAATGCTGTTAAAGATAAAAGAAGAATTCAAGAAACAATTTGATGCTAGTTTCCTACAAGTGCCAAATACCCAGAATGGGTAGCTAACATAGTCCCAGTACCAAAAAAAGACTGCAAGGTACGAATGTGTGTGGATTATCGTAATCTAAATCGAGCAAGTCCTAAAGATAATTTTTCCTTGCCACACATCGATACGTTGGTGGATAACACAACAAAAAATTATTATTTTCTTTCATGGATGGATTCTCGGGTTATAATCAAATAAAGATGGCTCCCAAAGATATGGAGAAAACTACATTCGTGACGATGTGGGGAACATTCTGCTTCAAGGTGATGCCATTCGGATTAAAGAATACCGGGGCAACATATCAGGGGCTATGGTGATGTTGTTTCATGACATGATGCATAAAGAAATAGAAGTCTACGTCGATGATATGATTGCCAAATCTCGGGGGGAAAGAGAGCATGTTGAGAATCTCAGGAAGTTGTTCGAAAGACTAAGAAAGTTTCAGCTGAAGCTTAATCCAGCCAAGTGTACGTTTAGGGCTACCTTAGGAAAATTATTAGGCTTCATCGTCAGTGAGAGAGGTATTGAGGTTGATCCAGATAAGATAAAGGCCATACAAGAACTACCACCTCCGCGTACACAAAAAGAAGTCAGAAGATTTTTAGGAGATTGAACTACATCGCTCGATTCATTGCTCAACTTACCAACCAGTGTGACCCAATTTTTTGACTCCTTCGAAAACACAATCCTGGAGAATGGAACGAGGAGTGCCAAGTGGCTTTTTATAAAACAGTATTTGTCTAGCCCCCCGATGCTAGTACCATCAACTCTCGGGAGACCGTTAATATTGTATCTGACTGTGTTCGAAAACTCAATGGGTTGTGTGCTGGGGCAACATGATGAGTCACGAAAAAAGAAAGGGCAATTTACTACCTCAGCAAGAAGTTCACGAAGTATGAAGCAAAGTACCCGTCAATTGAAAAGTTCTATTGTGCTTTGGTCTGGATAGTTCGAAGGCTCAGACAATATATGTTGTATCATACGACGTGGTTAATTTCAAAACTGGACCCAATAAAATACATGATGGAATCAGCTGCACTCTCAAGAAGAATGGCACGATGGCAGATCCTACTATCAGAGTACAATGTCATATATGTGAGTCAAAAGTCAATAAAGGGGAGCGCGATAGCTGACTTCTTAGCAACTCGAACAACAGAGGAATACGAGCCATTGAGATTTGATTTCCTAGATGAAGATTTGATATGCATTACAGAAAAAGAATGTGAGTCGTCAAAAGAGAAATCATGGAATATGAGCTTCGACGGTGCATCAAACGCATTGGGGCATGGGATTGGAGCAGTCCTAGTGTCACCAGAGGGGAACCATTATCCGCTCACTGCCAGATTAAATTTATTCTGTACCAATAATGTTGCGGAATATGAGGCTTGCATCATGCGACTTTGTGCAGCTATTGAACGAAACATCGAAATCTTGAAGGTATAAGGGGACTCAGCGTTGGTGATTTACCAAATTCATGGAGATTGGGAAGTGAGAGATTCGAAGTTGGTCAAATATCACGATCTTGTTGCGGAGTGGGTCAAAGAGTTCGAAGAAGTGACTTTTAATTACTTCTCACGAGAAGAAAACCAATTGGCTGATGCCCTGGCCACTTTGGCCTCAATGTTCAAAGTGAACAGAGAAACAGAAATAATGCCTCTCCAAATGAGCATATATGAGGTCCCTGCACATTGTTTTAGCATTGAAAAAGAGGCAGATGGACAACCATGGTCCCATGATATCTTAGAATATGTTAAGAATCAAAGATATCCCGAGCAAGCAAATGAGAATGACAAAAGAACAATCAGAAGAATGGCGGTGGGATTTATTTTTGATGGGGACATCCTATACAAAAGAGGAAAAGATCAAGTGCTCCTGAGATGCGCAGATGCTGTTGAAGCCAGAAAAATACTTGAAGATGTCCATGAAGGAGTTTGTGGAACGCATGCCAATGGTTTCACTATGGCCAGGCAGATTATAAGACTCGGTTATTACTGGCTGACTATGGAAAGCGATTGCATTAGCTACGCACGAAAGTGCCACAAATGTCAAATTTACGACGATAAAATTCATGCAGCCCCTTCGCCCCTCCATGTCATGACTTCTCCGTGCACTACACCAAAATAGACTTTTAGCGGCGTTTTTAGTGGCATTTTAAAAAAACGCCGCAAATATTACACAGTAGCGGCGTTTGAAGGAAAACACCACAGGAAAATAAGCATTAGCGGCGTTTATTTTTCAAAACACCGCTAAAAAGGATAAATAGCGTTTTTTCCTCAAACGCCGCTAAAAGTCTGAGAATTATCGGTGCTTTTGAAGAAATGCCGCTAAAGATCGAACATTAGCTGAGAAAAACGCTAAAGTTCTGAGCATTAGCGCTTTTGAGAAAACGCCGCTAAAGGTCTGAGCATTAGCGGCGCTTTTTAGAAAACGCCGCTAAAGGTCTGAGCAGTAGCGGCGCTTTTCAAAAAACGCCGCTAAAGGTCTGAGCATTAGCGGTGCTTTTGAAAAAACGCCGCTAAAAGTTTTTCATATTTTTTTCTTATTCTTGCTTTGAATTATATTTTATTTTGATAAATTCACTTATAAGTAATGAGAAAGTTTCATTTAGTTACTTAATTATGAAAAGTTACAAATTGCTAACTAAACAATTTAAAATTTTTCATTTAAGTTACAAATTAAGTTATTGAAATTGATTTAGGGTTTAATGTTTAGTATGTTAATTTTATGGTTTAGGGTTTGTTATTTTGGTGTATGGGTTTAGTGTTTTAAAATTTGTTGTTTGGGTTTATTGTATAGTGTTTAATATCTTAGTGTTTACCGGTATTAAGGTTTAAGTGTTAGTGGTTGGGGTTAAGGTTTAGGTTGGGGTTTAAGGGAAATAGTTAATGTGTTAGGGTTTTGAGTTTAGGGTTTAAGGTTTATGGTTTTAGGGTTAGGGTTTGGGGAAATGGTTAATGTGTTAGGTTTCTAAGTTTAGGGTTTATAGTTTAAGTTTAGGATTTTAAGGTTTAGGGTTTAGGGTGTTAGCTATATGACCCAAAATAATGTGTTAACATCATTTTTATTTATATATTGCATACATAAAATTTATATTTATTCAATATAAAAATATATTGATGTATTTATATTTTAAAATAATGTGTATGATTAAATCAAAATTAAAGTTTCAACTATACATTTAAACCACAATTAGAATTTCACATCTAGAATTACACATTAAACCAAAATTCATATATAATTTCGAGATGTATCTATATCAAAATTTAGGTGTATACATATAATTAAATGTCATTTATATAAAATGTAAACAACTAATGTTGATGTAAAAAGAAAGAAAAACAAATTTCTAAAAGAATTGATAATGGTAATTAAATTTTTAAATTTTAATAATAATAAATTAAAAATTAAAAACTTAAAAACTTAATATTTAATATTTTAGTTAAAAAGTTCAATACTCAAAATATAATAAAATAAAAATTCAAAAAATGATAATCTTAGCACAAAAATTTTGAAAGAAAAACATAGAAAAATATAGGTTAAAATTAAAATTCAAATTCAAAATCAAATAAAAAACAAAATTAAAATTGAAAAAATAAAAAATGAAAATTGAAAATAAAATTAAAGTTAAAAGTTCAATACTCAAAAATGAAAAAAAAATTAAAAATTTATACTAGTGGCGTTTTTGTAAAAAAACTACATAAAAAGGAGCTATAGTGGCGTTTTTACTAAAAATGCCACAAAAAAATAACCTATAACGATGTTGTTTTTTCTTGCTAAAAAACTATCCTTATAACCCCAATTTTTATTCTCCAAACCCTAAATTTCCTAAGTCTCCAAACCGTGGAGGATGCTTTTTATTCTGAGAAAGGGAAGGTAATGAGCAATATCCCCGTCAATCTACGCACCTACACCAAGATATCTTTGAAAACCCCGGCAAAAACCTTTGAAAAATTTCATCTTTAACAATGGATTTGTACCCAGAAGATGTTTTCAAGGATGAAGAAGACAACCCAGATAACGAATTCTTCCAGGTTTCCTCTCTCTCTTTCTTTTCTTCTATATTCTTCTCCATGGTTAAGAAACGCGAGATGTAATTGTGTTGTTTTTGTCCAATATTTGCAGCAAAGTGAGAGTTCCAAAGAGTATGTTGTTTACTTGGTCGATGCTTCTCCGACAATGTTCAACACATGTCCCGTGTAAGTTTTATGTATAATCAAAGCAGATAAAGAATACCCATTTCCTTTTCTTTACAATTTTTTAGTAATTGGTTTTATTTTTCTTTCATGGATTATTACCGTAATTAAGCTTTTTTCGTAATGGATATGTTTTTGATTAACTTGTTTTTCTTCTTCTTCTTTTCTATTTGAAATGTCTTGACTAGTTGTTGATTTTTTTTATTTTTAAATATTGATGAATGACCAAAAGGATGAAACTCATTTCCCCATTGTCATTTGTATTCTTTGGATCACTCAAGACTCAAATCATTAGTAGATCGTATGATGAAGTTGCAATTTGATTCTTTAACACGTAAGATGCAATTCTAGCCTTTAGGTTGATATTATTTATTTTATTTATGTAGTTAGAGCCTCGGTCCCGTGTACAAAAAAAAAAAAGAAGAAAATGGCGAGGTGGGGCTTTCCACTTAGTCTACTCACAAAATATCTTCTTGAACTAGTAGGTGTAACTTTTAGTTCTTGGGTGGCAAAGTCAATTGGGTGAAAATCTTGAATTAGATTAGATTTCTTTGAAATCTCATGGCGATTAGTGAATTGTGGGGAAGTGTTGGAAAATAGGTGTATGAATCCTCAGTAAACAAAAGTGTAAATGGTAGTTTGAATGCTACTCATTGGATCACTTGGCCATCATTCCTACATGACAAGGCGCTATCAGGGCTTTTTGGTAACTAGTTAGTTAATGAAAAAGTTTTCAAATAAGAAGCTTTTTCATTTGTATATCTCAATTTGTTTTTGCCACAATCACACATGGAATCAAAAGGATAGGTAGGAATGCACATAGAACACCAAGTAGCTACCGTCGTTGGTCAATAGGTTCCATCAATGTGGGATAACTACTCCTAGTTTGCTATATTTTCTATACCAACGTCAACTAGTAAATTGGGTTTATTAGCAAAATATACCACATCTATTTGCAGGGATTGGGCTTATTTTCTATATGGTTATTAAAGGACTCATTTATTTACAGAGCTTGTAATGGAGCGGTAGTAGAAGCAGCTATCTCCGTATCAACGTTGGTGCCACTTTCAGTGTTAATTTAGGTAGTGCTTAAGTCACTACTTTTCTGTACATGACCATCTTAGGTGTCTAGTTGAGGATTTTGTCAATTTTATTTAGTACTCAACTGATATTATCAGTTGTATTTTGTTGTTTATCAATTATTGCATTTACTTGTTAATGTTTTTCACTTGAAAAAAATGTTGAAGCTTTTTCTTCTAAGTATTTGATCAGGATTAGTTACTTCAATAACTATGACCAACAGAATATGTATATGATTACATTGTAGATAACTTATAAAGCATGAATATGAGATGGTGGACCTATAAATGCATTGTCCTAAATTGTTCTCTATCCCCCCTTATTTTCTTCTTCTCTCCTCCTATGTAACTATTTGTATGCCCTAAGCTCCTACATCTTGACATGCTCTTCCTTTCAACGTAGTTGTTACCATGTCGGAACATTTCTTCTTTTATGGATTTTAAAACCATCCCCCTCTCTTTGAGTTTTATGTCTTCTCAAAGTGATTATGAACTAGATATTTATATTGACTTGCATGTGCACATGTTGGTACTCAATTTGCATGCATGTATGTACACTTGCATCTACCTTTCTTATCTTTGATTCTGCTTCCTTTGCAGCCATTGAAGAGTTAAGCGTACAATACCATGTCAATAATATTGCACTTCATAAAAGTTCGTGGTCAAAAGAAGCTGAGATCATTAAGGAACCCCATTTTTGCAATCGTCTGCAGAATATACTTCTTTACTTCGGTATAGGTCTTTTATAGCACTATTTCTTACGGTTTTCCATATGGTATTTCAGCTTTTCAGCAAATTTTGTAAGAGGGCCAAATGAATTTGAATAAATAATGAGTTAAAGCTCTGCTCAATTCAAGAACTTTGGTTTATTTAAAACCGAATGATTAATTGAGTACCGATCTTGTTAATATCATTTTCAAGAATAGTAATGGCTTGTCCCTTTATTTTAGAGTGATGGGATGAAATGAAAATGCAGATTCTCAAAGCTTTCATTTTTTACAAAGATGCATCTCAACAGATGAAAATGGCAAGCGCTTGTTCCTTTCTCGACAAGAATCATCATCGGATAGTTATATTTGACGGGATGGGAAGATTTTAGACTGTGTAAGCACTTAAACTTATAAGTTGCGATCATTGTTTTAAGTTCCTATCTTTGGTGGTGATTATTCTCAACTATGTAATATTTGATGATAAATTTAGTATATATGCAACAAGTAGAAATAGAATGCGGGACAATTGGGTACTTTCCCAAACCTCTGAATTTAGCAAAATGAAAAAATCATAAGGTTTCCTTTTTTGGGGGAATTCAAATGATTCTTTTATCCGTTTTGGCTACTTAACATCAATGAACTGAAATAGATCAAGACAACATCTCTTTGGCGCTTGATTATTCTTGGACCTAGTATACCGTTGAATAGTCTCCAAAAGACAAAACATAATTTTTTGCTTAATGAACTAGTAATAATTTCGGTTGGTGATGTGAAATTTAGGTTCAAAGATTTCTCATATACTTGTTATCCTTTATTCAATAATTTTCTCCTTTTATAGAAGTGAAATAAAAGACAAGCAGTTTAGATTCAAACTTAAATTTTTATATGTCGATTGGTTCTTGCCTGTGTTTTGAGGATGGTGAATTGAGTTCAAAAGTCGCTTCGCCAATTGCTTCCTTTTATCATGAAATTGAAGATTGCCTTTATATTGTAGATTCGAAGGTATGGTCTTAAGATCGTAACATGATTTTGCATTGCATCTTAAAATTTCCCTCAAAGAGTGAAGTATCAGAAGAGACAGAAATATTTATTAGTGTCATATAAATTTGTTATACTGGAAATATTTTTCGGGAAAAGGTTTAAGATCATTGCCCCCACCCCTTTCTTTTCTTTTGGCTGAAATGCATGAATTTCAATTGAGATATTTTCGTTGAAATTATGGCACTAAAGTTTTTCCTTTTTTCTTTCAGAAATTTTCTTGAAGCAACTAGCTTTTAGTTTACTTTATGAAACATCTATGCCTTTTTATGTTTTATCTTGTCCAATGCTAGTCGATGAGTTCTATTTTCTAGATTTATGCTTATTTGTTCATAAAAGCTAGTTCTTCATTGTACATTTTGAGAGTTGTCTCAAGTCCCGATTGTTTTTGTTCATTGGATTAAATATGTTAATTTTGGTTCTTGGATTTTATTATGGGTGCCATCTTGCCTTGTTCAAGAGGTATTGGTTCCCACCCATATTCCTTTTTCATTGATATGTTTAAGCAGATTACGACATGGTTGGCTTCTCATGCCAAGAATAATGCCAAGATCTTGTTAGCGTAAACTATGACGACTTTGTGAATGATGTCGAAGTTGGAGACATACTATTAGCGTAAACTACGACGACTTTGTGAATCATGCCAAGAATGTGCTTGTTATTAGGAGCATTTCTATAATTTTAGGCAAATCTCACATGCTTGTTATTAGATGGAATTATAGAAATTTGTATTCTTCTATAATTTTTATTTTAATATGTCTTCAAATTAAATTATATTCTAAATTAGATTTTTGGTGTTTTATAATATTTTAATTTTTTTATTTTTATAACCTTTAGCGTTTTTTAAAAAAGCGTGCCGCTAAAAGTATATTTTTATTTTTTATTTTTTGGATTTTTCAAAAACGCCGCTAAAAGTCCTAACTTTTAGTGGCGTTTTTTATAAAAGCGTCACTAAAAGCCTCACTTTTAGCGGCGTTTCTTATAAAAGCGCAGCGAAAAGTCCACACCTTTAGCGGCGTTTTTTATAAAAGCACCGCTAAAAGTGGAGACTTTTAGCGGCATTTTTTCACAATAAACGTCGCTAACTTTTGTGGCGCCTTTTTTAATGGCATTTTTTGCGGCGCTTCAAACACTATTAGTGGCGCTTAGAAACGCCGCTAAAAGTAAAAAAAAAAAAACGCCGCTAAAAGTCTATGTTGGTGTAGTGGTGGCCTTTTTCTATGTGGGGCATGGATGTTATAGGGCCAATTTCCCCAAAAGTTTCTAATGGACACCAATTCATTTTTGTGGTCATAGATTACTTCAAAAATGGATAAAAGCCACTTCATTTGCTAATGTGATGAAGACCGCAGTTTGCAAGTTCTTAAAAAAGGAGATCATATGTCGATACGGTTTGCCTGAGAAAATCATTTTGGACAATGCTTTGAATCTGAACAACAAGATAATGAAGGAAGTATGTGAGCAATTTCAAATAAAGCATCATAATTCCTCACCCTATCGCCCAAAGATGAAAGGAGCAGTAGAAGCGGCTAACAAAAATATTAAGAGGATTATTGGGAAAATGACCGAGACATATAAAGACTGGCACGAGAAGCTACCTTTCGCTTTGTATGCATATCGCACATCTGTGCGTACATCTACGGGAGCAACTCCTTTCTCTCTGGTCTATGGAATGGAAGTTGTGCTGCCCATCGAAGTTGAGATCCCCTCTCTACGAGTCTTAATGGAGTTGAAACTAGAAGAATCAGAATGGGTTCGAGCTCGATATGACCAGCTAAATCTTATCGAAGAAAAACGCTTAAAGGCGATCTGCCATGGACAAATGTACTAGAAGATAATGATCACGGCCCATGACAAGAAGGTGCGGCCAAGAGAATTTCACGAGGGAGAACTTGTACTGAGAAAGATTCTCCCAATACAAAAAGATTTTCGAGGAAAATGGGTACCAAATTGGGAAGGGCCATACGTCGTAAAGAAGGCTTTTTCAGGTGGAGCTTTGATTCTCACTGAGATGGATGGGAAGGAGTTACCAAATCCAGTGAACTCAGATGCTGTGAAGAAATATTATGCCTAAAGAAAAAAAAAAGAAGAAAAAAGAAGAAAGAGAAATTAAGATAAAAACCCGAAAAGGGCGTCTTGGTGAAAAAAAAAAAAAAAAGAAATCAAGATGAAGACCCGAAAAGGGCGTCTTGGTGAAAAAAAAGATCAAGATGAAAACCCGAAAGGGCATTTTGATAAACAAAAAGATTAGGATGAAAACCTGAAAGGGCATCCTAATGAAGGGGGTTCAGACACAAAGAGCAAGACGATTTGAACAGAGAGTCAAAAGCCAAGATTATAATAGTTGAAGCGGACTTGGAAGCTTAAAATCTTCTACACAAGAAGCTTTGCTCGAAAAGATCCAGGATGAAGAAACGTGGAGAAGTTCATGCATTGGATATCTAGAGCATTTGCGACAATTGAACTTGCTTTCCTTTTTTATAAAGTTTTCTTTATTGAAATATTCCTTGTCAATTTTCTTTGCTTGTTGCTTTTGAAATAAATATGAGTGTGAGGTATCCCTTTCATGCCTACTTTGCCATTTTCATGCATCTTATGTTTGGTTCATTTAAATGATAAATAGTGAAATTACATACTTTAAACAAAAGGAATGTTGAGCATTACCTGGATGATAATTTGGTAAGTGTAAGAGCCTCAATGCAAGGACAAAGTTCAACAGGAGGCAAAAGGGTGATATATGAGAAACGCAGATTACTCGTAAAACTTGAGGATGGTACAAAACCTGAAAGAAAAGTCAAGAGTCAAAGCAATGAATACAGGTCATCATGAAAGTCATGATGAAAAGAGATACATGACAAACAAGCCCTGTATGCATGGCATAATCATGTAGGCATAAAAGCATTTAAGACAAACACGTGCATATCATGATAACATCACGTATGACACATATAGACACGCCAATAAAGCAAGAAGTTTTGATGATAGTTGTACCAAACCAAGGAAAAAGAAGACATCCAAGTTCCACCAGATGATATGTTTTGAAATTCTGATTGCAAAATATCAACTCATAATACGAGAAGTGAGTTGAGCCTCAGGTCACATGCTGAGGTGTTTTTCAATATTTATTTTTCAAAATATCAACTCATAATACGAGAGGTGAGTTGAGCCTCGGGTCACACGCTGAGGTGTTTTTCAATTTATTTTTCAAAATATCAACTCATAATACGAGAGGTGAGTTGAGCCTCGGGTCACACGCTGAGGTGTTTTTCAATTTCTGTTCAAAAATCAACTCATAATACGAGAGGTGAGTTGAGCCTCGGGTCACACGCCGAGGTGTTTTTCAATTTCTGTTCAAAAATCAACTCATAATACGAGAGGTAAGTTTTTAGGTATTTTAATTTTGTCTTTCAATTTCTATTCAAAAATCAACTCATAGTACGAGAGGTGAGTTGAGCCTCGGGTCGCATGCCGAGGTATTTTTAATTTCTGTCTTTCAATTTCTGTTCAAAAATCAACTCATAATACGAGAGGTGAGTTGAGCCTCGGGTCGCACGCCGAGGTATTTTTAATTTCTGTCTTTCAATTTCTGTTCAAAAATCAACTCATAGTACGAGAGGTGAGTTGAGCCTCGGGTCGCATGCCGAGGTATTTTAATTTCTGTCTTTCAATTTCTGTTCAAAAATCAACTCATAATATGAGAGGTGAGTTGAGCCTCGGGTCACAGGCCGAGGTATTTTCAATTTCTGTCTTTCAATTTCTATTTTTCAAGAAATCAACTCATAATGCGAGAGGTGAGTTGAGCCTCGGGTCACATGCCGAGGTATTTTCAATTTCTATTTTTCAATTTCTGTTTGTTCCAAAAGATCAACTCATATTACGAGAGGTGAGTTGAGCCTCAGGTCACACGCTGAGGTATTTTTCAATCTCTGATTGTCAAAAAAATCAACTCATATTGCGAGAGGAGCATATTAAAGACAGCAAACCTGGCATTCCCGAAGTTGCAGAGAAACAGATAGAAGTCAATAGTCATATCCCAAGGTAGCAGCGAAGTAGAGCAAGACCATAAATCTTATCTCCCTGAAGAAGTGGTGGAGTGGATCAAGGAAGCAAGATACAGTAGATTGGAATAAGGCTACATAAAGGAGAAGAGCACCCAAAGAAATAAAGGCTCGGTAAGACTGGGCAAATTTGGGCCTTTTAAAGTCTTTGCTCTATTCTCGTTGCACGACAACGAGCAAAGAGGAGCAGCTGTCGTAGCCCAATTTTGCTCGGGCTAACAAGCATTACAACCCAAAATTAAAACCAACACCAAAACCCAAATGCCTAAACCCAATTGCAAACAAACTACACTCCATTAAAAACCCAATACCAAACTTACCAGGCCCAAATATAAAACTTAACCCAAAAAAAATTAAGTCCAAACCTAAAGGCCCAATTACAACCCTAACACAACAAATTTTTCAGAATTTTCAAACCCTAGGTGCGCCGCACCTAGGGTCTTCTGTCTTCAGCCTTCTGACCCTCTACCTCTGATGCCGCCTGCTACCACCGCCCATGCCACCGTCAGCATCGCCCATTTGCCTGCAAGGAAAAGACAGATAGATCAGGAGGCAAAAACTTGTAAATGGCTATAAAAGGCCATATAATCCGAATGTAAGGGGAAGATTATCAATATCAACAGAAATTAGAAACGAAAGGTTTTTTCCTTCGATTCCATTTTCCTTCTCTTCTATTTCTAGTATTTCCTTGTTTTTTTATTTTCAATGCATTAACATAAAAGATGGGGGCTTCGACTTTTTACGAACTACAAAAAAAATCATCAGAAATAAAAGAAAACAGATTAAAAGGTTGTTCTTTTCAATTTTCTCTGTTTTATTCTCTGTTTCTTCTACTCCTTTTACTTTTTTTTGACTTATTGTTTTCAAAACCTAATACAAAAATAAATAATAATAGAAAAACAAAAAGAAGGAAGCTTACCCAAATCTGGCCTTTGCGCGACCGACAACCACCCACGGTGGAGCCACGGCGGCTCGGCGCCATGCGATGATGGGTTGTTCAAAAACCCTAGTAGAAGAAAAGAAGAAAAGGATGAAGGGTTTGCTGTTTTTTTTGTTTTAAAAAAAATATAACTTGTTAGCTTTAAAAAAAAATGAGTATAATAAAGATTATTAAAATATTTTAAATGGTGTAATTAAGGATAGTGGAGGCCAGCACATTGACGATTTGATAGTTGGATATGCGCCTTTTCAACTTAAATGGGAAATTTATGCGATCCTTCTCATTTTTGCAATCAAGTTTTCGTGTTCTTTTAATTTGGCCCTAAATGTCCATTCGATTTCGATCAAGTCCTCGCTTATTTGCGATTTTGGGAGGAAAGGGTTATTGCCCTTTTTAGTCCCCTATGTAATCCGCGCATTTTAAATAGGCCCTCCCCTCTTTATTTTATTTAAGATTTATCTCAATAATCCGTTTTTAGTTCGATTTTGGTCCTTTTTTATTATTTTGATTATTTGTACATTATTAATTACTTTTAATATTATTATTGTTATTATATGTACTATCACTAATGTTTTTACTATTATATTTATTATTATTGATATTATTTTTAATTTGTATCATTATTATTTTTATGTTACTATATTATATTTAATAAATTATTTTAAATATCGTTTTTAACATTATTTTCACTATCCCATTATTTATCATATTTATTTTTGTCTTTGTTATTATTATACTCACCATCATTACTTACTCTATATCTTTATTACATCATTTTTTTGTATATAGTATTGTTATATTTATTATTTATTGTTATTATCACTACTATTATTTTTATTATTTTCGTTACTATTATGTTACTAGCATATCATCATTATGTTCTTTTTATCGTAATTATCCTTGCTAACTCATTTTTATTTTTGTTATGTTTATTATATATTTTATCATTTTATTATTACTTCCATTATTATATCTTATTTCTTTACTATTATTATTACTATTTTTATTTTTATTTTTTATTATTACTATCATAATTATATTTTCTTTTCATATTTTTACATAATATTATTGTTATTCATTATTCTTATTTTTATTTTCCATTATCATCATATTGACTCGTTTATTTTATTCTATTTCCCCATCGTCCTTTACGTTGTCGTTCGTACTAACGCATTTATTTTCATGTTGCTACGCATACTAGTATTGTAATTTGTTTTTATATTTTATTATAAATTTGTGTTATATTTATTTTGCCCGATACAAAATTGCTTCTTTTCGTAAAGGTAGTATTCCTTATTTAGAAATTTGAGTGATCGTGCCCTAATGGGTTGCACTTTTATCGTTTAATCAAATAACCGAATATCCTTTTTAAACAAATACATTTTTAAACAAAAAGCTTAATCTCGAAAATTCGAAATGTCGCACCCTAACTTACTGGACTCGACATCTAGATACTTCGAGATAAGTTTCTTTTTCTATTAAAATAGGGGCAATATTCCTAATTTGGACCTTCGAGAAAATGAGCCCTAACTTATTGGGTTCTGATTTCTCGTTTGACAAATGACGGGAGATCCTCTTCAAATATAAATCTAAGTTTTAAAAGGCGAGCTTAGTTTCGGGAGTCTAAAATATTGCGCCCTAACTTACTGGACATGATGCTTTATCTCTTCGAAAATAAGAGAGTCTTAACGCCCTTCCGATCCTTCAAGTTTTGAAAATAAAAGTATCTATTTTGAATCATTTCAAAGTTTTCAACATTAGGACATCGATCAATCAATTTGGTACCAATTTTGGGCGTATCGAGGGTGCTAACCCTTTCTCATGCGTAACTAACTCCCGAGCTTATTTTCTGGATTTTGTAGACCAAAATCGTTGTTTTGATAAATCAAACTGTTTATTAAAAACAACTGTTTTACGAGGTGACCCGATCACACCTCATCAAAAAAAGATTGGTGGCGACTCCCTTCTTTTTCATTTTCAAAACCCAAGTCGACCGCGTCGTTTCCTGTTTTATCAAAAAATGGTTATGACAGCCCTTGAAGAAAAACCTGACAAGATGGATGACAAGGAGTAGGCCAAGATCGATCAATGGTACAATCTGCCTATATTTGGCCAAAGAGCAGAAGTACTCTGTCATGAGGGAGACATTAGCGAAGAAGTTGTGGGATACACTGGAAGAAAAATTTCTAACAAAAGTCTTGAAAATAGGCTTTATATAAAAAAAACTTTATCGATTCACGTATGCACCCGGTATGTCGATGAATGACCATGTGAACTCATTCAATAAAATTTTAGCAGACTTGTTAAATTTGGATGAGAAATTTGAAGATGAAGATAATGCATTATTGTTGTTGAATTCTCTTCCTGATGAATATGATCATCTTACCACCACATTGCTTCATGGGAAGGATATGATCACATTTGATGCAATCTGTAGTGCATTGTATAGATCTGAGACTTGAAAGAAAGATAAACACAGAGATACAACTGCAGAAGTTTTAACAGTAAGAGGCCATTTGCACAACAACAAATCTGGTAGAAGAGTAAGTTTAAATGGAGACCTGCCAAAGATGAATGTGCTTTTTGTCGTGAGAAAGGGCATTGGAAAAAAAATTATCCTAAGTTACAAAAAGGCAAGGCTATTTCTGATGTATGTGTAGCAGAGCATGATGAGGAGTCAGACTTTACCTTGGCTGGCATGACAATGGCATGTTATACAGATGAGTAGATTTTGGATTCGGGATGTACTTACCATATGTGTCTTAATAAGGATTGGTTTTCTAGTCTTCAAAAACTAGAAGGTAGAGTTATTTTTATGAGCAATGACATGGCTTGTAAGACAATAGGAGTAGGTACAATCCAATTAAAGAATCACGATGGCTCAATCCAAGTCTTGATAGATGTTTGCTACGTACCTAACTTGAAGAAAAATCTCATCTCATTAGGGGTCCTAGAATCTAAAAGGCTCACAATCACTTTGAGAGATGGATTACTAAAGGTAGTAGCTGGGGTATTGAAGATGATGAAAGGCACAATAAGGAATAACCTATACTATTTAAATGGAAGTACAGTTATTAGATCAACATCAATAGTTTCTGTGAAAGATGCAGATATAGAGGCTACCAGGTTATGGCATATGTGATTGGGACATTCTGGTGAAAATGCTTTGCAGAATTTGGTGAAGCAAGGCTTGTTGAAAGGTGAAAATTCTTACAAATTGGAATTCTGTGAACATTGTGTTCTGGGTAAGCAGACGATGGTAAAATTTAGTTCAACAATTCACAATACGAAAGAAATTCTGGACTACGTTCACAGTGATGTTTGAGGACCTACCAAAGTGGCTTCTTTAGGAGGTATGCATTATTTTGTTACTTTTGTTGATGATTATTTAAGAAAAGTATGGGGCATCTAATGAAAAGAAAAAGTGAAGTTCTGGATGCATTTCTGAAATGGAAGAAGATGGTGGAGACTCAGACTAGTCGAAAGGTTAAACGACTTTGATCAGACAATGGTAATGAGTACAAGAATGATCCATTTCTACAAGTATGTCAAGATTAGGGCATTGTGTGACACTTCACTGTTAGGGATACACCACAGTAAAATGGGGTGGCAGAACATATGAATCAGACTATACTGGAGAAAGTTCGATGTATGTTGTCTAATACTGGATTAGGCAAGGAATTTTGGGCTGAGGCAGTTACATATGCGTGCCATCTAATTAACCGATTGCCATCAGCTGTAATAAATGGAAAAACTCCTATGGAGATGTGGACTGGTAAATCTGCTACTGATTATGATTCTTTACATATTTTTGGTTCCACTTCATATTATCATGTAAAAAATCTAAGTTAGACCCAAGAGAAAAGAAAGCATTATTTGTAGGTATAACAGGTGGAGTAAAAGGATACCGTCTCTAGTGTCCTGATACAAGAAAGATTGTTGTCAGTAGATATGTGACTTTTGATGAATCAACCATGATGAAGAATAAGGATTCACAAAAGGATTACAAAACCAATAGTACTTTGCAGCAAAGGTGGAGCTTGAAAAGGTTAATGATGATCCATCTAATATTGAAGGAACAAATGATGAAGAAGTTTCAACCCAAGAACTTTTACAGCAACAAGATTCAATCACATATAGGAGGCTAAGAAGAGAGATTCACATGCCTGCTCGCTTTGATGATATGGTGGCCTATGCACTTTCAATTGCAGATGATGATGTTCCTTCTACTTACACAGAAGCAAGAAGTAACCCTGATGGTGTAAAGTGGAAGCAAGCTATGAATGAAGAAATGTAGTCTCTTCATAAAAATGGGACTTGTGAGTTGGTGACACTGTCCAAAGGAAAGAAGGCAATTAGATGTAAATAGGTATATGCAAAGAAGGAAGGATTTCCTGGTAAAAATGAAATTTGATATAAGGCTAGATTGGTAGTAAAGGATTACGCTCAGAAAGAAGGAATAGACTACAATGAAGTGTTTTCTCCAGTTGTAAAGCATTCGTCTATTCGGATTTTGCTAGCCTTGGTTGTGCAATATGATCTTGAACTAGTTCAGCTCGATGTGAAGACCGCATTTTACATGGTGATTTGGAAGAGAAAATCTATATAACTCAGCTAGATGGATTCAAGGTTGCTGATAAAGAAAATTGGGTTTGCAAACTGACAAAGTCATTTTATGAATTGAAACAATCTCCGAGGTAGTGGTACAAGCGATTTGATCAGTTCATGAAAGGGCAAAGGTACACAAGAAGTAAAATTGATCATTGCGTGTATTTTCAGAAGATACAAGAAGGAATTTTCATATACTTGCTCTTATATGTTGATGATATGTTGATAGCATCTAAGAGTAAAGTTGAAATTGAGAGATTGAAGACTCAACTCAATCTTGAGTTTGAGATAAAAGATCTAGGTGAAACTAAGAAGATTCTTGGCATGGAAATATGTAGAAATAGAGCTCATGGCAGAGGTAGCTTGTCTCAGAAGTAATATTTGAAGAAGGTACTACTGTAGCTTAGCATGAACAAGCAGCAAAACTTGTAAGTACCCCGTTGGCTTCTCATTTCAACATTTTTGCACAACTATCTCCTTCGATGAATACGAAACAAAAATACATGTTACAAGTTTCATATTCTAATGCAGTAGGTAGCTTGACGTATGCAATGGTGTGTACAAGACCGACATTTCACAGGTAGTTAGTATAGTGAGCAGGTATATACATAATCCTAGAAAAGGACATTGGCAAGCTTTGAAATGGATTCTACGGTATATTCAGAAGACCAAGGATGTTAGATTACTGTTCAAGCAGGATACTACACTTGGTAAAGGTGTTATTGGGAACGTTGATTCTGGCTATGTCGGTGATTTGGACAAACGAATATCAACCACCGGCTATGTGTTTACACTTACTGGAGGACCAATAAGTTGGAAGTCTACACTGTAGTCTACAGTATAGAAGCTAAATACATGGCTGTAACAGAGGCTGTAAAAGAAGCTATTTGGTTACAAGGTATGTTTAAAACCTTGGCATTGGTTCAGGAGCATATTAACGTGTATTGTGATAGTCAAAGTGCTATTCATTTAGCAAAGAATCAAGTCTATCATGCACGTACAAAGCATATCGACGTACGATTTCATTTTGTGCGGGAAATTATCGATGAGGGGAAAATTCATCTTCAGAAGATTAAGACTGCAGATAATCCCACAGAGATGATAACCAAGGTGGTAACAACAGCCAAGTTCGAACATTGTTTGAACTTGATCAATATCCTGCCAGTTTAACAGTTGAAGAAGGCACCATCAAGTATTATTGACAAAGGCAGAAAGAATTATGTGAAGATAAGATTATCCTAATCAAATCTTCAAGGTGGAGATTATTGGCAATCATCTATACTTTGAAAAGTCAAAGATATGGGTATCAAAATGTTGGCACTAGAAATCTGAGATTTAAGGCACCAAAAGTGGGATTGAGATTTGGCATGAGATAATTGCAAATTTTTGGTCCCTAATTGTATAGTGACTTTGCAAGTTGATCCCTGAACCTCAATTATAAATAGGCCTAACCATTTCTCATTTTCATCAACCCACATTTGCCATTCTCTACTTAAGGCATTGTTCTCTCTCTTTGTAAATCTTCACTTGTATTTTGGAGTGAAATATATTTGGTAGTGCCCGAGGATGAAGGCAAAATTTGCTGAACCTCGTTAAAATTCTAGTGTTCTTTATTGTATTATTTTGCATATTTTGTGAGTGTGATTGTAGTGATTTATTGTGTTATTAAATTACGATAGAGGGATATTCTATCTAGGAAAGACCTGGTACTTAAGCGATCTTTGTGATCCACCTCTCTTTCCTGGGAATTGAACTTAGTGTGATTTTTCAGTACAATAATTCACTACACCAAAACAGACTTTTAGCAGCATTTTTTTAGGCTTTTAGTGGCATTTATAAGCGCCACTAATAGTATTTGCAGCACTTTTAAAAGCGCCACAAAAAATGCCGCTAAAACAACCGCCGCAAAATTTAGCGGCGTTTATGAGAAAAAACACCGCTAAAGATATTGACTTTTAGCGGCGCTTTTTTTACAAACGCCGCTAAAGGTCATGACCTTTAGCAGCGCTTTTTTACAAATGCCGCTAAAGGTCATGACCTTTAGCTGCGCTTTTTTACAAACGTCACTAAAGGTCATGGCTTTTAGCGGCGCTTTTTTTACAAACGCCGCTAAAGGTATGACTTTTAGCGGCACTTTTTTTACAAATGCCGCTAAATGCATGACTTTTAGCGGCGCTTTTTTTTACAAACGCTGCTATAAATATGTCTTTAGCGGAGCTTTTTTTACGAACGTCGCTAATTTTGTCATGAAAAATAAAAAAAATTAAAATATTTTTCTTCATATAAATAAATTAAAAAAATAAAAATTTTGCATTACTATTGTATCTCTGATTTGTTTGGTACCGAAATACCACATTTTATGTCACATCAAACTACATTTTTTCCTATAATAAATGACCAAAAAAGGGAAAAAAATACAAAAGGAAACCTTGCTCGAGCGATCATTTACCACATCAGGTTGTCTCTCTGCACTTCTATCAGATTTAGCATCTTCTTCAATGCCATTGCTCTTTCGCTTCCATTTTCCCTAGGAGCTTCACACTCCTTCACCAAACTAGCCACTTCAGTCTTTATGTGAGGAATTGCTCTCTCTGTAGTAGAAGGGGATTGGTTCCCAATTGCAAATCGTGGACAACCCCATTGATATAGTGTAGTAAAAATAAAAAAAGTTCAAAGAACAGAGAATTATCCATATCAGTAGGCTTTAGCAAACAAAGCAAGAAAATTGGAAGTAGAAAACAAGAATATCCAGGTTTATGATTTGCATATGTACATATATATAAGCAATAAAATTTAACGTGAAAAGGGTGCAGCCTCACATCCGCTTGATTCATTGTGTAGCAATGACTTTTCATTTGTATTTTGTATTGAATATAATGAGGCTTTAAGTTGTTGAGCTCCTGCAGAAACCAACGCGGATCCAACTTATCAAGTAGTATAACAATGAAATGCTAGAAAGGTTTGAACATACATAAGCTTAAAATCCAAAAAAGATGAACTTTGGACTCAACAAAGAGGACAAGTTAGCAAACCAAATGGAAGCCTTAACTCTTATAGATTACATTCAAATTGCATGCACATGCCAATTTCTAAACTCGGGAATGACAATGAAGCAACCCTTTTCTTCTATGAATTAAATATTATTTTTGAAATATATCAAATTATAGATGTTAAAATGGAATTTAATTTATAAAATTATTTGGTATATTTTTAAAATAAAATGCAAAATATTATTAGATTGTTTGATAAATGTGATTTTTAAAAATTTAAAGGCACAATATTTAAAAGATAATATTAAAAAATTCCACATTAAGTGATAAGTAACTCCTTATTTACTTATCATTTTCTTCACTTTTTGTTGAAAAATTTGTGTAATTTACATTTTTTATTTTAGATTATCAAACATGTTAAAATAAATAAATAATCGAAATATTAATTATTTTTTCAATGAATTATTTTATCTAGCATTATAAAGCGTTGATTAAACTTTTTTTATCTACACCAATATCTTTTTCAATTTATTGTGACACATAACTCAAACTATCATCTCAAGAAAGTGATGAAATTGGACCAAAATATAAATTAAAATAGTGAAGAGAATAAATGTAAATCAAGAATGTCTTTCTTCGTAAAACAAAAAAGTTTAAGAAACATATAAAATGAAAGAATGAACACTGCAAGGCTTTGAGGAAGTCATTGTCGAAATCGCAAGAATATGTACATATTCAAACAAATCGCTTATATATATGTACATATGCAAATCATAAACCTTACCATTCCGCTAGTAATCTTGCTCAAAATTAAATCAAGAAACTACATATAAATCAAAATTAGCGAATATATCAAGATAAAACAATAATAATAATTTTTTGCCAAAAACTCACTCGTCATAAGCATTGATATCAAGGCCATTAGCAAGCGATCAAGCAATATCTTTCTTCAAAAACTTAAGCGTCGCACTCTTTTCCTCCTTATAACATCAATCCAACTCTTTATCGCTTTTATCAACGATTTATCGCAAAAAAAAACCCCAAAATTCTTCACATCAATTCAATCATCGAAAACAAAATAAATCAATTAATTAAATAGAAAATGTATAAACCATTTTGCAAAAAACCACAGAGGAAACGAATATTAACAAACTTATTAACAAACTTTTTTTTTTAAAAGGCCAATCACACTACACTGACTGCAGATTACAAATATCAACTACAAAACACAACAATAAAAGAAAACCAACTACCTATACAACCAACATAACCATCGCCACTCCAAAGAAAACCCGACAAAAGGTTAGCCCATAGTCAATAGTTCCTTTTTTTCTTTTTCTTTTTGTTCATCTCTAGCGAGGGAAATAATAGCACTCTATGTCGACGGTGCATACTGATTCAGAGCTTTCTTCCTCTGGTTTACTCTTTTCCGATTTCTTCACAAACCAATTTCAGTGAATATGGGTTCATCGGCATGCAAGTTATAATCTTTAATCAATCACCAAAGTAGAGGTAAAAAAATATATAAAGAGAAAAATAAAACAAAGGACCCAGGAGACTAATACTCCCTTTCTCAAGTGAATCTTCTACAACGAAAGAACCCAAATCATCCAAGGACATCATTTTATGTCATTTGACAAAAGCATCTCATATGATGGATGAATTATTACTCTTGAAAATAATGCTTACTACAAAAGTAAGAGTGAGTTGTGTAAATCATCATCTAAGGATAAATTTCTTACATTCAATCTAACCAATCAAGGTATTCCAAACTTTGGATCTTCCGACAAGCACAATAAATTACATTAAATTCCTCGACAATCAAATTTCAAAGAAAGGCATTATCTGGAAGGTTAATTTACCACCGTCATTCGTAAGCGTGCAAACAAGAAAAATCTATCAATGGGGTGACATGGACAATTGGATATCCTATGGTACATCCGTGAAACTTCACTCAAAATGACTTATAGATGAGAACTTCTGAATATTTAAAGAGAAAAAAAGGAATCCCAACATTAGCAACTCAGGAAGTGGTTAGTAGTTAGCAGAAGTATTCAATACATTTGACAATGCCCACATTTTGACAAGATGATCAATAGTGACACCATCGTTGTAAAATATTTGCAATCGTAAGTGTTGGAGCGACCAAAGTACTCCAACAAGTATAGTAGTATCGCAATGGTCATATACAATGCAAGAGAAAGATCGATCCAGAATCAAGCGAGACAACTTGACCCAAGCGGTAAAGCCTCCTTTTCCCAACCAAATGAAAGCCTCGTAAGTCCTAAAGTTGGTCAACAACCTTCACCAAGTTACAACCACGAAAATGCCTAAAAATTACATGGAGAAACCAAATCCCAATGACACAAAGCTAGAAGTATTTATACAACCATGAAAATACTCTCGTGCAAACCAGGTAGGATTAACTCGGGAAGACCTCAAGTTAAAACTCCAAGCAGTTTTATTGAAAAACAAGCATACCCATCTAAAAATAAAGCAAGGAAAGTGCAAACAATCAGGAAATATAAAGGAAGCTGGAAGGCTCATGAATATACATGTGGAGGAAGTTTGAATGTCAGCAGCAAGTAAAGACAGAACCACTAACTTTCGTTTTAAAGTGGAACAATGAAACCATGCGCAGATTCGCCAAAAATGTAACAAAGCCCCCGCCATTGAATGCATTAAGGTTTAAAAATAGTTTAAAATAAAATAATAACGAACAAAACATAGCAAATCGAAATGTAGTAGTAAAAAGAAACTTACTCTTGTTCATTCTCGTTACAAGGAGAAGGGCGTGATCGATTCTCGTGCAAAAACCAAAGCAATACTTGAATAACAAAACAAACAAAAAAACCTGGTCGTATTGATTATCGAAAATCACAAAGTTGCTTAGGCGTACCATCGCAAAGATCTTCGATTTCTACGGGTGTTGTTCATGGTTGTTAATACTCGATCGAAGTAGAAGATCCTCGCTATACGGTGTGAAGTCGACTTCTAAGACGGTGGTGGCGGAGAGAAACACCTAAAGGGTGTTTTGAGGATACCAGTTTTAGGGGGGAATAGGGTTTCAAAGGGGAATTTTGGTTTTACGGAGGAAAATTTGATTTTACGGTGTTTTTAATAAAAACACCACAAAAATCTTTTTTTTTAAAAAAAATGACACCGTTTTGTTTTGTTAAAAATATGATTTTTTGTTTGCTAAAAATATGCCTGACTTTTTGGCTTAATTCCGACTTTGTTTTTTGGAAACACGCCGCTATATATCCTTTTTAGCGGTGTTTTGTAAATAAACGCCGCTATTTCTCATTTTTTGGCGGTGTTTTTCTTAAAGCGCCGCTAATGTATGATATTTGCGGCGTTTTTCCTTAAAATGCCACTAAAAATGCCGCTAAAAGTCTGTTTTGCTGTAGTGATTTTACTCTTTTACACGCTTCCGCACAACAATACCTCATGACGATGTACAGAGATTAGTTTTTAACAGTAGAAATGGATAAAATTTTAACAAAAGGACTAATTTGCTTTTGATCTAACGTACAAGGATTAATTTGTTTTTTTAGTAAAAGGGCAAAATGCAATCTGACTCCTAGTACAAGGGCCTCCATGATACTTTTACCAAGATAAATGATATATGAATTTTAGTTTAATGTGCAATTTTGTGCATGAAATTTTGATATGGTCTATACTAATTATTAACACAATTATTGATATATCATCATTTTATATTTATATATTCCATGCACAAATAATTATATTTATCTAATATAAAAATAAGTTGATGTATTTATTTCTTTAAATATGTATTATCGAATCAAAATTAAAATTTTATATATATGTTTGAATCACAATCAAAATTTCGTGTGTATAATTGTACTAAATTAAAGTTATCAAATTGTATATTGAATTAAATTTTAATACTATAATTATAGTAAATATATAAATTAATAATTATTAAAACCTATAAAGTTTTAACTTTAATGATAATATAAAATATATAAGGACAAAATATCTGAATTTAATAATACGATAACCTATGTTATACTTATCACAAAAGACTAAACATGATTTATTATACGATATTAATAACATTACTAATAAATTTAATTTTAAATTATGTATCTTTTAAAAAAATTATCTATAACAATAAAATTAAAAAATTTAAATTTTATTTAACGATTTAAAATAAAATAAAATATTCAAATAGAATATATTAATAAAAAATATGTTCTAAAATTCTTATGTAAAGTCATACAAATATATATAAAAAAATATTCTGAAATTCATAAAATTTTGGAGAACAGAGGGAAGGAGGGATGGTAGGGTTACGCTCATGATTCACTCACGAGTTTATTTTTTTTTTAGATTTAAGATTTTAGGTTTAATTTTAGCTTTTTTATTGATTAAAGTTTATTGGTCTTATTGATATTATCATTTTGTATTCATTTTTAATTTGGATTGATTTTATTTTTATTTAAGTTTGGTTTTGAATGAATTTGAATTTTAAGTTGAGTTTAGATTTGGGTTTGGTTGGTATTGGCCTAATATTATTGGGTTTGAGTTTAAATATATATTATATTTAATAGGTGAAAGATTAATTAATTCGATTTAAACAGTTTTAAATTTCAAAATTGAAATCGAAACCGAATCGATAATCCTAAATTAGCTGATTACTTAATTCGACCTTAAACTGAAATTGATATGTGTCGAAACCATTTTTTAAATGAGTTTGAAAAACGGGGATCGACTTTAGAAATATGGAAATGGAGTCGCCACCAATCTTTTTTGATGAGGTGTGATCGGGTCACCTTTGTTTTAGTAAAACATTTTGGTTTACTAAAAATAGTATTTTCGGTCTACGAAAATTTGAGAAAATAGGTTCGAGAGTCGGTTACGTACGAAGAAGGGTTAGCACCCCCGTAACGCCAAAAATTGGTACCGAATTGATTAATTAATGTCTTAATGCCGAAAATTTGAAAAGATTCTAGATTACGATCCATTTATTTAATATATATATATATATATATATATATATATTTGGACAAAATCATATTGGATGCCAAAGCTCCCTATTTCGGAGAAATAAAATGCCATACTTAGTAAGTTAGGGCATGACATCTTATATTCTCGATATTGGATTTATCCTTCGACATTCAATACTTGTACATTTAAAAAATAAAAAGGATATTCCATTATTTGGGTCAAATGAAAAATCGTAACCCAGTAAGTTAAGGCACTATTTCTCAAAATTCCCGAATACTGAATATTGCCTTTGTTCTTTTAAACTCTTATCTCGATATAATAAAATATCACACCCAGTAAGTTAGGGAGCAATACCTCAAAAATCCCAAGGATAAGTTTCTTTAAAATATTATGCATTTTGGTTTAAAAGAGAAAGGATACCCGGTCGCTAGGTTTTAACGAGGGAAATCAGAAATCAGTAAGTTAGAGCACGATTTTCTCAAAACCTCTAAACATGAGCATTTCCTTATGATTTAAAGCTTTGCATAAAATGATTTTTAAAATCATGAACGGTATTAAAATATGGCTTTCTAAATGAATAAAATGCGGTGAATAATAACATACAACATGAAGTAATTATTCACAAGTAAAATACTACATTATTAAATAATGACATGCAAATGAATATAAAACTATCCTACACATAATTACAATAATCAATGAACATCAATGTAATAATTTAAACATATTACAATTAATGAACATAACATTAATGAGATGTAATAATTTAAAATAAAGTACATTGGACTAAAATAATGATGTATAACATAAATATAATATATGTAACATGGAATAATTAACAATATTAGAAAATTTCACAAAGGAACAAACAACGAATAAAATTTTTTTGCACGCATTAAAACGAGACTTAATTGAGACAAATTTAAAATTCAATGAATAATTTGCAACTTAATAAAATCAATAACTTAAAATTTGGGACCAGAATGAAAGACGCCTTGAAATATAAGGACCAAAAGCACGAATATTCAAATCCTTTGAACTAAGCATTTAAAACGGACTAAATTGAAAAGACATACAAGTTTCAGGTACAAAATTAAGAAAATAAGAATGCCTATATGGCTTAATTAAAACGCGACGAAACAGGGAAGGATTAAACGTGTAAATATCCCCTGAGTATTAAAACGCGCGGACTTGGCTACATTTGGGTCGGGTCGCTGGGTTTGGACCAGTACGATGTTGTTTAGAGGCTATCGTTATAAGCCAAAACGGCACCGTTTTTCTAACAGGTTTAAAAGTTAATTAAAGCTGATTAGGTTTCATTTGCCCCTCTTAAAACTAAAACCCTAAGCCCCTTTTGTCTTCGTTCTCGTTCCCCGCTGTAAAGGAAACCTTTCCGTTTACCACCCAATCGCCATCATGACCAGCGAAGAACAATACACGAATTAAAAACCCTCATCATTCACCGCCAAATCGCTATTATAACAAGCAAAAAGCAGTGCACGAGTGCTTCGATTCACTTCGAGGATAACGATATTAAATCGTCACACATTAACCCACATCTAACTCTGATTGCGACGGAGTAGATGAAGATTGAGTGTTCGGCCCAGGTAAACTCGGCTTCCCTCTCTTTTATTTATCGTATACCAAAGAAGAAAACAAAGAGATACAGGATTGGATTAAAAAAAAATAATCTAAAAGATGGAATAAAAAAAACAACCTTTTGTTTGAATCTCTGCTATTGATTTTCGTATTGCTCTATTATGTGTGCGTAAAAAATATACAGTGATAGCCTTTCTCTTTTATAACCGAAACAAAAGAAAATAAGAATATAAATCAATTCTCTCTTTTTTTCTATACATTTTTGCTGTTTCTCTGCTATTGGAGCCTTTGTTTTGTAGGTACGGGCAGTACGGACGTGGTGTACAGAAGCGCGTGGGGCGTGCGAGAATACGTGTGGTCGCGCATATGGAGGCACGCAGTAGCCCAACCATCAGCAGGGCTTCGGCACATGAATATTCTAGAAGGTCTCTAGGGTTTTCTAAAATCCTGAAACATTTGGGCCATTCGGGTATTTGGGTAGTGGATTAGGTTTAGTAATTGGCCTGTTATCAAGCTTGGTTGTAATTTGGACTGTTGGGCTATTTTTGTTATAACATTTGGGCTCGGTTTTGTGGGTTTGTAAAAAATTGTAAAAAGGGACTGTTTATTGAACTTTTAAAATTTTGGGTTTATTTATTCTGTTTGTCTCTTTTTGGTTTTGTTTTGGTCTTATGGGCCCGGGCATAAATTGGGTCTTACAGCTGCCCCTCTTTGCTTATTGTCATGTAACGAGAATAGAGCAAAGACTTCAAAAAGGGCCAATTTTGTCCGGTCGTGCCTCTTTCAGTGCTTTTTTTCTTCAAGTAGCTTCGTTCCATCCCACTACATCTTCAGGGGCCCAGGAACTGGCGCTTCGATCCGCTTCAATGTAATTTCAGGGAGAAAAGATTCGTAGTTTCAATCTATTTCACCAGAACTTCGAAGAAATATGGATTGATCCTCATTGTAAACTCAGGGAGGAGGGATTTGTAGCATCAACCTACTCCACTGGAACTTTGAGGAGATAGAAATTGAGGAAGAAGAGATTCGTAATTTCAATCTTCTTACAGAAACTTCTCGAAAATAAAGTTTGATCCTCGTTGTAAACTCAGGGAGGAGGGATTTGTAATTTCAACCTACTCTGCTGGAACTTCGAGGTGATAAGAATTTAGATAGAAGAGATTTGTAATTTTAATCTTCTTACTGAAACTTCTTAGAAATAAAGTTTGATCCTTGTTGTAAACTCAAGGTAGAGGGATTTGTAATTTCAACCAACTCCGCTGGAACTTCGAGGTGATAAGAATTCAAATAGAAGAGATTTGTAATTTCAATCTTCTTACTGAAACTTCTCAGAAATAAAGTTTGATCCTCGTAGTAAACTCAGGGAAGATGGATTTGTAATTTCAACCTACTCCGCTAGAACTTCGACGTGATAAGAATTCAGATAGAAGAGATTTGTAATTTCAATCTTCTTATTGAAACTTCTCAGAAATAAAGTTTGATCCTCGTTGTAAACTCAGGGAGGAGGGATTTGTAATTTCAACCTACTCCGCTGGAACTTCGAGGAAATAAGACTTGTATGGCTTTGATCTACTCCTGCAACCTCAGGATTGCCAGATTTGCTATCTTCGATCCGCTTTCGCTCAGGGAGGCAAGATCTTCAGATTCACCGATGTTGCGACAACATCCTCTAGGGGACCTGTCCAGAAATAACAGTTTTGTGTTTATGCAAAATGGTTAGGATGCAATGATCAGAATGAATCTAATGCTTCTAATTAAATGTATTATGGACGACATTTATATGAATACAGAATATCATGAGAATGGTCCTTTTACAAAGATTAGGATGCAATGATCGGAATGAATCAAATGCCCTAAATAGATGTGTCTTATGGATGACATTTGTATGAATGCAGAATGTCATAAGAATGATTTCTTACAAAGATTAGAATGCAATGATTGGAATGAATCAAATGCTTCTAAATATGTTTTACATGAATGTATAATTTCATGAGAATGATCCCTGCTTAAGGTGTCATCATTCATTGTTCATCAGGGTATTATGCTACCCTCTTGCTCGGCTAGTATTCTTGACAGAAACCCGAAAAAGAAAATCTTGCTCAACAGACTTGTCCCGCTATAACTTCAAGGTTCATCTCATTGTGACTTAGGGGTATAGGATCTGAATCTCTTCCCATCTATCCCACTGCGACTTTGAAATGTAAGATTTGTTTCTTCTTTAGTCCATCGCATTGCTATTCAAAGGTACAGGACTTGTATCATTTTTTTATATGCCACCACCACTCAGGGGTAGAGGACTGTAACTTCTTCAGTCAACTGGTCGCTTCCCAGGTGACCTAACCATATGCATGCATGATATTTGCATGGACGCAGAATATCATTTCTTCTTGTGAATGATTCCCCATTTAAACTTGGGTTAACATTGCCCATTTTTCGTCAAGATTGTGTTACTGATGCAATATCTTGTTACTTTGTTCAACCACCATCTTTGACAAAAATTCAGAGAGAAAAATCTTAGTTTAGTCCCTTCCTTAAACTTGGTGAGTTTTGAACAATAGTCCTGTTTCAGTTTCTTGTATTATTCAGAAGCTTCTAGAGTAACATGCAATACTCCTTTTATGAAAGTATTATTATTCCACTAATCGTTATTTCAATACAAAATGCCTGAAAAAGATCATAACCATGGACAAGAAGGAAAATGATTAATAGCATAGCTCGAAACAAAAATGCTAAGCAAAGATAGCAATCGTAATTAAGAAGGAAATTTATTGTGAACATATTTCGAAAAGAATAATATAATCACAAATAACAAATTTAAAATGATAAAATGGAAACTAGGTGCCCCAAATATCGCAATCTGAGCTTCTCTGTTCAAACTTCTTGAGGACCATATTAAGCTCAATATGTGTTTAGAGGATCCGAAGTACTTGGTCGATGCCCCAAGACATAGCATACTTCTTCATTGTTAATTCAGGCATAGTAGGACTACTATATGCCCCACTCTTGATCAAAATTTGAGCCGTCCTTTTTGGGTTTTCAACTCAAATCCCCTTTGGTCTCAAAGCGCCCTTTGCGGGTTTTCGCCTTGGCCTCTCATTGTTCTTTCTTTTGAGTGAAGTTCTTTTTTTTTAGGTTTCTAAATTCACCGGATTAGGCAGGTCCTTGTCATCTATCTCAGACAATACCCATGTTTCTCCAGAATAGGCCTCCTTTGCTGTATAAGGTCCTTCCTAGTTTGGAATCCACTTTCTTCTGAAATCCCTTTTGTATGGGAAAAGTCCTCTTCAAAACCCTACCATGAAATTTTCTAAGGCGAATCATATTTGTTGTGAGCTCGCATCACCTGACCGTGACAGATAGCTTTTAACATCAACTGATCATACTGAGATTGGATCTATTTTGCCTCACCCAATTTCAACTCTGACAGAATTTTGACTCTAATGGGCACAACTAATGAGAAATGTGTTGCCCCCGTGACAGTCTTGGCCAACGTTTGATAAGAATAGAGGGTAAATAGTAACTTTGTATGCCAATCCTTACAAGTCTTGGTCTTTTTATGATCTTTTATTTTTTTTCTTCTTCTTTTTTTTGGGGGCTACCTTTGCTGCACTGATGTGGCACCTAATCTTTAAATAGATCGTAAAATTTTGACATTTTACAGTTAAATGTAATCTTTTTGACATTTTTTCGTATTCTTTCTTTTTTTTTTCTTTTTTTTTGTTTTTTTAATGGCTATCGACTTTGTAATATTAGCATATGAAGCGACCTTCACCCTCTTAGTGAAGAAATTGACGCCCATGAAGATGAATTGGTGTCGGCTAAAAGCTCTTGACAAGATCGGCCTCATAACATTTGTGTCCCGCATGTAGACAAAATGGAAGAGGCATATAAGTTCTGTGTTCCTCAATTTGGCATTTGATGCAATTTCCCTTTTCGGATAGACTAGTAGCCTAAACTTTATGATTAGCCTGGCTATTGTAAAACAATTAGCATGATTTCTTTAAACACCAATCTTAACAACATATCCATGTTTTAGTAGCCTAGCATGTGGAAACATCTTGAATAGGTCAATGATGTCTCACCTTGTGGTGAATTAGGCTTCGATATTTTCCCATTCTTAATCTCGCAATGTCCACTGATCTTTTGCAAGGTAGAGTCTATTTTCATCTTGTTCTACTATCCTTAAGAAATCAAAAGATAGGCTATGATCTCTGTCATCTTCCAAGTCCTTAGATCCCATATCTCATTCAAAAAGGGAGTTAGTAACAATGTCGCTCATGTCATTGATATTTGGGTACCTATTGTAGGTACGAAGGCAAATTCCAAAGAATAAATGATTCTATAGATGATTATTTATATGGTATGGTCATGAATAAAGAATGAAAGAATATTCTAGAAAGAATCTAAAAGGAAAATATTTGTTTAAAAGGATGCATTTTATTGAAATAAAAATTCTAGACACAAGCCTATTTCATAAAATGACTCTTATTGCCCCTAAGCTGAAAGCAATAAGTGTGTTTCGAATATTACTTTAGATTAGCTCTAAAAGGATCTTTTTGTAGTTCCATTGCTCAAAACATCTCAAGTACGTAAAGGTAGAAGCTTGGAAAAGTCTATTCCCTGGTTCACTCCTCAGATACGCTATTAATGTTCAAATATGCCAATATCAGGTTTTATACTAGAGCCCTGAACTTGATGTACTCCTGATCTCATGCCTCCATTCTTCATGGTACTCACAATAGTTATCCCTTTAACAGCATGGTTGAGTAATGGATTTACACCAGAGAGATCATCAAATCTTATAACTCCTATTTTGATGAATCTTTCAACCAGCTTCTTGAAAGTAAGGTAATATTCTATTGAATGTCCTGTAATCCCAGCATGGTACTCACATTGAGCATTCAAATCATACCATTTGGGGGTATGGGGATTGCATTGGTTTCAGGTAATGAGGAGCTACAACATGCATATCAAATAAGCTCTGGTATAACTCCCTATAAGTCGTTGGAATAGGTGAGAACTGGGGCTTCTCTGAGTTCAATTTTGGATTGGGTTTTTGCCTTGGGGAGTCCTGTTGGTTGGTAGTTACTGTCCTTGGATGGCCTATTGTGATCAGCTCTGAATGACCCTTGCTATACCCACTCGTATTATTCACATCCTTGTCCTTCCTCCTCGGGGCCTTTGAAGTCCACTCTCCCCTTTCCTTTACTTCTACCAGAATAAACTGTTTGGCTCGATCATTCCCTGGGTTAAAACCTGAGCCTATCGGGGAGTTCAACAATGTCGAGGTATCAATTTGACATTGGGGTTTGATAATGACAGGTGCCTCTTGTGGAGGCATGTCTGGTTGATTCGGGATACTTATCGGGGAAAAAATGATGTCTTCATCATCATCCACACTGTTGATCACTGGGCCACTCCTTTTTTCAAACCCTTCGACTAGTAATTGTGTTAACTGGCGCATCATATTCATTTGATCTTGCATATCCTATTGAATTTTGGTCAACTGCTCTTGCATCAATATTTGCCCTTGCTCTAATCTCTCCAACCTTTGTTCCATGTCTTCTAGGTTAACTGAAATAATTCTACCTAATTAGGATTCTTTTGTGCAAATCTAATGCAAAAAATGCAATGTAAATGATGTAATGCAAATACATGAAATGCAAATGCATGAAATGGATGCAAGAAGAAAGAGAGACGTTGATTCTGAATTCAACTCCATTAGAAGAACTCCTCTAGAAAACAAATATCTTTACATAAAATGGATTATATATGCGGCTCCGTCTTCATAGTCCAGGTGAAAACATCGATCTTCCCCTTAATATCCAGACATTGCGGTCGAATCCTTCAAATCCTCCTAAAAGATGTCTCTCTTATTTCCATTCGGCTTGATCCGGGTTGTGGTTCGCTGCTCACTTATCCCTTGCAACATTATTTAGCTTCTTTAAGAAAGTTGAAGCATGACGGCTCTTGCACAGTTTTTGTCGATTTAAGATTTTAGGTTTACTTTTAGCTTTTTTTATTGATTAAAGTTTATTGGTTTTATTGATATTAAAATTTTATTAATATTATCATTTTGTATTCATTTTTAATTTGGATTGATTTTATTTTTATTTAAGTTTGGTTTTGAATGAATTTGAATTTTAAATTGAGTTTAGATTTGGGTTTGGTTGGTATTGGCCCAATATTATTAGGTTTGAGTTTAAATATATATTATATTTAATAGGTGTAAAATTAATTAATTCGATTTAAACAGTTTTAAATTTCAAAACTGAAATCGAAACCGAATCGATAATCCTAAATTAGCTGATTACTTAATTCGACCTTAAACTGAAATTGATATGTGTCGAAACCATTTTTTAAACGAGTTTGAAAAACGGGGATCGACTTTAGAAATATGAAAATGGAGTCGCCACCAATCTTTTTTGATGAGGTGTGATCGGGTCACCTTTGTTTTAGTAAAACATTTTGGTTTACTAAAAATAGTATTTTCGATCTACAAAAATTCGAGAAAATAGGTTCGGGAGTCGGTTACGTATGAGGAAGGGTTAGCACCCCCGTAACGCCCCAAATTGGTACCGAATTGATTAATTAATGTCTTAATGCCAAAAATTTGAAAAGATTCTACATTACGATCCATTTATTTAATATATATATTTGGACAAAATCATATTGGATGCCAAAGCTCCCTATTTGGGAGAAATAAAATGCCATACTCAGTAAGTTAGGGCATGACATCTTATATTCTCGAAATTGGATTTATCCTTTGACATTCAATACTTGTACATTTAAAAAATAAGAAGGATATTCCATTATTTGGGTCAAATAAAGAATCGTAACCCAGTAAGTTAGGGCACTATTTCTCAAAATTCCCGAATACGGAATATTGCCTTTGTTCTTTTAAAATCTTATCTCGAGATAATAAAATATCACACCCAGTAAATTAGGGCGCAATACCTCAAAAATCCCAAGGATAAGTTTCTTTAAAATATTATGCATTTTGGTTTAAAAGAGAAAGGATACCCGGTCGCTAGGTTTTAACGAGGGAAATCAGAACTCAGTAAGTTAGAGCACGATTTTCTCAAAACCTCTAAACACGAGCATTTCCTTATGATTTAAAGCTTTGCATAAAATGATTTTTAAAATCATGAACGGTATTAAAATATGGCTTTCTAAACGAATAAAATGCGGCCGAATAATAACATACAACATGAAGTACTTATTCACAAGTAAAATACTACATTATTAAATAACGACATGCAAATGAATATAAAACTATCCTACACATAATTACAATAATCAATGAACATAACATTAATGAGACAAAATAATTTAAAATAAAGTACATTGGTCTAAAATAATGATGTATAACATAAATATAATATATGTAACATGGAATAATTAACAATATTAGAAAATTTCACAAAGGAACAAACAACGAATAACATTTTTTTGCACGCATTAAAACAAGACTTAATTGAGACAAATTTAAAATTCAATGAATAATTTGTGTAACATCCTGAATTAGGGGTTGTTTGCAATTTAATTATTTCCATGTGCGTGCTTGAAGAAATATGTATGCTATGATTGCTTGACATGTTCTGAGGTCTAGTCATAACCCCGGGCTAGGTCTGACTTAGGGCTGAAAATTTCTTTTTAGTGCTTAAGAGGAGGGAGCTAGGTGAGATAGGGGTTAAGAGAAATTGTGGAAGAAGCATGACACAAGGAAACAGGTGATAGGGTGGCTTGGGACGCTACCTAAGGAGCTAGGAAAGGTGGAAGCACAAGGTATATTTTTTTATGATTGGCAAAGGAGGGTTCGAGCTACATAATTAGCACCTAGGAGTTTTAGGTTGTTTTTTTTGAGTTCAAAACAAGTTTATGTGGGGAAGTTGGGCTAGGAAGGCCTTAAAAAAATAAAATGGTAAGGTTTTCTTGCATGGACATGAAAGTCGGATTGGTAAAGTGGCTTGGGCATTATCATATCACATACATGCGGTAAAAATAATGATGCAACCTCGAACCCAAACCTATATGCCATCCGCTACATTCCACCCGCCATCATCCTCGCACACCGTGGGGACTACTAAGGCCTTGGTGAATGCTCCGCCTATATAAAATTCGTGGCATAGCCAGATAATTGTGTCATGAGAAGGAGGTGACTCAAGATAATGTGACCAAGTCACCACATTGAGATAGTGAGACCAAGTCATCATATTCACTTCCCCTTTCTCAAATAACCCGAATGCCCCATATTTCTACCAACCTTAATATATTAGCATAAAGCCTATTCGGCTATAAAACCAAATCCTAGTAGGATTTGTATTCTTAAAACTTACCTTGTTGCCGTTTAGATGATTAATCAAATCCCGGAAACTTGTATTCTACTCCTTTGAAATCGGCTAATCACTAGATTCCTTGAATCGGTTAGTTTTTCGATTTAAAACACATAATAATAGATCTACTACTAAAATAGGGTCTTGGCTGAATATTCATAGTCACTTACCTTAAGGATCTTAAATCCTAAAATTCACCGAATAACTAGGAACACGTGGCCTATGGTGTACCTTCTGAAAAGAACTTCTCCTTCCATGATTCTACCAAGATTAATAATCGAAATTAGTCCCTAAATTTTGATAAGTCTAAAATATAAAAGAATGGAAACTAAAGGTATATTTTTTTATGATTAAATGATGCTCTCACAACTTTCACTTTTGGAGGATTAGAAAAAAAGAGAAGAGGAGAGAGCTAGGTTGCTAGGCTAGAGTCCCCACTTGGACTCTTCCTATGTGATAATTATCACTTTATCAAAAGAATTAATCCAACAATTATCTCCTAATTAGCCAAATTTAAAGGAAATAAAACTCCTCTTTAAGAGCCCACATGCCGCCACTTCTCGCTCTTTGTAGCATGGACTCTCAAATGGATGAAGATAATCTTGTTGTTTGTTTTAAAATTCATAAATGTTCAATAATCTTGTTGTTTGTTTTAAAATTAATTTGGAAGTATGGGATAAACATTATTCTATTATTTTTATTTTATTTGAAGAAGTGATTAGATAAAAATTATCACAAAAGGGTGAGTGATGGCCGAATGTAGGATTCCTTAGGGACTTTCAAAATCGGTTGAGTATAGTAAAGGGGGGATGCCGAAATTCATCTAGCTTGTTTTCTTCTCAATTTGTTTCTTGGCCGATTTCTCCCTAGTCCTCATTGCCTAAAAAAATTCTTCAAACCCCTCTCTTCTTTTGGTTCAACTTGGTCGAACCTATCACCCCCTTTCTATTCAAACTCCATCTTCCATCTTGTGTAAGCCGAATGCCATAATCTTTCTTTTTCTCTCCTTTTTGTTTTAGTCGAATCTCTATTGTTTCTCTCTTCTCCATGCCGAAATCTTCCTCTTTCTTCTAGCCGAATATCAACCAAGAGTGGATCACTTTTTGGTTCTTCTCCAAATTGGTTTTTGAAAAGGAGGCCTTCGGGACTTTGGAAGCAGTCGTTCTAAGCATATTCTCTCTGTTGATCAAATACGGTAAGTGGTGGTAAGGACTCATTTTAGTAGGCCATTCTTTTTATTATTATTCGAAAAGCCGAAGGCTAACTATTATGTGATCTCAAGGTGTAGCTGATTACAAGTGGTGTGTGTGGCTTCGGGATTTGGTTGGAAACCAAATTGGTTTAGGCCGACACTAGAGTGCTTTGAAGGAGTCTTTCGGGTTTCGATTCTTCAAGGTAAGTGGGTATTTATATTCGATTATGGGCCATGTATGGTGTTTAAATAGTAACTGATTGTGTGCTATGATTTTAGGGGCTAATCGACAAAGGTTTCCGAGATTTCAATTTGCTTTGGTAAGTGATAACAAAGATTCGGCCTAGGGCCATATTATGGTTATGGGTGCGATTAGTTCTTCGGGATTATTAGTTTAGCTGAATAAGGTTTTTTTTGATACTAACCTATAGTGGAAGAATGTAGGAGCAATACAGGAATACATTTCGGGATTTTTTTGATATCGCATAGATTCGGGATTTCTCCTTAGATCTTCGGTTAAACAGGTGTGTAAAACTCTTACACACTTTATTAGTTGGCATTGGTTATTATGTTACAGTTAACTATTGTGATAGTGATTTGCCTTGTGGGCATGAGCATGGATTCCGGGTAAGTTGCTTGTGACTTTAAATATGTTCTATGAATGACAAGATGGGTGTGACCTATGGTCATCAGTGGTTTTGACCACACCGTTGATATAAATTGTGACTAAGTCCCAGTGGTTTGGTACCACCAGTGGTTTTGACCACATATTGATAATTGTGACCTATGGTCATCAGTGGTTTGGACCACACGATGGGTTGGCCCCATCACTTGATTTGTGACTCCGGTCACCTAGTGGTTTTGACCACCAGTGGTTTTGACCACACGGGGTAGTTAAAGGAGTATGGATGGCTAGTTTTGGGTTGCATGTTTGCATGTTTTACTAATATTTTGTGTATGAGTTTGCACTTCCGGGTTGGGGATTTATACACTGAGTCTTGGTGACTCACCCCTTCCCATATCATTTTGCAGATGAGTAGATCACGGAGATGGAGCCGGAGAGGACTCGAGGTGGCTATGCTTGTTCCTTGGTTTTGAAATTTTACTTAGCACAGATTAAGTTTATTATTTACGAAATTTTGGTTTGGGTTGTAATAAGGCCGCTAGTTATTATTTTGGATGTTTAAGTAGTTGTTTTACTTTACTTCTACTATATTACTAAAGAATTTATAAATTGTTTAAATAACTCGGTTAAAAGTGACATTTTCAAAATGGGAAATTTTTACGAGTTTTCAAGGATGTTGCCATCTAGTAGTTAAATTCACCAAGTTGGTTCTAATAACTTAAATGAACAAATGTTTTCAAGGGTTTCACTCAACCATGTTTATAAAAACAATTCCACCTGAGTTTTTAAAAGACACCGTTTATTAATCTCAGCAAATTCTCAGATTACTACCAGATAACCAAAATCTTTCAAAACGTTTTTACTCTGTGACATACCAGATCCGATCAAGGCTCATGGGCCGGGTTTGGGGTGTTACAATTTGGAACTTAATAAAATCAATAACTTAAAATTTGGGACCAGAATGAAAGGCACCTTGAAATATAAGGACCAAAAGCACAAATATTTAAATCTTTTGAACTCAACATTTAAAATGGACTAAATTGAAAAGACATACAAGTTTCAGGTACAAAATTAAGAAAATAAGAACGCCTATATGGCTTAATTAAAATGCGACGAAACAGGGAAGGATTAAACGCTTAAATATCCCCTGGGTATTAAAACGCGCGGATCTTGGCCGCATTCGGGTCGGGTCGCTGGGTTTGGACCAGTACGGTGTCGTTTAGAAGCTATCGTTATAAGCCAAAATGGCACCGTTTTACTAACAGGTTTAAAAGATAATTAGAGCGGATTAGGTTTCATTTGCCCATCTTAAAACCAAAACGCTAAGCCCTTTTTGTCTTCGTTCTCGTTCCCCGCCGCAAAGGAAACCTTTTCGTTTACCATCCAATTGCCATCTTGACCAGCGAAGAGCAATACACGAATGAAAAACCCTCTTCCGTTCACCTCCAAATCGCTATTATAACCAGCGAAAAGAAGTGCACGAGTGCTTCGATTCACTTCGAGGATAACGATCTTAAATCCTCGCACATTAACCCACATCTAACTCCGATTGCGACGGAGCAGATGAAGATTGAGCATTCGGCCCAGGTAAACTCGCTTCCCTCTCTTTTATTTATCGTATACCAAAGAAGAAAAGAAAGAGATATAGAAATGGATTTTATAAAAAATAATCGAAAAGATGGAATAAAAAAAATAACCTTTTGTTTGAATCTCTGCTATTGATTTTCGTATTGCTTTGTTATGTGTGCGTAAGAAATATACAGTGATGGCCTTTCTCTTTTATAGCCGAAACAAAAGAAAATGAGAATATAAATCTATTCTCTCTTTTTTTATACATTTTTGCTGTTTCTCTACTATTGGGGCCTCTGTTTTGCAGGTACAGGCAGTGCGGACGTGGCGTAAGGAGGCACGTGGGCGCGGGAATACGTGTGGTCGCACGCGTGGAGGCACGCGGTAGCCCAACCGTCAGCAGGGCTGCAGCGCATAAAGCTTCCAGAAGGTCTCTAGGGTTTTTTGAAACCCTGAAACGTTTGGGCCATTTGGGTATTGGGCCGTGCAGATTAGGTTTAATAATTGGCCTGTTATCATGCTGGGTTGTAATTTGGACTGTTGGGCTATTTTTGTTATAACATTTGGGCTCGGTTTTGTGGGTTTGTAAAAAATTGTAAAAAGGGACTGTTTATTGGACTTTTAAAATTTTGGGTTTATTTATTCTGTTTGTCTCTTTTTGGTTTTGTTTTGGTCTTATGGACCCGGGCATAAATTGGGTCTTACAATATGCTAATACATAATATTATAACATATAACTATTACTAAAACTAGTAATACATATATAACTATTATTATATTACATAATGTTATATACTATACGATATGATATAGCATTCTATAATATAGTAAAAAGTTAAACTTTCAAATATATGAAAATTAAATAGTAAACAATAATATATCATGTACTATTATTATATTTAAGATTATAATAAAAGATATAGTATTACATAATATTATAATGTTTAACCATTGATGCGATATATATATATATATATAAACTATTAATATATTATATACTATATGGTATGATATAACATTATATAATATAATAAGAGGGCTAACTTTCAAATGTATGAAAAATATAGGGACTTAGAGCATATTTCAAACAATATAATATTATATAATATACTACTATTATATATAATTATTATATTATAGATTATAATAAAAGATATAGTATTATATGATATTATAATATTTAATCATTGATGCATATATATAATATATGATATGATATAAATTTATATAATATAGTAGGTGGACTAACTTTTAAACGTATGAAAAGTATAAAGACTTAGAGCATATTTCAACAAAGATAATAATAAACAATCATATATGATAATAATTAATATATAATATACTACTCTACTATTATAGCATGTATATAGTATATTTTAAAAGTATTATATATATAACTATTATTATATTATAGATTATAATAACAGATATAACATCAATAGTTATGTGTAATTTAGTATATTAAAATACATTTTATAATTACAACTAGCAATACATAAAATATGATTACAATTTTAATAACTTAATAAAATATTATATTTATTAACAATTAAATTTTGATTTGGGTATTAACTTTTACAAATTGTATTAGGGTATTGGTTTTCTTCTTCTTCTTCTTTTTTTTTTTTTTTTTACTTGAGATTTGGGTTATAATTAGTTTATTTTGAGTTTGGATAATAGTGAGTATATTATTTGAGTTTGGATTTAGTATAATAATATATTTGAGTTTTGAAATAAATAGTTTAGAATATGAGTATTAGGTTTTTAAATTTAATAAAAAGATAAAAATTATTCAATTGTCAATATAATATAATAATTAACAATAAAAAGTATATTTTTAATTCATATGATATCATAAAATAATAAATTTCACTTACAAGAAATAGTCTTATTATTTTACATGAAAGAAATATATTTTTATATTTTTGTAAGGTAAATTTGAATCGTGTTATAATCAGATAAAATTAAAATAAATTATTAAATTTAAAATTAAAATATTTATAACTTATAAAATTTAAAATTATTTAAATTCATTAGAACTCATCTGATTTAATCTAAACTCAAAAAATTAAAATTGAAAGGTTTTAAACCTAACAAAATTCAAACCCATAATAAATTTGAATCTAAAAAATTCTAATCTCCAACTAATCTAAGCTCGAAAAATCAAAATCAAAACAAAATTAGCTTTGTCTTTTTGTAAGGGTGGTAATGTGACCTATCGAAACCATTTTAAAAATCGGGTTTAGAAAATGGGGATCGACTTTAAAAATAAAAATGGGAGTTGCCATCAATCTTTTTTACTTAGGTGTGATTGGATCACCTTGTAAAACGTTTTATTTTAAAACATTTTTGGTCCACAAAAATAAGAAAACGAGTTCGAGAGTCGGTTACGTATGAGGAAGGGTTAGCACCCTCATAACGCCCAAAAATTGGTACCAAATCGATAAGATCATGTCCGAATGTTGAAAATAAAAAAACTTACAAAATATGATCCTTTTATTAGAAAGAAAACTAAGACTTACCTATCTCAAAGAAATAAAGTACTTTACCCAATAAGTTAAGGTATAGCACCTCATGACTTTGAAATTAAGTTCGTCTTTATTTTAGGAAATCCCTATCTCGAAACGTAAAATGTCGAACCCAATAAGTTAAGGCACAACACCTTGAATTCTCAAGAATAGGTTTTTTTATTTTGAAATTTGAGATTTCTTTATTCCGAAGGAATATAAACATCACATCCAATACGTTAGGACACGTCATTTTTTAAACCATCGTAATTAAAATCATCTCATGATTTATAACACTTGTTAAAAGGGTATTTAGTTATTTAGCCAAACAGAAAATCGCAACCCAGTACGTTAGGGCACTATTTCTCGAATTTCTAAATACCAAAACATTGCCTTATTTTAAAATATTTAAATAAAGTATAGTGATTTTGCAAAATACGTTTTTATTTTAAAATGACGATCCTACAAAAATATCATATTAATATGAAATAACCAAAAATAAATAACCATATTAAAGCAATCATAAATAAATAAAAAATAATAATAAATGTAAAAAAAAGTATACGATATATTGAATAGGAAAAAATATTCTAAAAATAAATAAATAAATTATAAAAATATATTTATAATAGTCTAATACATATAAAACTACAAAAAATATTATACAATATAAATAATTTTAGATAGAATTTTTAAAATAACATAAGATATAATATTGTATAATATACAAAATAAAAATATATAATATGATAACTAATATATATATATATATAAGACTAAAATAATAGATAATATAAATAGTCAAACCAAATAATATAATAATTATATACAAAATTTTATAATATTAATAAATTAATACATAAATACTAAATAAAATATGAAACATTTAATGTGATAAATAATTTAAAACAAAAATAAATAAAAAGATTTAAAAAAAACGAAGGAAAATGGCTAAATAACAATAAAAACAAATAATAAGGGCTAAATTGAAACACGGGTTAAATCACAAGGATTTATGGGGAAAATATGCCTTTTTACCAAAACGGCGTCGCAATGAATTTGGCCTTTAAAGCAGTCTGAGGACTTAATTAAAACGCAAGATATGATTCTGGGTATAATTGTAAAATTGTAAAAATATATCAGGACATAATTATAAAATTAAAATAATGCGGGAGGACTAAAGCGATAAATTTCCCATTTAACGAAAACACGCGGATCCTTCGGATCGGGTCACCTACGCACGTAGATCTTGTGGGAAACGACGTCGTTTTGGTCCTTACCTGACCACACCAAAACGGCGTCGTTTCTTCGGCTTTATAAATACAAATTTAGTTAAAAAAATTCATTCTAATAGACAGTTTAAAAAAGAACAGAGCCTTTTAAAAAAAACCCTCTCTTCTTCTCTGTCTCTGGCCAACTTTCGGTCTAGTTCCGACGATGGACCACCACACGCGCCGCCACCGGAGGACCAAATCGTCCCATTTCGAAGGTATTTTTCTCACCTTTTCTATTTTAATACTATTTTTTTATACAATATATGCATAAATCCACGAAAAATAAAATACATAAAGAACAGAAATCACCTGTTTAAACCCTTTTTTCATTTTTTATTTCTCTGGATATTTTTTTTGCATAAATCTCTTTGTATGTTTCTCTGTGTTCGTGTATTCTCCCCCCCTTTTTTATTACAGATTTTACATGGGGTTTCATAACCCTTGAAATGAAAAAAAAATAAAAAGGAAAGAAATCGGTCCATATTTGCTGTTGATTTTCTTTCTTTTGTGCAGAGAACGAGATATCATGTGATGACCAAAGCGCTTAATCGCGGTACAATTCGGTGGTGTGCTAAATATGGCATGATCAGAGGCTGATAAAATCATGCACAAAGGTCGGAGGTCGTGACGCTGACGATCGAAGCTTGATTGCAAACATGCAAGCGATTGAATGGCCCTCGTTATAGCGCCTAGGGTTTTAGAAAACCCTAGGCCATTCTCGACTGCTCGTGGATTTGGGCCTTTTAAATGTATTTGCTTGGGCTAATGGGTCACAAGCTTAGATATTGGGTCCGTTTGAGTGTTTTGGCTGATGGGTTTAGGAATTGGGCCACAGTATTGGTTTGTATTTGGGTTTTGTAAAAAATCGTAAATGGACTGCTTAAGGATATATTTTTATTTTCTCGGTTTATTTCAAAGGTCGGGCAAAATTAGGTACTTACAGATGCCCCTCTTCGCTCATTGTCGTGTAACGAGAATAGAGCAAATACTATAAAAAGACCAATTTTTTCCGGTCTTGGCCGAACGTCGACTTCTTGATCCTCATCCTCTTCAAATGGCTTCCAATCCGAACTGCATCTTCAATGGTATTGGAGCCTCCTCTTGATTTGAGTAAGTTTGATAGCTTCAACTTCATGAAGGTAGTATCCTGTAATATCCTGGAAATGGGCTTGTGCATTCATGCTTAATTATATGAAATGTTATGTTTATGAATGTTCTGAATGTGAACTATGAATATCGTGAACTTTGAAATGTAGGGAAATTCCTTAGAAAATTTTTAGATTTTAAGTCTTGTTAAGGAGCTAATGAATAGGCCTTAAGAGAAAATGTATGTAAAATATAACATACAAATAGGCTTGGTAAAGTGGCTATAAGGCGCCACTTAAGGGCCTAGCATGTGACGCCACCTACCTATGCAAATAGGCCTAGGTTCGAGCCACAAGGTGAACAAAAAGGAGTTTTTATTTTTTCAGCATTAAGAGGGAGAAGTGGACGGCATTAAGGCACTAAAAGGGAGGTGTTTTATTTTTGTTGAAATTCAGCAAATAGATGGATAAGTGATGGATTATTCTTAATAATTTTAAGTGAAGAGATAAAGAGAAAAGCTAGGAAAGGCTAGTGTTTGAGTGTTAGCCGAAAATTCATTCTCTTCTCATCTTTTTCATTTGTGCCGAAATTTTTAGCAAGAAGTGTCCATCTTTTTACTTTGTTTTCTTTTCATCTCTTTCTCTAGCCGAACCTTTACAAAGCAATTAAGCCTCTTTCTCGCTTTTCTTTTCTTTTCTTCAAGGCCACCACCTTTCTTTCTTTTGATTAGCCTAACCTTATAGCCTTGTTATTTTCTTTTTCTGCTCATTCAATCATCATCTACCCCAAGACCAATCTTTTTCATTATTGACAAAAGTCAAATCATCGAATATCTCGCTTAGCCCATACCGAATCTCAGAGGTTCAACAAAGAGCAATGACTTCGTAAGTAAGGGTAAGGATCTATTGTTATGGTTTTAATTCTTCTCTTTAAAGCCGGAATCTAAAGCACTAATCCCATTAGAACTCTTTGGTCGAAAATTTGAAGGGTCTTCCGGGATTTCTCTTACAGCCGATTTCAGGAGGGAGTCTTTCGGGATTAGAAGTGTTCAAGGTAAGCAACTATAGTATTCGGCCAAAGGCCAGTTTCCTAAATCTATTCATAAAAACTGATTCTAACAAAAGTTTAGTAGGGATCTCGACAATTTTAGAAAACAAGTGCAAATTTTGGGAGTTTAGATTCGCAAAGGGTAAGTACAGATACCAATCGGCCAAGGCTTATTTTAGCACTAGATCTATTTTCCTACATGATTTAAAAGCCGAAAACTAATCTATGAAGGGATTTAATACCAGCCAATTACAAGGAAGGAAGTCTACAACATTTCGGGATTTGAGAATTTCAAGGTAAGTCCATATGTACATTCGGCCAAGGCCTTAATTGTTGATTAAGATCTATTTTTAGTTTAAAAAGGCCGAAACTAATTTGGTAAAGTGATTTAAAGCTTGGCCAAATACAAGAAGAGTATAGTGAAGATTTTGGGATTTGGCACCAAGGTAAGTTTTAGTGTACTAATCCTACTAGGATTTGGATTTTTGGCCGAATGGCTCTTTACTAAGTATTAGATGATTGATTAAATGTAGAGATTTAAGATCTAAGGCATTAGATCAAGCTTTTGGGATTTGGATTGGAAACCTTGTTTAATCAAAAATTCTACACTATCTTTTAATAAGATTTATGGCTAAAATTTAATATGAGCATGTTTATAAGAATGTGAATATGGCTAAAGTACCATGCTATGGTACAAAGTACTCAAGTACGTTTCCTACTCCTACTAGGACTATGAAAAATATATGTTAAGGCACACATATGAAACTATGAGTATGTGATTTAAGAATTTGGCATGTTTTGCATGACATGGGCATATGGGATATTATAAAAAGGGAAGTGAATGTGGTGACCTAAGACCACGATATCCGAAAGTGGTGACCTAAGACCACGATATCTCGAATATGGTGTCTCATGACACAAGTATGTATCTCGGTGGCTATGCCACTAACTTTATAAGTATGATGTGCACGCCGACCGCAAATGATCGCTTCGATGGTGTGTGTAATGGATGGAGGGTTGACTTAGTAGTCCCCACTGTGTGTGTGATGGCACGGTGATGTAGCTGATGTCATATAGGTTTGGGTTCGGTTGCATCATTATTTCCTATCTGTTATATGAATATGCATGTATTATGTGAACATATGCCTAAATTGTTAAATTTTAGTGTTGGTTACACATTGAGTCTGCTTGACTCACCCTCACAGAGAACCTTTTCAGTGACGATCAAGAATAGACCTGGCCTGCAGGAGCTTAAGGGTGGCCACGCACAAAGAAGGAAATTATTTATTTAGACATTTTAAATTTTATTTAAGCACTTTAATTTATTTTGGGTTTGTTTTAATGTAATAAGGCCATAGTATGAATTTTATTTTATGCATGCACGTTAAATTATTTTATTATGATACGAACTTTTTCTTAAATTAACGACTAAGTTTATTTCATTTAAAAATAAACCCTAAACGCTTTGTCACCTAAAATCAAAGAATTTCAAATATAAAATTTAACTTGTTTTCCAACCCGAGCCCAACTCAAAAACAATCTTTCTTTTCAAACACATCGTTTTTTTCCAATGCCACAAAAGAATTTTTGAGCTTATTACATCAAGGAACATACCGATCCCAGAAGGTTCGTGGGCCGGGTTTGGGGTGTTTCAATTTGTATCGAGCCAGATTTAAACTCTCGACCTTGGGTTTAAGGCCCAAAACGTTTTCAAAGTTAAGCCCAAAAAGAATTTTTGTGAATTAAGGTGATTTTCGGCATGGCCCACTAAGTCTCCAACCAAGTCCACCTGTAAGTACCGATCTCTTGTGTGATTTATATTATGACTTGTAGAAGGGTAGAAATGGAACGAAGAATAGAGATTTAGTACTTGAACCCTAGGGCTAGTTACCCCAACAATTACATAAGACTTAAATGCCTAATTGAACAAACCTCGTGGTTAAGTCGCCAAGTTAGTGGTGTGGCAAACCATGGTGCACATGTCAGGATTGGTTTCGTGGAGCTTGGTATTTAAGCAGTCCGCGTGACTCACCTCTCTCCACTGAATCCTACCTGGTGCGAGCCCTGCTCACCCTAACCAAGAGGATTTATACACTGCTAAACCCCTAACTAAAACCGTAGGGTCTAGCAGAATTTTTTTTATGAAAACCCTAGTTTGATAATCACCAAATTACCCTTGAATAGTTGCAAAACTTATTTTGGAAAATTTTCAAAATATTTTCGATTTATAAAAATTACAAAAATACCCCTAGTGGTAAAATTACAAAAATGCCCTGGTTTATAAAATTTTCAAAATACCTACAGCTTCTTATCAAAATTTCACTACTTTGCTTAAAGGAACCCTAAATTTACAAAATATCAAAATACCTTGATTATGGGAAGAAAAAATTTACGAAATTACCCCTAACCTACAAATTACCGAATACCCGAAGTTACAAAATAACCGTAATCTAATTCTCGATCTTCAAAAAATTTTTGCAACAACACCGATTTGGAAAACAAATTTCAAAACAACCTCAAGTTTTGTAAATTCCAAAGTACCCTTGATTTATCAAGATTTACAAATTTACCCGGTTAATTACTAAAATACCTCAATTTCAAAATTTCCAAAATACCCTGTGAATGCAAAATCACCGAATACCCTTATTGACAAAATCACCAAGGAACCTTATTTTGACAAATTATGAAAATACCCTCAGAGGATAAATTACTAAAAACCCTGGGATAGAAATGCATGTAAATGTCCAAGAGTGAATGTATGGGAGATACTAAGGAATGGATGTGCTTTTCTATGAATTAGGATAGAAAACTTGAAACCTTGAATGATCGAAAGAATCCCTACTAAACTCTTCTCATAAAACTTCCTCGCGAATAATCAGTGAAACAATGGCTAATGCATAAAATTTCTTAATCAGATTAAAGTACGGTAGTAGAAATAAGCTCCAAGGGACGTGGTCGTAATGTACGAGGATGCGATCGAGGTAGAATGACCGTGTCGGAACCCATTAAATCGGGACAAAGATCTAAGAATGAGGTACCACCGCCACCACCACCAGCAGCTGTTGGTGTTGAGCAGCAAGATCGACAAGAGAAGATGCAGATCAGTGTGTCAGGTCGCGAAGTTCTTGAAATAGTGGCTGGTGCTGGAGGGAATATGGGACCTCAGAAATCTGTACCCGAGCGACTTTGAGCCAACGGAGCTAAGGTGTTCCGTGGAGTATCTGGTGTGGCACCCAAGACACCGAACATCGGTTGAGGCGATCGAGCGCATTATGGATGAGCTCGATCCGACTCGAGGAGAAGTTGAAAGGAATGGTGGCACTACTACGCCGATGAAGCGATCAATGGTGGTTAATAGCTCGGATGGTGCCACAAACCGAGGATCCGACCGGGAATATGTTAAGGTAGCATATCAAGAAGTATGTAAGCACACGTTATATTGATGAGCAGAGGAAAGCATTTTAGGGTCGGTTCAAGGGAACAAGTCAAGAGTGAGTACGGTGAATTTCGAGGTTAATTCGGTATGCGCGAGGAGTGGTGTCAACAGAGCATGAGCGGTGTATCCGGTTTGAGGACAAACTAAAGGATGACTCGAGGTTGTTAGTCGCCCACATCAAGAGCGGAGTTTTACGCTTTAGAAGAGAAAGCTAAGATAGCGGAAGGAATTAAAGGCTCTGTGAGGTAGAACATAGATTGGAATAAGCAAAAGAGAGGATTTGGGTCATCTGGATCTTCTGCGAATACTCAAAAAAGGCCTAGAGCTGATGGGCCGCGAGGTCAAGAACCGGTACTAGAGGGCAATATCAGATTTGTGAGGAGTGGGAAGAAACACTTAGGCGTAATCTTTGGAAGAAGACAGTGGGTGTTTCAGATGTGGGTCAAAGGACCATATGACCAAGGATTGTCCGATGAGACTAGATGGGAATCAACCAGTAGTTCAGAATGTTAATCAGGCTGGTAGAGGTGGATGAATTTCGCCGAGGTCATGGTCCGAATAATCGAGGAAATGGTGCTGGTAGAGGACGTGGAACACCGGGTCGAGGTACTTCTAACACTGAGGCAAGGCAGTCGGGTTTGGTTTATGCGGTTCGCCGTAGGGAGGATAGAGACGGCCGAGTCATAACTGCACGCTTTTGTTTTGGGAAACCCTTTATGCTTTGATTGATGTGGGCTCGACCTATTCTTATGTTGCTCGTAGTGTAGTTGAAACACTAGGCATAGCCTCCAACCTTCTAGTAGGGAGATGATCGTAGTAAGCCCACTAGGTCAAACTGTAGTGGTGAATAAGGTCTTTGAGTGTACCTTTAGAAATTCAAGGCGTAGTATTTTCACGACTTGATGGAACTTCCCTTTGGAGAGTTTGATCTCATTCTTGGAATGGACTGCTAGTGGACCATCGGGCTATGTTGGACCTGCGCCTAAGCGAATGGAGTTAAGGACCCGGAGGATGAGGTGGTCATTATGATAGAGAAAGAAAAATTACTTGTCTAATGTAGTTTTCGCTACTAAAGGTCGAAAAGATGGTTCAGAAGGGTGCAAGGCGTTTTTAGCCTTCGTAAGTGAGCTAGATGGAAAGGAAGAAGGTGTTAGTGGAGTTAGAACGGTAAGGATTTCAAGATGTGTTCCGGAGGAATTACTGTGAATACCCCGCATGAGGAGGTGGAGTTTGGAATTGATTTGTCGATGGAATGACTCCTATGTCAATTGCCCCGCATGTAATGGCACCAAAGGAGTTGGTGGAGCTCAACGCCAAATCCAAGAATTATCGGATCGTGGGTTTATTCGACCCAATTGTGCCTCCATGGGGAGCACCGGTCTGCTTGTGAAGAAGAAGGACGGAACAATGCGATGTGCATAGACTATCGTCATTGAATAAGTCGACCATCAAGAACAAGTATCCTTGCCAAGGATAGATGACTTGTTCGATCACTAAGGGGCGATAGAGTTCTCAAAGATCGACTTAAGGTCGGATATCATCGATTGAAGGTGAAGGAGGCGATATCCATAAGACAGCCTTTAGGACAAGATACGGCCACTATGAGTTTGTAGTAATGCCGTTCGGGTTGACAAATGCCCCAGCCGCATTCATAGATATGATGAACCGGGTTTTTAACCTTACTTGGATCAGCCTGGTCGTTGTGTTCATCGACGACATCCTCGATACCCAAGACCGAGGAGGAGCATGATGAGCATCTCCGACCAGGTCTGTAAGTATTGAGGAAAAGAGTTTCATGCCAAATTCAGAAGTGTGAATTTTGGCTTAAGGAGGTTGCATTCTTAGGGCACATGGTGTCTGGCTGGAGGAATAAGGGTGGATCCTAGAAAGATCAAGCGTTGTTGGATTGGAAACCACCTAAGTCGGTGGGAGATTCGTAGTTTCTGGGGTTGGCAAAGCTATTATAGAAGGTTTGTAGAAGGGTTCTCGCCAATAGCCGCGCTTTGACAAAGTTGTTAAGGAAAGAAGTACCTTTGTATGGGCGGATAAACATCGGAGAGTTTTGAAAAACTTAAGAGGGTATTAACGAAAGCTCCAAGGTTGATTCACTCGAGGGAGGAAAGGATTTTTCTGTATTGTGACGCTTCCTATATGTGTTTGGGTTGCGTATTGATGCAAGACGGAAGGTAGTCGATATGCGTCCCGGCATTGAGGCCACATGAGGTGAACTACCCGACGATGACTTGAATTAGCAAATGGTCTTCGCCTTAAGGTATGGAGGCACTACCTTTATGGTGAAAAGTCGACGATCTACTGCACCACAAGAGTCTTAAGTATCTATTGACTCGAAGGAGTTGAATCGAGGTAGCGAAGGTGGGTGGAGTCATCAAGGATTACGACCGCTTTATAGAGTATCACCCGCATAGTAAATGTAGTGGCGGATGCCCTGTCGAAAAGTTATGTCGATCCGAGGCGATATTCGCACACTTGAGTTTGTATGATGATGGAAGCTCGTTGGCGAGTTGTAAGTCGTCGACGTGGTTGAATGAGGTAAAGGAGGGACAGCTTGGTCGATGAGGACCTAAGTGCTAAGCTACAAGAAGTGCTGTAATGGAGAGTTGAAAGATTATGGCATTAATGGTGAATGAGTCTTTGTGTTTCAAGAGGGAGGTCTCAGATGCCCGAGAATAAGGAACTTAGACAAAGGATTCTTCAGGAATCGCATAGTAGCACTCATGCTATGCATCTTGGAGGCACTAAGTTGTATAGAGACTTGAGAGAACAGTTTTGGTGGCCTGGTCTAAAAAAGAAAGTTACAGAATTTGTCGGCAAGTGTCTAACGTGTTAGCAAGTTAAGGCTGAACACCAGGTTCCGTCAGGATTGCTTCAGCCAATCATGATTCCACAGTGGAAGTGGGAGAGAATTACCATGGACTTCGTTAGTGGGCTTCCCCTTACGCCTACTAAGAAGGACTCGGTATGGGTAATAGTGGATCGTTTAACCAAGTCTGCACACTTTATTCCTGTGAGAGTTGACTATTCTTTGCAGAGGTTGGCAAAGTTATATGTGGCGGAAGTCGTAAGGTTGCATAGAGTGCCGGTGTCGATTATCTCAGATAGGGACCCAAGGTTTACTTCTCGGTTTTGGAAAGCGTTACATCAGGCTTTAGGCACTAAGTTGAATTTTACTACGGCTTTTCATTCACAGTCGGACGGACAATCTGAACGGGTAATCCAAGTTTTAGAGGACATGTTGAGGGGCTGTGTGATGGATTTCAGAGGAAGTTGGGAGGAGTATTTGCCCTTAGCAGAGTTTGCCTACAACAACAGCTATCAGGCAAGTATTCGAATGGCACCTTATGAAGCACTGTATGGTCGAAAGTGTCGGACTCCTACATGTTGGACGAAATTAGGAGAACGACGAGTTTTAGGTCCAGAGATTGTGGCAGAATCCGAAGAGAAGGTTAGTGTAATTCGGGCTCGATTGAAGGAAGCATCCGATAGACAAAAGTCGTACGCAGATCTCAAACGGAAGGAGATTGAATTTGATGTGGGAGACCAAGTATTCCTTAAAGTTTCACCTTGGAAGAAGGTGATGAGATTTGGTCGAACAGGGAAACTAAGTCCAAGCTTTATAGGACCCTATCGAGTGTTGAAGTGGGTTGGATCAGTGGCATATCAGCTGGAATTGCCATCCGAGTTGAAGCAGATGTACGACGTATTCCATGTGTCCATGCTACGTCGATATCGATCGGATCCATCTCATGTGGTACCAATCAAAGAGGTGGAGTTAAGGCTAGATTTATCCTACGAGGAAGAGCCGATTCAGATTCTGGAGCGAGATGTGAAAGTATTACGAAGAAAGTCAGTTCCCCTAGTCAAAGTGTTGTGACGTAACCATGGATCGGATGAAGCGTCTTGGGAGCTGGAAGAAGCAATGCGATAGCAATACCCTCACCTATTCTAGCCAGGTAATTTCGAGGACGAAATTATTTTAAGGGGGTAGAACTGTAATATCCTAGAAATGGGCTTGTGCATTCATGCTTAATTATATGAAATGTTATGTTTATGAATGTTCTGAATGTGAACTATGAATATCGTGAACTTTGAAATGTAGGGAAATACCTTAGAAAATTTTTAGATTTTAAGTCTTGTTAAGGGAGCTAAGTGAATAGGGCCTTAAGAGAAAATGTATGTAAAATATAACATACAAATAGTCTTGGTAAAGTGGCTATAAGGCGCCACTTAAGGGCCTAGCATGTGATGCCACCTACCTATGCAAATGGGCCTAGGTTCGAGCCACAAGGTGAACAAAAAGGAGTTTTTATTTTTTCGGCATTAAGAGGGAGAAATGGACGGCATTAAGGCACTAAAAGGGAGGTGTTTTATTTTTGTTAAAATTCGGAAAATAGATGGATAAGTGATGGATTATTCTTAATAATTTTAAGTGAAGAGATAAAGAGAAAAGCTAGGAAAGGCTAGTGTTTGAGTGTTAGCCGAAAATTCATTCTCTTCTCATCTTTTTCATTTGTGCCGAAATTCTTAGCAAGAAGTGTCCATCTTTTTACTTTGTTTTCTTTTCATCTCTTTCTAGCCGAACCTTTACAAAGCAATTAAGCCTCTTTCTCGCTTTTCTTTTCTTTCTCTTCAAGGCCACCACCTTTCTTTCTTTTGATTAGCGAACCTTATAGCCTTGTTCTTTCTTTTTTTGTTCATTCGAATCATCATCTACCCCAAGACCAATCTTTTCTCATTATTGACAAAAGCCAAATCATTCGAATATCTGCTAGCCCATAGTCAATCTTTGTAGGTTCAACAAAGAGCAATGACTTGTAAGTAAGTGTAAGGATCTATTGTTATGGTTTTAATTCTTCTCTTTAAAGCCGAAATCTAAAGCACTAATCCCATTAGAACTCTTTGGCCAAAACTTTGAAGGGTCTTAGGGATTTCTCTTACAAATTGATTTCGTGAGGGAGTCTTTCGGGATTAGAAGTGTTCAAGGTAAGCAACTATAGTATTCACCAAAGGCCAGTTTCCTAAATCTATTCATAAAAACCGATTCTAACAAAAGTTTAGTAGGGATCTCGACAATTTCAGAAAACAAGTGCAAATTTTGGGAGTTTAGATTCGCAAAGGGTAAGTACAAATACCAATTGGCCAAGGCTTATTTTAGCACTAGATCTATTTTCCTACATGATTTAAAAGCTGAAAACTAATCTATGAAGGGATTTAATACCAACCGATTACAAGGAAGAGAGTCTACAACATTTTGGGATTTGAGAATTTCAAGGTAAGTCCATATGTACATTCGGCCAAGGCCTTAATTGTTGATTAAGATCTATTTTTCGTTTAAAAAGGCTGAAACTAATTTGGTAAAGTGATTTAAAGCTTGGCCGAATACAAGAAGAGTATAGTGAAGATTTCGGGATTTGGCACCAAGGTAAGTTTTAGTGTACTAATCCTACTAAGATTTGGATTTTTGGCCGAATGGCTCTTTACTAAGTATTAAATGATTGATTAAATGTAGAGATTTAAGATTTAAGGCATTAGATCAAGCTTTTTGGGATTTGGATTGGAAATCGTAAGCGAATCAGGTGTGTACCCCACACTATCTTTTAATAAGATTTATGGCTAAAATTTAATATGAGCATGTTTATAAGAATGTGAATATGGCTAAAGTACCATGCTATGGTACAAAGTACTCAGTACGCTTCCTACTCCTACTAGGACTATGAAAATATCTTAAGGCACACATATGAAACTATAAGTATGTGATTTAAGAATTTGGCATGTTTTGCATGACATTGGCATATGGGATATTATAAAAAGGGAAGTGAATGTGGTGACCTAAGACCACGATATCCGAAAGTGGTGACCTAAGACCACGATATCTGAATATGGTTTCTCATGACACAAAGTAAGTATCCATTTTATCCACTATCTTTTAATCTAATCCTTGCAAACTCGGGAGACCAGATCGATATTTTCAATCAAGGATACCCCGCAAACTCGGGGTTACCACTATGATGTCTTCAATCTGACCTTCTGTAAAGCCCAGAATGTTACTAAACCGATGTTGCTATTTTTGGTCCTATTTTCCATCCGCAAACTCGTGGATGCCGGTGGTGGTTTAAATCTGTTCCCTCATCGCTTAGGGAGACAAGATTTGTCATTCGATCTTGGTCCATTATTGCTTAGGGTGACAAGATCTAAAATCTTTGACCTATTCCACTGCTGGTCAGGGAGATAGGGCCGGTCGCTTAAATTCGTTCCACTACTGCTTAGAGAGACAAGATTTGCCGTTCGATCTTGGTCCTCTACTGCTTAGGGCGACAAGATCTACAATTTTTGACCTATTCCATTCTGGTCGGGGAGATAGGAGTGATGGCTTAAATCTGTTCCACTACTGCTTAGGGAGACAAGATTTGCCATTCGATCTTGGTCCTCTACTGCTTAGGGCGACAATATCTACAATTTTTGACCTATTCCATCGCCGGTCGGTGAGACAGATCGATGGCTTAAATCTGCTCCATTTTGCTTAGGAGACAAGATTTGCCGCTCAATCTTGGTCTCTCATCGCTTAGGCGACAAGATCTACAATTTTTGACCTATTCCACTTCTTGGTTAGGGAGATAGGTGGTGACTTAAATCTGCTCCACTCATCGCTAGGGAGACAAGATTTGCCGCTCGATCTTGGTCCCCTACTGCTTAGAGCGACAAGATCTACAATCTTTGACCTATTCCACTGCTGATCAAGGAGATAGGACTAATGTCTTCGATCTACTTCCTTGTATCTTTAGGAAGAGTTCATTCTTCAGTTTGCTCCACCAACATCTCTAGAGAACAAAATCTGAACCTTTTGGTTTGCTTCCTTATTATCTTCAGGAAGACTTCAATCTTTAGTCTGCTCCATTAACATCTCTAGGGAACAAAATCTGAACTTTTTGGTTTGCTTCCTTATTATCCTCGGAAGACTTCAATCTTCATCCGCTCCACTAACATCTCTAGGAACAAAATCAACTTTTGGTTTGCTTCCTTATTATCCTCAGGAAGACTTCAATCTTCAGTCTGCTCTACTAACATCTCTAGGGAACAAAATCTGAACCTTTTGGTTTGCTTCCTTATTATCTTTAGGAAGACTTCAATCTTCAGTCTGCTCCACTAACATCTCTAGGGAACAAAATCTGAACCTTTTGGTTTGCTTTCTTACTATCTTTAGGAAGACGTCAATCTTCAGTTTGCTCCACTACCATCTCTAGGGAACAAAATCTGAACTTTCTGTTTTGCTTCCTTACTTTCTTCAGGAAGACTTCAATCTTCAGTTTGCTCCACTACCATCTCTATGGAACAAAATCTGAACTTTTTGCTTTGCTTCCTTACTTTCTTCAGGAAGACTTCAATCTTCAGTTTGCTCCACTAACATCTCTAGGGAATAAAATCTAAACCTTTTTCTTTGCTTCCTTACTATTTTCAGGAAGACTTCAATCTTCAGCTTGCTCCACTAACATCTCTAGGAAGCAAAATCTGAACCTTTTGGTTTGCTTCCTTACTATCTTCAAGAAGACTTCAATCTTCAGTCTGCTCCACTAACATCTCTAGGGAACAAAATCTGAACCTTTTGTTTTGCTTCCTTACTTTCTTCAGGAAGACTTCAATCTTCAGTTTGCTCCACTAACATCTCTAGGGCACAAAATCTGAACTTTTCGATTTTGCTTTCTTACTTTCTTCAGGAAGACTTCAATCTTCAGTTTGCTCCACTAACATCTCTAGGGAACAAAATCTGAACTTTTACGTTTGCTATATCATCCTCTGAGGGACATATCTTGTAAACCTAAATGTATTATGGATGACTTTTGCATGAATGCATAATGTCATGAGAATGATGATTAGGATGCATGATTGGAATGAATTCGATGATCCTAACTAAATGATATTAGGGACGACATTTGCATGAATGCAGGATGTCATGAATTTTTTTTATACAACGGTTAGGACACAATGATCGTCATGAATCAAATGCTTCTAATTTGAAATGAGAGAATGATTTCTATGGGTTGTCATTGCTCATAGTTCATCAAGGTTCTATCACTGATGCGCTACCATGCTTTCTCGTTCAGCTGGTATCTTGGACAGAAAACTCAAAGAAACCATCATTCAGCTCAGCAAGCTTGCCCCGCTGTAATTCCAGAGTCAGCCATTGCAACTTCAAGGGAATGACATTTGGTTTCTTTCATATTTCTGTTACCACTCAGAGGTACAGAACTTGTATCACTTTCAATCTATTACACCATTCCTTGGGTGTAATGACCAGATGTATGTGTCTGAATGGATGCAGGGTATCCCGAAAATGATCCTCTTTTACACTTGGATTGACCTTGTTTGTCATTTGTCGATATGGTATCACCAACTAAATTGTCTTATCCAATGAGAATTTGAAGAGATAATCATTTTCCAATGTTTCCAGCCCTTAGGCTTGGTGAGTTCTGAGCAATAGTCATGTTTCAAATTCCTCATATTATTCAAAAGCTTTTAGAGTAATACACGAAACTCCTTTTATGAAAGTTATTAGCCCATAAATCGTTATTTCAATAAATGCTTGAAAAAGAACACAAAAATGGATGAGAAAGAGATTAGTCAGGAGCATAGCTCAGAAAAATAATTTAATCAAAGATAACCCAGGCAATAAAAGAAAATTGATTTGGATGTATCTCAAAAAGAATAAAGCAATCAGAGATAAAGAATTCAAAAATGGGTAGGATAGAAGCTAGGTGCCCTAAATATCGCAGCCTGAGCTTCTTTGTTCCAACTTCTTGAGGACTATTTTAAACTCAATATGTGTTTAGGGGATCCGGAGTACTCTGTCAATGCCCCAAGACGTAACATACTTCTTCATTGTTAATCCAAATGTAGCAAGACTACTGTGTGCCCCACTTTTATTCAAAATTTGAGCCGCCCTTTTCAAGTTTTCAACTCAAAGCCCCTTTGGTCTCAAAGCGCCCTTTGCAGGTTTTCGCCTTGCCCTCTCCTTTTTCTTTTTTCTTTTCTTTTTCTTTTCTTTTCTTTTCTTTTTTGAATTTGGACTCAAGGCGCCCTTTGCGGGTTTTCACCTTGACCCTTTTCCTTTTCAGGTAAAATCCTTCTTGACTAAACCTGAATTCACCAGATTGGGCAAGTCTTCGCCATTCATCTCGGTCAATATAATGCTCCTCCAGAACAGGTCTTCTTTGGCATCTGCTTTCTTCTAAAATTGTTTTATAGAAGAAAGGTCCTTTTCAACATCAGGTTCTTTCGTGGAATTCCCTAAGATAAACTTCTTTAATGTAAGCTCGCATCATCTGGCCGTGACGAATAGCTTTTAATCTTTTCTTCAATTAGATTCAATTAGCAAAACTATTTCTATTCCGCTGAGAAATGTGTTGCCCCAACAAAGGTCCTAGCCAACGTTTGATACTCATAGAGAGTAGTGATAGCTTCTTATGCCAATCTTTATAAGTCTTAGCCACCTTTTATTTCTTCTTCTTCTTTTTTTTTTGGAAACTTTTGTTGCACTATGATATGTTGCCTGATCTTTGGACAAACTGTAGACTTTGACTTTGTATAGTTATTTAAACGCGATCCTTTATGGTATTTGATCTTTTCCTTCATTTTTTTCGTTTCGTTTTGTTTTTTTTTTGATGAATTTGATGACTTTGACCTTGTAACATTGGCATATGAAGCTACTTCCACTCTCTTAGTGAAATAATTGATAACTATGCCGATGAGTCGATATTGACTAAAAGCTTTTGACGAGATTGGCCCCATCATATCCATGCCCCACATATGGAAAATTTGTGAAGAACTGGAGTAGACATATGAATCTTGTCTCCTTTAATTCAGATTTTTGGTATGGTGATGCAATCCTTCCATGGTGAACCAACAATTGCTTGATCCTCTTTGTTTAGCTCGCTTCTTATTAGACAAGGCATGTCCTCGATATAATTGTATGAAAACATCTTTGTATTCTTGAAAACAACTCAATAATATCTTGCCTTATTTTTGTGGTGAGCTAGGCTTGCTTTTCCCCTTTTCCCTAGGCTCATAATATCCAATAACCCTTTGTAGAGTAAGGTCTGTTTTTTCATCTTGTTCTACCATCTTTAACAAATAAGAAGGTAGGTTACAATCTCTGTCATCTTCAAAATCCTGAGATCCCCTAGACCCATCTCTTGTTCAAAAAGGGAGTCAGTAACAATGTCGCTCATGACATTGATATCTGGGTACCTAAGTACGAGGGTGAACAAATCCAAAGAATAAATGATTCTAAGAATGATTATTGGGATAGTATGGTCACAAAGAATGAAAAAATATTGGTAAAAAAGTGTATAGTATGAAATGTAAAGAATAAAAGAATATGTATTAAAAAAATGCATTTCATTGAAATATAAATTTCGGACATGAGCCTATTTCACAAAAGAATTCTTATTGCCTCAAGGCTTAAGGTAACAAGTATGTTTTGAATATTACTCTAAATCCACTCTAAAAATACAAGAATCCTTTCCACAGTTCCTATTGTTTAAAACACTCCTAAGTACACAAGGTTTAAAAAAGTTTATTTTCTGGTTTCTTCTCCGCTTTTGATTTCTTCAAGGAGTCACAACTTTCTTGTATCCTCCTTCAATAATCACATTTACGACCTCATCGAAGTGATCAAATTTTGATAACTCATCGACTTCCACAACTCCCATTTTGATGAGCTTTTCAACCAGCTTTTTAAACGTAGTACAGTTTTCAATTGAATGACCCTTTATTCCCGTGTGGTACTCGCATTGGGCATTCTCATTATACCATTTTAGAAATGGAGGTTGCAACAGTTTCAAATAAAATGGGGACACCACGTGTACGTCAAAAAACGTTGATATAGCTCCCTACACGTCATGGGATTGGCATAAATTGGAGCTTTTAAGAGTTTTTCCTTGTGCCCGACTCTTGTCTCGCCGATCCTTGTTGCCCCGTAGTGATCACCTTGGGCTGGTTAATAGTAATTGCTTTTGAGTACCCTTTGTTGTATGTACTTATATTATTCACCTCGTCATCTCTTTTCCTAGGAGCAGACCTTTTAGTGGTTTCCCCTGCTTCAATCTTGTCACCTCTTATGGCATGTTCAATCATCTCTCCTGCCATCACTATATCTGCAAAGCTCTTGGTGGTGCTTCCTATCATATGGGTGATAAATGGCGCTTTTAGAGTGTTGACGAACAACATAGTGGTTTCCTTCTCTTGGAGAGGTGGTTGAAATTGCATGGCTATTTCCCTCCATCTCTGCGCGTACTGCCTGAAACTCTCATTTGATTTCTTTTCATATTTTGCAACATGATTCGGTCAGGTGTCATATCCATGGCATGATTGAACTGCCTCATGAAGGCTTGGGCCAAGTCCCTCCAGAAGCTAATGTTAGCGCGGCTGAGTTGGTTGTACCACCTAGAAGCTGCCCCCATCAAACTATCTTGAAAGCAATGAATCAAAAGATGATCATTGTTCACATAACCAGTCATGCGCCTACAGAACATAGTGATATGAGCTTCAGGGCAAGTGGTTCCATTTTACTTCTCAAGTTCAGGTGTCTTAAATTTATGAGGAAGCACCAATTCTAGGATCAAGCTCAAGTCCTTTGCGTCAATTCCCTAGTGATGATCGGCGTTTTCCAAAGCATTAAACTTTTCTTCAAACCATCTGTAGAGATCCTCCAATTTCCTTGAAGAGTCAATTCTTTTTTTCTCTTTTTCTGCTATGTCCAAATCAGGAATAACGGGATTGGCAGGGTTATCTCCTGTTTTAGATCCTGAACCCATTTGGAAGTTCATAGGCGGTCTATTATCAACTTACCCCTGTTGAGGCCTAATCGTGATAGGTGGCCTTTGGGGATATTCCTCAGACTGTGTTTGTATATGTGGTGGAGTGAATCCTCTAGGAAAATCCTCATTGTCTTCAGCATTGGCTATGGGACCTTTTGCTTTGTCCATTATCCCACTCATCATCTGAGCCATTTGGGTCATCATGGTCTTTTGGGCTTCCAACATCTGGTCCCTCATCTCTTGTTGGAGTTTTGCCATCTGCTCTTGCATCTGGTCTTGCATATCCCTTTGGAATTGCTTCATTCTCTGGTCTATTTTCCTTGTATTTACCCGTGTACCGTAGTGGTGTTCAGCTTCCAAATTTCCCCTCTCTCTCTCTCTCTGTGTGTGTGTTATATTTTCAACTAATTAGACTCTTTCTATAAACTTAAATGCATATGATGTGATGTAATGCAAATGCAGGAATTCAAAGAAAGAGAGGCGTTGGCTCTGAATTCAGTTACATTAGAAAAATTTTACTAGAAAATAAATTTCTTTACACAAAACAGATCGCATACACGGCCTTGTCCTCATAGTCTAAGTGAAAACATGAATCCCTTCTTCACAAAAGTCAAGTCTTGCAAACTTCTAATAGATGCTTCCTCTAGCTCCTTTTGCTTGGCCTGAACCACGACTCCTGTTCACTTGTTAGATTTGTCAAGAATGCCGAGACGTAGTAATCTTCAAATAGTTTTGTCAACTTGAATTCTTGGGTGATAAGGTCTTGTATTCCTTTACTGACTATCAGCCTTCTCTCGTTGTATTCACTTGGACTATATTCGGACGACCGTATTATAGTCCACTTTGTCAAAAAATCCATTTTATTATGATCAACTTTTCTATTTAGTAATTAAATTTGAAATCAACACCTCTTTTCTATGATGGGAATGTAATGCAATCAAAACAAAAGAAAACCCATTAGCATAGGAAAATAAATAACATAGAACTTATCAGGGTGACCACTAGGGTTTGACATGATTCTACCTAGGGTAGGCCCTTAGGTTTCTACATGTGGTTTAGTTCTAAATTTGAGGTACCCGAACCAGCAGATTCCTCGATCCTCACCCATTATAGGCTCATATGGACCGAGTTTGGTTCAGGGGAATACATTTCCCTATGGCTGCACGGAGGTGCAAACCTCACGGAGACATAGGTACGGATGTATCCCGAAAGTGATTCACTATCCTGCACGGAGGTGAAAACCTCATGAAGGAGTAGCACCTCCTCCCACTTAAGTGTGTGACCACGACGGTCATGCAGTGCAATGCAGAGCAATATATTTAAAACCACATGAAATAAAAGGATCATATTTTTTAAAATCAAAATTTTAAATTCAAACAAAAGGCATGAAATTATCAATTTTACGGCCTGACTCTCTTGTGTCCCTAGTGGAGTCGCCAAGCTGTCAAAACCATTTTAAAAATCGGGTTTAGAAAATGAGGATCGACTTTAAAAACAAAAATAAGAGTTGCCACCAATCTTTTTTACTTAGGTGTGATTGGATCACCTTGTAAAACATTTTATTTTAAAACATTTTTGGTCCACAAAAACAAGAAAATGAGTTCGGGAGTCGGTTACATATGAGGAAGGGTTAGCACCCTCATAACGCCCAAAAATTGGTACCAAATCGATAAGATCATGTCCGAATGTTGAAAATAAAAAATACAAAATATGATCCTTTTATTAGAAAGAAAACCAATATTACCGTCACTGATGGCTATGTGCCAAGCATAATACAGTTATTGATGACTCTGTGTCAATCACATTTACCCAGGGCTATGTACCGATTATATTATTATTTCGTTGCTCTGCCACATTGTTTCGATGGCTTGGTGCCACATATATCGGTGACTCTATCACATTATATCGGCTTTGAGTAGTGTGACTGTCAGCATGACTGCCAAAAAGGAGTGTAGAGGATGGAGGGTTGATTGTAGAAATCCCTACAGGTGTGCTGAGGTTGGACATATGAAGCGAAGTGTAGAGGATGGAATACTAGGTTGGGCTAGGTTGCATTGCATTCACTATTTATGCCATGTTGTTAGGGCTACGGCCCAGTTCGACTTGTATGGGCTTCGGCCAATTTCATTACTGTGAGAGCTAAGGCTCAATGTGCTTCTGTGGGCTTAGGCCTAGTTATCGTTCATATAGAGGATTACACACTGAGTTCTCGTAACTCACCCCCTGCTTAATTTTGTAGGTAATTCCTAGCTTTGCGGATTTGGAGCCGAGGTGACCTCTGTGGTGGCCATACATCGTAGCTTAATAAATTTCATTTTGTGGTACTATATATTTTATTTAAATTTGGGTTTTTGTTTTGTAATAAGGCCTTTGGTATTTTGTTTTGGTTTTACCTTTTAATTCGGTTACTGTTTATTAATTTTGAATGATTAATTTGGGATTTTCTAAAACATTAATAACGGTTTTTCTATAATGTTAATACATGGTTTACAAACTATAATGGATAAAACTCTGGATTTTCTTAACGTTGATAACTCTTTTCAAAATATCGCATGTCTACAATAATTTAAATGTCATTTTTTTGAAACTCATTGAGTTGGATTAATTATAAACAAGATCATCAAAAATAGCAACGAAAATGTTTTTGCAAAGAGAACTATAAAACAAATTGGATTTTTCACAAGCAACAAAACTTGATATTTTAACGAACGCGTAGATTCTTTAACAACCTTTCCATGTGACATGCCAAGATCCAATCATAACGTCTAGGCCGGGTTTGGGGTGTTACAATTGTGGTATCAGAGACTAGGTTACAAAACTCAACTGTGGGTTTGGGGTTCAAAATGTTTTCAAAAGTTGGTTTGGAATACGGTTTAGAAAATATGCATGTTTTCTGGAAGTGTGGCACCCGAGTCTCGACACCGAATCCGTAAGTTCTCTTACATTATACTTTATTATGTGCTGAAATGAATGTATTTCTGGCATTCATTCTGTGATGTGTGGATGTGATGTATGACTATAGAAATTGTGTGCATGTGAGGTAAAAATCTGTTTGCTTTTGTGTTAGATATTTGGTTGTGTGAAGGGGGTACCAAGATTAAGTTAGAAAGTGTATTAGTGTTATTGGAATCAGAGTGCGCATCATGAGCGTAGTGTTGTAGGTTAGGATGTACGACTGTTAGTTAGTTGGAAATTTTGAGGATGAAATTTCTTTAAGGGGGATAGATTTGTAACATCCTAATTTGGGCCTAGTAGGATTGGGCCCAATGGGCCTTGGGCGTAGTAGCGGTTAAAATTTTTGAGAATAAGAGAACGGCTTTAATGTAAGTTGGATCTAGTAGGTGAGTGATTTTGGAAGGTTAGGAGGTTTCTATGAAGTCCCTGGTTCAAGTTAGGCCTTAGGAAAAATTTTGGTTTTAGGTGAATAAAACCGTTGGAGTTAGTTGGTAGGCTTTAAGAATAAAATGTGAAGAAAATGACACAAGTGGAGTGTATGGTGTAGTGGCAAAGTGACGCCACATAAAAGGTAAGGGGTGAAACCAAAAAGAAAGAAGGAGATCCAAGGTTCAAGGCGTGGCACTTGCATTTCTTTTTGGTATTTTTTTCAAAATGGATTTAGACCTTGGCCATAGATTTATATTTAGTTGTGCATGAATTTAGACACAAGAGGAGCTTGTGGCCAAGTGGTTAGCGGCAGCGGATTATGCTACAAGGAGCCTGGGTTCGGATCTCATTGAAAAGCAATAGAGTATTTATTTTCTGATTGGACGGGAAGAGTTTGAGTTTGATTTAAACTCTACTGGTGGAGGGATCCCACATCGGAAAGATACAAAGAAGAAAGGTGTATAGAGCTGTCTAGGAGGAGAATAAGCATACCTGGTTGGCGTTGGACGTAGGAGTGCTCGGAGCGCAGTTTAGCAGCTTCAGAGTCCTATCAGGTGTGTATTCTCTCTACTCTAGCTGTAGAGCGGCATATGCCGAAATACCGGTGACACGGCAATAGTAACCACACGAGCATGCGAGTGCACGTGTGGGGCTTCAACGCGATAGTTGAGGCCATCAGTAGTGTTCTTGTGGGTGTGGGCTGTTGGGCCATGATGGTCCGAAAGGGGCCAAGTGGGCCCAATAGGCCTAGGGGCCCATATGAGTAAATTGTAAGATTGAGTAGTAGATAGTGAACTAGACTATGTGAATCTCATATATGTGACTAGGTTTGGGCTGAATGGGCCACACGAGTGTGTGGGCTCACTTGGGCTGAGAATAGGCCTTAGGCCCATTCGCATCATTATCTCTATTTAAAATATTTGAGTCATTCGAGGCGACATTGGACCTTTTGTTGAGTCGTTAATACCCTGATTTGCAAAATTATCGAAATACCCTTGGTTTGCAAAATTATCGAAATACCTTTGGTTTGTAAAATTGAAATACCCTTGGTTTACGAAATTATTAAAATACCCCTAGTTTACGAAATTACTAAAATACCTTTGGTTTGAAAAATTACCCAAATACCCCTGGTTTGTGAAATTATCGAAATACCCTGGTTTGTGAAATTACTAAAATACCTTGGTTTGTAAAATTACCAAAATAACCCTGGTTTGCAAAATTTTTGAAATAACCCTAGTTTGCAAAATTTTAAAATACCTGGTTTGCAAAATTACCAAAATACCCCTGGTTTGTAAAATTACCAAAATACCCTTGGTTTGTAAAATTACTGAAATACCTCCAGTTTGAAAATTACTATTTTACCCCTAAATAAAAATGACCGTTGTACCCTCGTGGTAGTACTAACATTTTATGTGTTAATTGTATGATTGATTATGTTTGAGATATACTGCATATAGGAATTAGTTATGTGTAGAATTATTGAACTACCCCTGAAGGGTAGGATTATCGGAATACTCGTACAGGGGCAAATGACTAATTTGCCCTTGTAGGTAAGTGATTGGCTTGTGCTATGATATGGTCGGTTTGGCTATAGTTGTATGGCTGATATGCTTTTATTACATGTTTAAATGATTATTATTAAGCATGGTCATTCTACATACACGTGTAATGATTGAGCATGACATACATGACATATTGCATGGGGTTGGGATATTGATGATCGGGGAAGTATATATCGGTGGCTCTGCCACATTCTGTATAATGGCTATATGCCAACCTAAATATTACTCCGTGCCATCTTGATTATGGCTTTATGCCAATCGTATTTACCCAAGGTTGTGTGTCGATTATATTATCATCGCTGATGGCTATGTGCCAAGCATAATACAGTTATTGATGACTCTGTCTCAATCATATTTATCCAGGGCTGTATGCCAATTATATTATTATTTCGGTGGCTCTACCACATTGTTTCGATGGCTTGGTTCCACATATATCAGTGACTCTGTCACATTATATCGGCTTTGAGCAGTGTGACTGTCAGCATGACTGCCAAAGAGGAGTGTAGAGGATGGAGGGTTGATTGTAGAAATCCCCACAGGTGTGCTGAGGTTGGACATATGGAGCGGAGTGTAGAGGATGGAATACTAGGTTGGGCTGGGTTGCATTGCATTCACTATTTATGCCATGTTGTTGGGGCTACGGCCCGATTCGACTCGTATGGGCTTGACCAATTTCATTCTTGTGAGAGCTAAGGCTCAATGTGCTTTTGTGGGCTTAGGCCCGATTATCGTCAGATATGGGATTACACACCTGAGTTCTCGTAACTCACCCTACGCTTAATTTTGCGTGTAATTCCTAGCTTTATGAATTGGAGCTGAGGTGAACTCTGTGGTGGCCATACATCGTAGCTTAATAAATTCCATTTTGCAGCACTATATATTTTATTTAAATTTGGGTTTTTGTTTTGTAATAAGACCTTTGATATTTTGTTTTGGTTTTAGCTTTTAATTCAGTTACTGCTTATTAATTTTGAATGCTCAATTTGGGATTTTCTAAAACATTAATAACAGTTTTTCTATAATGTTAATACACGATTTACAAACTATAATGGATAAAACTCTAGATTTTCTTAACGTTGATAACTCTTTTCAAAACATCGCATGTCTACAATAATTTAAATTATGTTTTTCTGAAACTCATTGAGTTGGATTAATTATAAACAAGATCGTAAAAAATAGCAACGGAAATGTTTTTGCAAAGAGAACTATAAAACAAATTGGATTTTTCACAAGCAACAAAACTTGATATTTTTAACGAACGGGTAGATTCTTTAACAACCTTTCCATGTGACATGCCAAGATCCGGTCGTAACGTCTAGGCCGGGTTTGGGGTGTTACACAAATATCCATGAGTTTGAAAGGAACCTCCAGCAAGTGTGAAAACACTTAAGGCTGTTAGAGAACACAATGGCCAGCTTGGGGAAAAGGAATCAAAGCTCAATGGCTCTTGGCATACACGAAGAGGTTCTTGGAGCATCTTAATCATCAACTCACCATATTTAAGCCGTCCATGCATGTACCTAAAACAAATAAATTCTGCAAATTAATTCGTCTTAAGACATATTAATTCGCCAGCTCAAACCACATTAAAATTATGCATTTATCTAGGACACATTAAAACAAGTAATAACTAAGACATATTAAACACAAGTAATAAATTAAGACACATCTTAAATTCGGCTGTAGCTAGACAAATTAAAAACATGTAATAAAATTAACACATTTATAAACAAAATTAGTAAGTCCAAATTCAGACATATTTATGAGGTGAAGTTGATTAACTAAAAACATTTATTTTATTCCAGAAAATAAAATGCAAGAACTAAAAAGATAGATGAGTTAAATCGAATTAACTAGCTAAGTTAAACTAATTGATTTATTGTAGCAAGTTTAGAAAGCATAAAATTGAAATAAACTCAAAACAAGCAAACAAGCTCATTGGGCTGGAAACGAGCTGAATTAAGCTCAACGTTTAATAGCCCAAATTTCAGTGATGTCAGAAATAGTGGTTCGAGACCACCAAATCTGAAAAATAAATTCGTAGATTATATTATTTAATATTTGCGAGCCAAATGTAGCTTTTAAAAGATTTTTGAAATAATAAATTGTGTTTTATAAAGATTTATTTGGTCAAGAAATTGAGAAAAAAGGTATCGAGATCTCGGTGTTATAAACCGAGCCATAAATATTTTTATGAATATTTTCGGAGTGTCAATAAGGTAGTATTAAAATTTCGTTAGAAAATTTTGACGTTCTGGTGGTTAATTAAATAAAAATTACTAAATTGAAAAAGGTGTAAAAGTTGTTAGAAGGATTAAATAACACAATTTTCTAATGAGGAAGGACCTAAAGTGAAAATAAGAAAAAGGAGATATTTTGTGTAACAGTCTGGTTTTGACCCTAGTCGGAATAGTGGTTTCGGGACCATAAATCCGTGATAGAAAAATATTTTAATATTATTTTCTATGCCTTTGATATGTGATTAAGCATGTGTTAAAGTTTCGTAAGTTAATTTGTCTGTCTGTGTGCTAAATTTGATAAAAGGATTAAATTGCATTAAATGTAGAATTTGCATGCTTTATGAAAAGACACCTATTTGAGATGTCTTTTAAATTGGGAGGCCTTATGTGGCAATTAAACCATTTTTAAGATGGTGGATGGTTAATGGAAGGTTTTGGACATAAAACATATGGTTTTCTAATTATTTCTACTAAGGTCATTTTAGTAAAATGGATATTAATATGTTTATAATAAAACAAACAAATTAAAAGATGAATGTTATCATCTTATTTTGGCCGAATATACAAAAGAAAAGTAAGAATAAGAACCTTCAAGGTTTCGGCTAGGTTTGATCCAAATTCAAGACATGTTTTGCTTCGGTTTTTGATAATTTCTACATTTTCGTAATCGTTGCTTCGAGTACTACTAAACCCATGTTTTAATTTTGAGAATTGATGATGATTTTGAAATATGTCTTTGATGAACATATGAGCTTTGAAATATTTGATGATGAAATATGGAATATATGTATTTGATTAGCATATTTTATCTTTGGAGTTTCGTTAATTTTGAGTAATTTGGTTGGAATTGAGAAAATGAATATTTGAAGGACTAAATTGTGAAATAAATGAAATATATGGACTTGTATGAGATGCATGAATATTCAGCCAAGCATGGGTAAAAGCAAATTTGGTGAATTTTGTGATTTTGTGAAATAGGGACTAAAATGTCCAAATGTGAAAATGTAAGGGCTAAATGTAAATTAACCTAAATGTGTGTTCTTGGATTGAATTGAATGAATTAGTGAATAAATAGATTAAATTTGAATATGTATAGATCAAGAACCGAAGAAAACAAACTTAGATCAAGGGAAACCGAATCCGATCGAATATCTGAATCCAAGGTAAGTCGATATACAAATAAATGTATTTGAATTGAACTATTTGTGCATATATGAAATTTGAATTGACATGAATATCCATTGAGATGGAATGTATGTGAAATCCAAGTTTGCGAATAAGTCGACAAGTTGTATAAGTCCGAGAAGTCCCGTATGAGCCTAGGAATAGATAGGATTGCATATGTCATGACATATGTGTCTGTTACGTGATATCATGTAAGACCACGTCTGAGACGTTGGCGTTGATTCGAGATTTCATGTAAGACTACATCTGGGACGTTGGCATCGATATGAGATTTACGTGTAAGACCATGTCTGGGATATTGGCATCGTATTTGATTCGTGTAAGACCCTATCTGGGACAGTGGCATCGATAACTGGATACATGTAAGACCACGTCTGGGACATTGGCATTGTACGACTATTCCGAGCATTCTGAGTATCCTAATAGATTCCTAACGGTTCAACGGGCAAGTCTAAGAACCGAATGACTATGTGATTTGAATATCTGTTTCAGGTACGTTTGAAAAATACACTATGTGTGTATGAAAGGTATGTATCTATATGAACTTACTAAGGTGAATATGTGGATTGAAATGATGAGATAATATGTGAATATTAGCTTGGATGAGCTATGAGTATATATGATATTAGAGTTGAAGAATGTGGCAAGTTATGGCTAAGTAAATGAGCCAAAGATTATGTGATGCATTTGTAATGAGAACCTTTAATGTCATTGTATCAATATGGTTATGAGCATGTTATGATAAGTTTATTTGTATATGGATTACTAAGCTTTTGGAAAGCTTACTTTGTGTGTGTTTATTCTATTTTATAGATCGTCAAAGCTACTGAAGGCTCGGGACCGTCGAGGATCGTCATCACACTACCTAAGCTCATTTTGGTACCTTTTGGAAATGTATATATTAAATATGGCATGTATAGGCTAGTCATTTGGTATATGTTTGAGATGTAAATAGCCATGTGATTTGGCTAGATAAATGTTAGTAATATGCATGAGAGAATATGATATATGACGCATGTTTTGATATGGCTTGATGGTGGTGAAATGGTCTTATGAATGGTAAGCATATGGATGAAATTTGAGTATGCATGTTTGATCAAAGAAATGATTATATGATAGGTATATATGGATGAATCATGCTTGAACATATATGTGTTTTAGTTGTGCAAATTGGCATGATTGGAAATGAAATTGAATGTGGAGATTTGTTGATTATTTGACATGTTTTTGGTTGTCAAATGTTCATGAAATGAATTGGTATGTTGCTTGTAGGGTTGACCCTAATGTGGGTGGAATTTTGGCCTTGCAAAGGGCCTGTTTTGCATTCATGGCTATGGCACATGGGCGTGCCTGGTAACCATGTGAATAAGTCAGTAGCTAGACTAATTTTACACGGCCATGGCACACGGGTGTGTCTGGTGGCCGTGTGGATAAGTCAGTATACATGCTCTGTTTTGGCACGGCCAGGACACATGGGTGTGTCTGGTAGCCGTGGGAGGCACACGGCCTGCCCATACGGGTGTGTGATCTCTGTAACTTAGAAAAGTTTTAAATTTCCTAAAATTTTAGTATGTGTTCGGTTTAGTCGACCCTATTCTAAAGCATGATTAAAGTCACGTTGACCATTAAAAAGGAACACTTTGATTGTGATTGATGAATAGTTTTATGAAATATCTGTTAAAGTTTTCGATCTGTCCGGTAATGCCTTTAGCCCTAATTCGGTGATGGATACGGGTTAGGGGTGTTACATTTAGTGACAATAGTGAGAAAAATCAGAAATGGGAAGGCGAAGCCGTAAGAATTTTTTAGGGGGGCCGGATAAAATTTTAATTTTTTATAGTTTATATTTTTATAATTTGTAAAGGATTAAATCAAATTTTTATAATTTTAGGGGCTAAAGTGCAATTTTACCTTTACTAATTTAAAATTTTTAAAAAATTCTAAGGGCCAAAATTGTAATTTTACATTTTAGGGGGTGCCGGAGCCCATGCCAGCCCCCCTAGCTACGCCCCTGGAAATGGGTGAAATAAGGGAAAAATTGGAAAATTGCCAAAATTAGCTAAATAAAAATGGGACCAAATTGAAATATCTAGAATTCTCTTCATTTCTCTTCATTTTCATCAGCTGAAAAATAGCCATGGAAGAGAGTTCAAGCTGGATTTCATACTCTAGCTTCATGTAAGTTTAATTCTTTCTTTCTCCTTGAAATTTCTATGTTTTTGGACTTTTACAATTGGGTCCAACTTACTATGTCATTAGTTTTTGATTCTATGGCTAATTTTTAAAGTTGCTATGGATGAGTGCTGGAAGCATATGATGAATAAACATATAATTGAGGCTTTAATTTTGATATATGATGATTTTATCAAATAAAATTGATAGAAATTGGTTTTAGGACCTAATTGTGAAAGAGTTTGGAATTAAGGTCTAATGCTAAATTTCTGATTTGAAGTAGTTTAAAATGATAGAATAAATTATTAATTGAGAAAAATTAGCCCAATTGAGGGGTTAATTGGACAAGGACTAAATTGTATGAACTATGAAATTTGGGGCAAAATGGAAATCAACACTTTGCACTAAAACAGTTTTGGACAGCAGCAGTAGTCTAACTTTGAAAAATCACCAAAAATTTTATAAATTGAATTAGAGGATGAATAAATTATTAAATTAAAACTTATTGAGTTTAGTTTCTTATAGAAGAAATGGTGTAAGCAATGAAATTGTAAATCATGAGATATAATAGGTTTTGTGAGACAAGGTCAGAATGATTTCGGTTTCCTTTGTTCTAAATTTGGAAAATCATAAAAAATTTTAGAAAAATAATTAGGGTCTTAAATCTATATGTTTAAAATATTTAATGAGTATATTTTCATGAGAAACAAACTAGAACCTCATCCGAATTCCGTATGAGGAGATAATTAATTTTTAGTGAAGAAGGGTTGGAAATGTTAGACAGTAGAACAGGGGTGACTTTAAAGAATAAACTGTACTTATTGGCTAAACTAAAAATTTTGAAAATTTTATTGTAATAAGATATGTGAGTCTAGTTTCAGGTAAAATTAGCAGATCTTAATTTGGAGTTCGGTAGCTCAATATAAAAATAATTTAGTGACTATGACATGGATGGACAGCTTGAATATTCACATAAATAAATAGTGAAAAATTATAGATAATGTTACTTACAAGTGTGTTATTTTTACTAAGGAAGCGGATGGAGTGGAGGAGGAGGAAGAATGTATGAATGACTTGTGTTTAAATTGATCACATGCCCAATTATAATTGATAAATGTTGAATTAGAAATGATGTAATGTTGATCACATGCCCGATTATAATTGATAAATGTTGAATTAGAAATGATATAATGTTTTATTTGGAATATTTATTATGAAATTATGATTATCATTTGATAAACCGCAATAGTAACATATTTTAATCCCACATTTAGCATGTTTTTGGATGATTTATCCCTTAAATTATGGAAATAGGTGCTTCTAATCCTTTGTTTTCATGTTTTATACTCAATAGAGCACCGGAGGATGAAAAGAACGAGAAACGGGCTTAAAACGGACCAAATGGGCCAAAGTAGAAAATCAACACGGTCTGGGCACAAGCCACATGGCCTGGCCACAATTTACAAGGGCGTGTGCCATGGTCGTGTCTCTGTCGCAGATAAAAAGAATTTTATTCGGATTAGGGTACTTAGAGGCAAAGAAACATATTCCAAAAGCCTATATAAACACCCTAGAGGCCAACCTTCAGGGGGCGTTCAGCTAGGCCAAAGAGTCGAGCCAGAGCAGTTAAATTCAGAGATTCACTCGAAGAACGCCAGTTGATTCATCTCAAGAAGCCAGAATCATACTCAAGACTGAGGACTTCTCCTGTAACATCCTAGATTAGGGGTTATGCGTTTGTGCATAATTCATGAGTAGTAGGTTTTGGCAGTGTTTGGAAGTGAATTAAGGGTTTTTAAAATCCCAGGATGGAAGAGAAAGCTTTGGACAATTATTGGTTTTTAAGTTAAAAATAAGAAGTGATGTGGAAAAGTGGCAAGGGACGCCACCTAAGGTGGAAGGGTTATGGCATCAAGTGAAGTACTTTGAGAGAAGAGGTTCGAATCCCATTGTGTGCATCTTTGCTTAATAGCATGTTTACTGTGATATGTGGTGTGCATTTTAGAACCTTGGAAATGCTTTAGAAAATATTAAGTCTTAAGAGGAAATATAAGGAAATGTAAGGAAATGAAAGGAAATGAAAGGAAATGTAAGGAAATGAAAGGAAATGTAAGGAAATGTAAGGAAATGTAAGGAAATATAAGAAAACATATGAAAATGTAAGGAAATGTACGGAAATGTATGGAAATGTATGGAAATGTATGGAAATGTAAGGAAATGTATGGAAATGTATGGAAATGTAAGGAAATGCATGAAAATGTAAAGAAATGCAGGGAAATGTAAAGAAATGTAGGGAAATGTCTTGGAAATGTAAGAAATGATTTAGAAATGTTAAGTTTCAAAAAGAGGAAAGTAAATATTTTGGAAACTTGGAAATGATTAGCTAAAAGAGGAAAGTAAACATTTTAGGAAACCTAAGAAATGTCAAGTTTCTGAGCCGAACGAAAATTTTGGAAACCTAGAAATGACTTAGAAATGTTGAGTTTTAAAGTTTAAAAGAGGTAATTAAGGCAAGGAGGCCTTAAAAGAAAAAGTACGTGAAATTTGACACACAAACGGGCTTGGAAAAGTGGCCTGAAGATGCCACTTAGGGCCTTTGGAAATGGCGCCACATACAAGGGTGTTGGGCCTGAGTTCAAGTCACATGGGAAGCAAATAAAATAAGTTTTATTTTTGCTTCTAGAAGCCCAAGAGGTGGACGGCACAAGGCTTGCAAAAGAGGAGCTTCACTCTCTTTTAAATTCGACTAATTAGAAGATAATAAGGATTATACTTTATTTGTTTTAAAATTTAAGAGATAAAGTTCTCACATAAGGAAGAGTAGTGGCCAAGCAAAGGATTCTTGGCCTAATTTTGGCCATAAAAGGATGAGACTAGGGCTATTCATTATTCATTCTCCCTCTCTTTTCTTTTGCCAAATATTCTTTCTCCTCTCCCTTTGCCGAAATTCTTCTTGAGCATCCATTCTTTTTCCTCTTCTCTTTTAGCATCCTAGCCGATTCCTTCTAAGCCTATTATTCCTCTCTTCTTTCATCTTTGAATGCGAATACATAAGGGGATCATAGCTGATTGTTCATCAAGTCTCTAAGCCAAATCTACAAGTAGTGTCGGGAGGATCATCGATTTCAATATAAAGGGTAAGGATCTATAGTTATAATTGTATTCCTTTTCTTTTAAGCCGAAAGCTAGTCTAATCCCTCCTATATCTTATTGATCGAAATATGGAAGGTGAAATTCGGGATTTCAGATCTAAGGTATTTCAGCATCTCCATTAATCAAGAAGAGAGTTTCGGGATTTAAAAGATTTAAGGTAAGATATATGTATATTCGGCCAAAGGCCATGTTTATGTTTCAATGTTAGATTAAATCTAACATATGGTTATAGGAATTTTGACATCCTTAAAGAAAGCAAGAGATCAATTTCAGGATTTGAATAATAGGGAAATCGGCAACAAGGTAAGCCTTAGTGTACTAATCCTACTAGGATTTGGTTTTATGGCCGAATAGGCCTTTGCTAAATATTACCATGTTGGCCGAATGTAGGCATTAAAAATCTAAGGTAGTAGATCGGATTTCGGGATTTCAAGTGAAATTGTTAAGCGAATCATATGTGTACCCCACACTAAATCTTGATAGATTTACGGCTTTAATTTTATTATATGTGCTAATATAAAAGTGTAAGAATATGGCTAAGGTATCGTGTGTATCCCACACTAATCTTAATAGATTTATGGCTTAAATATGATATATATGTTAATATGAAAGTGTAAGAATGTGGCTAAAGTACCATATTATGGTACAAAGTACTGTGCGTTTTTCCTACTCCTCTTGGGATTTCAAATATGTTATATTTAACATGTGAAAAGTGATGTGAAAGTGAAATTAAATATGATATGCATGTTATGTATAATTTGGGGCATTCGGGTTATTTGAGAAAGGGAAGTGAATGTGATGACTTGATCTCACTAAGTGAAACGTGATGACTTCGGTCTCACTAAGAATATGTGACGACTTGGTCTCACTAAGAATATGTGACGACTTGGTCTCACTAAGAATATGTGATGACTTGGTCTCACTAAGTGAATGTGGTAACCGGTTACATTATCTAAATGTGGTGTCTCATGACACAAATATCAGTGGCTATGCCACAATATCTTAAGTGGGCGATGAGCACGTCACGGCAATGACGCCTTCGATGGTGTGTAGCGGATGGAGGTTGACTTAGTAGTCCCACAGGTGCGAGTTGGTACGGGTGGAGTGTAGCGGATGGCATATAGGTTTGGGTTCGGTTTGCATCATTATCTTGAATTTTTATATGAACATGATATGTATGGTATGCCTAATTCTATTATATTTTAGTGTTGGTTACACATTGAGTCTATCGACTCACCCGTTGTGGGAACATGTTTGGTGATGAGCAAGATAATGGACCGGGATGGCTACAGAACTTGTGGTGGCCATGTTCACTTGAAGTTAATTTAATTTGAACCTTTATTTTATTTTAAGTACTGTATACATTTTATTTTGGGTTTTGTTTTATGTAATAAGGCCATAGTGATGATTTCATTTCTGTTTTGATTACTATGCTATGAATTTAGGGCTTTATAAAGAATAAGCCCATTTAGTTTAAAATAAGCTTAAATATTTTGTCACCTAAAATTATGGGTTTTCATTATAAAAAAAAATAATATAAACTTGTTTTCAACTCGAGCCCAACACACAAACAAACTATCTTCCAAAAACACACAGTTTTCTAAGTAACAAAAGAATTTTGAAACGGTTTACACCGGGGAACATACCAGATCCGGTCCATTCTCGTGGTAGGGTGTGGGTGTTTCAATTTGTATCGAGCCAGTCTTAAACTCTCGTCCTTGGGTTTAAGGCCCAAAACGTTTTCCAAAGTAAGCTAAAAGGAATTTTCTAAAAATTTTCGGTTTTTACGGCATGGCCCACTAAGTCTCAGGCCAAGTCCACCGGTAAGTACTTCTATCCAAAGTGTGATTTATATTATGACTTGTAGAAGGGTAGAAATAGAATGGAACGTAGAATAGAGATTAAGTACTTGAACCTAGGACTAGTGTACCCCAACAAAAACATAAGACTTAAATGCCTAACTAAACAAACCCATGATTGAGTCGCCGAAGTTAGGGTGTGGCAACCATGGTACGCATGTCTAAGATTGGTTTCGATGGGAGCTTGGTATTTAAGCGATCGCGTGACTCACCTCCTCTCCACTCGAATCCCACAGTGCGTACCTCGGTTCACCCTAATCAAGAGGACTTATTCATGGGCTAAACCCCTAACTAAAACCCGAAAGGGACTAGCAGTATTTTTATGGAAACCCTAGTTTTAAAATTTCTAAATTACCCTCTTGATTTGAAAAGATTATTTTTATAAATTTTCCGAAATATTTCGATTTACAAATTTACTAAAATACCCTTAGTGGTAAAATTACAAAAGTGCCATTGGTTTATGAAATTTCCAAATACCCACGTTCTTATCAAAATTTCACTACTTTGCTTAAAGGAACCCTAAATTTATAAAATATCAAAATACCTAGATTATAAAAAAATTATTTATTTAAATTACCCTACCCTACAAAATTATCGAAATACCTCGAGTTACATAATTACCAGAATGACCCCCGATCTTCAAAAATTTCTGCAACAACACTGATTTGGAAAACAAATTCTCTGAAACAACCTTCAAGTTTTGTAAATTCCAAAATATCCTTGATTTATAAATTTACCCTGGTTTATTACTGAAATACCCCTGTAATTTCAAAATTTTTGAAATACCCCTGAAATTTCAAAAATTACCAAAATACCCTTATTGATAAAATCACCAAGGAACCTTATTTTGATAAATTACGAAAATACCCCTATAGGGAAAATTACGAAAATACCCCTAGGTAGTGGAAAAACAACAACAATGAAAACTACAACATTTCTCTGAATGAACGAAAGTTCATAATTGATTGATGGATGTATGAATGTAAAGACTGTGTGCATGTATGAATACGAAAGAACCACTCCTAAACTCCTTTTCATAAAATTGTTCGCGGATAAATAGTGGAACAAAGAACTAATGCATAAAACTTTTTAATCAGATTAAATCGTGACGTTAGTAATGAGTTCTAGTGGACGTGGTCGAGGTAGTATCTAAGAAATGTGTTAGTTTTGTTAAGATCGATGTGCTTGACATAAGCGTAGCGCGGTGAGTTAAGATGTTCGATTATTTGATAGTAAGTAATTTCGAGGACAAAATTATTTTTAAGGAGGGTAGAACTATAACATCCTAGATTAGGGGTTATGCGTTTGTGCATAATTCATGAGTAGTAGGTTTTGGCAGTGTTTGGAAGTGAATTAAGGGTTTTTAAAATCCCAGGATGGAAGAGAAAGCTTTGGACAATTATTGGTTTTTAAGTTAAAAACAAGAAGTGATGTGGAAAAGTGGCAAGGGACGCCACCTAAGGTGCAAGGGTTATGGCATCAAGTGAAGTACTCTGAGGGAAGAGGTTCGAATCCCATTGTGTGCATCTTTGGTTAATAGCATGTTTACTGTGATATGTGGTGTGCATTTTAGAACCTTGGAAATGCTTTAGAAAATATTAAGTCTTAAGAGGAAATATAAGGAAATGTAAGAAAATGAAAGGAAATGAAAGGAAATGTAAGGAAATGAAAGGAAATGTAAGGAAATGTAAGGAAATGTAAGGGAATGTAACGAAATGCAAGGAAATATAAGGAAATGTATGAAAATGTAAGGAAATGTATGGAAATGTATGGAAATGTATGGAAATGTAAGGAAATGTATAGAAATGTAAAGAAATGCAGGGAAATGTAAGGAAATGTAGGGCAATGTCTTGGAAATGTAAGAAATGATTTAGAAATGTTAAGTTTCAAAAAGAGGAAAGTAAATATTTTGGAAACTTGGAAATGATTAGCTAAAAGAGGAAAGTAAACATTTTAGGAAACCTAAGAAATGTCAAGTTTACAGAGCCGAACGAAAATTTTTAGAAACCTAGAAATGACTTAGAAATGTCGAGTTTTAAAGTTTAAAAGAGGTAATTAAGGCAAGGAGGCCTTAAAAGAAAAAGTACGTGAAATTTGACACACAAGCGGGCTTGGAAAAGTGATCTCAAGATGCCACTTAGGGCCTTTGGAAATGGCGCCACATACAAGGGTGTTGGGCACGAGTTCAAGTCACATGGGAAGCAAATAAAATAAATTTTATTTTTGCTTCTAGAAGCCCAAGAGGTGGACGGCACAAGGCTTGCAAAGAGGAGTTTCACTCTCTTTTAAATTCACTAATTAGAAGATAATAAGGATTATACTTTATTTGTTTTAAAATTTAAGAGATAAAGTTATCACATAAGGAAGAGTAGTGGCCAAGCAAAGGATTCTTGGCCTAATTTTACTATAAAAGGATGAGACTAGGGCTATTCATTATTCATTCTCCTCTCTTTTCTTTTGCCAAATATTCTTTCTCCTCTCCCTTTCTTTGAAATTCTTCTTGAGCATCCATTCTTTTCCTCTTCTCTTTTAGCATCCTAGCCGATTCCTTCTAAGCCTATTATTCCTCTCTTCTTTCATCTTTGAATGCGAATACATAAGGGGATCATAGCTGATTGTTCATCAAGTCTCTAAGCCGAATCTCTGAAGTAGTGTCAGGAGGGATCTATCGATTTCAGTATAAAGGGTAAGGATCTATGGTTATAATTGTATTCCTTTTCTTTTAAGCCGAAAGCTAGTCTAATCCCTCCTATATCTTATTGATCGAAATATGGAAGGTGAAATTCGGGATTTCAGATCTAAGGTATTTCAGCATCTCCATTAATCAAGAAGAGAGTTTCGGGATTTAAAAGATTTAAGGTAAGATATATGTATATTCGGCCAAAGGCCATGTTTATGTTTCAATGTTAGATTAAATCTAACATATGGTTATAGGAATTTTGACATCCTTAAAGAAAGCAAGAGATCAATTTCGGGATTTGAATAATAGGGAAATCGGCAACAAGGTAAGCCTTAGTGTACTAATCCTACTAGGATTTGGTTTTATGGCGAATAGGCTTTGCTAAATATTACCATGTTGGCGAATGTAGGCATTAAAAATCTAAGGTAGTAGATCGGATTTGGATTTCAAGTGAAATCGTTAAGCGAATCATGTGTGTACCCCACACTAAATCTTGATAGATTTACGGCTTTAATTTTATTATATGTGCTAATATAAAAGTGTAAGAATATGGCTAAGGTATCGTGTGTACCCCACACTAATCTTAATAGATTTATGGCTTAAATATGATATATATGTTAATATGAAAGTGTAAGAATGTGGCTAAAGTACCATATTATGGTACAAAGTACTCAGGTACGTTTTCCTACTCCTACTAGGATTTCGAAATATTTTATATTTAACATGTGAAAAGTGATGTGAAAGTGAAATTAAATATGATATGCATGTTATGTATAATTTGGGGCATTCGGGTTATTTGAGAAAGGGGAAGTGAATATGATGACTTGGTCTCACTAAGTGAAACGTGATGACTTGGTCTCACTAAGAATATGTGACGACTTGGTCTCACTAAGAATATGTGACGACTTCGGTCTCACTAAGAATATGTGATGACTCGGTCTCACTAAGTGAATGTGGTAACCGGTTACATTATCTAAATGTGGTGTCTCATGACACAAATATCGTGTGGCTATGCCACAATATCTTAAGTGGGCGATGAGCACGTCGATTGCATGCGCCTTCGATGGTGTGTAGCGGATGGAGGGTTGACTTAGTAGTCCCCACGGTGTGTGTGTTGGTGCGGGTGGAGTGTAGCGGATGGCATATAGGTTTGGGTTCGGGTTTGCATCATTATCTTGAATTTTATATGAACATGATATGTATGGTATGCCTAATTCTATTATATTTTAGTGTTGGTTACACATTGAGTCTATCGACTCACCCGTTAATGGGAACATGTTTCGGTGATGGCGGTAATGGGCCGGGACGGCGAGAACTTGTGGTGGCCATGTTCACTTGAAGTTAATTTAATTTGAACCTTTATTTTATTTTAAATCTTGTATACATTTTATTTTGGGTTTTGTTTTATGTAATAAGGCCATAGTGATGATTTTATTTCTATTTTGATTACTATGCTATGAATTTAGGACTTTATAAAGAATAAGCCCATTTAGTTTAAAATAAGCTTAAATATTTTGTCACCTGAAATTATGGGTTTTCATTATAAAAAAAAATAATATAAACTTGTTTTCAACTCGAGCCCAACACACAAACAAACTATCTTCCAAAAACACACAGTTTTCTAAGTAACAAAAGAATTTTGAAACGGTTTACACCGGGAAACATACCAGATCCGGTCCATTCTCGTGGGCCGGGTGTGGGGTGTTTCAATTTGGTATCAGAGCCCAGTTTTAAACTCTCGTCCTTGGGTTTAAGGCCCAAAACGTTTTCCAAAGTAAGCCTAAAAGGAATTTTCTAAAAAATTTTCAGGTTTTTCTGGCATGGCCCACTAAGTCTCCAACCCGAAGTCCACCAGGTAAGTACTTCTATCCAGTGTGTGATTTATATTATGACTTGTAGAAGGGTAGAAATAGAATGGAGCGTAGAATAGAGATTAAGTACTTGAACCCTAGGACTAGTGTACCCCAACAAAAACATAAGACTTAAATGCCTAACTAAACAAACCCATGATTGAGTCGTAGAAGTTAGGGTGTGGCAACCATGGTACGCATGTCTAAGATTGGTTTCAGTGGGAGCTTGGTATTTAAGCGATCAGCGTGACTCACCTCCTCTCCACTCGAATCCTACCTAGTGCGTGCACTCGGTTCACCCTAATCAAGAGGACTTATTCACTGCTAAACCCCAACTAAAACCCGAAAGAGACTAGCCAGTATTTTTATGGAAACCCTAGTTTTAAAATTTTAAATTACCCTCTTGATTTGAAAAGATTATTTTATAAATTTTCCTGAAATATTTCGATTTACAAATTTACTAAAATACCCTAGTGGTAAAATTACAAAATGCCCTTGGTTTATGAAATTTCCAAATACCCATGAGTTCTTATCAAAATTTCACTACTTTGCTTAAAGGAACCCTAAATTTATAAAATATCAAAATACCTATATTATAAAAAAATTATTTACTGAAATTACCCCTACCCTGCAAAATTATCGAAATACCCTCGAGTTACATAATTACCGAATGACCCCGATCTTCAAAATTTAGAACAACAACGATTTGGAAAACAAATTCTTAGAAACAACCTTCAAGTTTTGTAAATTCCAAAATATCCTTGATTTATAAATTTACCACGGTTTATTCTTGAAATACCCACGTAATTTCAAAATTTTGAAATACCCTGAAATTTCAAAATTACCAAAATACCCTTATTGATAAAATCACCAAGGAACCTTATTTTGACAAATTACAAAAATACCCTATAGGGAAAATTACGAAAATACCCACAGGTAGTGGAAAAACAACAACAATGAAAACTACAACATTTCTCGAATGAGCGAAAGTTCATAATTGATTGATGGATGTATGAATGTAAAGGCATGCGCATGTATGAATACGAAAGAACCACTCCTAAACTCCTTTTCATAAAATTGTTCGCGGATAAACAAGTGGAACAAAGAACTAATGCATGAAACTTTTAATCGATTAAATCGTGGCGTTAGTAATGAGTTCTAGTGGGCGTGGTCGAGGTAGTATCTAAGAAATGTGTTAGTTTTGTTAAGATCGAGTGCACGACATAAGCGTAGCGATGAGTTAAGACGTTCGATTATTTGATAGTAAGTAATTTCGAGGATGAAATTATTTTAAGGAGGTAGAAGCGTAACGTCCTAGATTAGGGGTTATCGTTTGTGCATAATTCATGAGTAGTAGGTTTTGGCGGTGTTTGGAAGTGAATTAAGGGTTTTAAAATCCGGGATGGAAGAGAAAGCTTTGGACAATTATTGGTTTTAAGTTAAAAACAAGAAGTGATGTGGAAAAGTGGCAAGGGACGCCACCTAAGGTGCAAGGGTTATGGCATCAAGTGAAGTACTTTGAGGGAAGAGGTTCGAATCCCATTGTGTGCATCTTTGCTTAATAGCATGTTTACTGTGATATGTGGTGTGCATTTTAAAACCTTGGAAATGCTTTAGAAAATATTAAGTCTTAAGAGGAAATATAAGGAAATGTAAGAAAATGAAAGGAAATGAAAGGGAATGTAAGGAAATGAAAGGAAATGTAAGGAAATGTAAGGAAATGTAAGGGAATGTAACGAAATGCAAGGAAATATAAGGAAATGTATGAAAATGTAAGGAAATGTATGGATATGTATGGAAATGTATGGAAATGTAAGGAAATGTATGGAAATGTATGGAAATGTAAGGAAATGTATAGAAATGTAAAGAAATGCGAGGAAATGTAAGGAAATGTAGGGCAATGTCTTGGAAATGTAAGAAATGATTTAGAAATGTTAAGTTTCAAAAAGAGGAAAGTAAATATTTTGGAAACTTGGAAATGATTAGCTAAAAGAGGAAAGTAAACATTTTAGGAAACCTAAGAAATGTCAAGTTTCTGAGAGAACAAAATTTTAGAAACCTAGAAATGACTTAGAAATGTCGAGTTTTAAAGTTTAAAAGAGGTAATTAAGGCAAGGAGGCCTTAAAAGAAAAAGTACGTGAAATTTGACACACAAGCAGGCTTGGAAAAGTGGCTTGAAGATGCCACTTGGGCCTTTGGAAATGGCGCCACATACAAGGGTGTTGGGCTGAGTTCAAGTCACATGGGAAGCAAATAAAATAAATTTTATTTTTGGTGCTAGAAGCCCAAGAGGTGGACGACACAAGGCTTGCAAAGAGGAGTTTCACTCTCTTTAAATTGACTAATTAGAAGATAATAAGGATTATACTTTATTTGTTTTAAAATTTAAGAGATAAAGTTATCACATAAGGAAGAGTAGTGGCCAAGCAAAGGATTCTTGGCCTAATTTAAACTATAAAAGGATGAGACTAGGGCTATTCATTATTCATTCTCCTCTCTTTCTTTTGCCAAATATTCTTTCTCCTCTCCTCCTGCAAATTCTTCTTGAGCATCCATTCTTTTCCTCTTCTCTTTAGCATCCTAGCCGATTCCTTCTAAGCCTATTATTCCTCTCTTCTTTCATCTTTGAATGTGAATACATAAGGGGATCATAGCTGATTGTTCATCAAGTCTCTAAGCCGAATCTCTGAAGTAGTGTTAGGAGGGATCTGTCGATTTCAGTATAAAGGGTAAGGATCTATGGTTATAATTGTATTCCTTTTCTTTTAAGCCGAAAGCTAGTCTAATCCTCCTATATCTTATTGATCGAAATATGGAAGGTGAAATTGGGATTTCGGATCTAAGGTATTTCAAACATCTCCATTAATCAAGAAGAGAGTTTGGGATTTAAAAGATTTAAGGTAAGATATATGTATATTCGGCCAAAGGCCATGTTTATGTTTCAATGTTAGATTAAATCTAACATATGGTTATAGGAATTTTGACATCCTTAAAAGCAAGAGATCAATTTGGGATTTGAATAATAGGAAATCGGCAACAAGGTAAGCCTTAGTGTACTAATCCTACTAGGATTTGGTTTATGGTAGAATAGGCCTTTGCTAAATATTACCATGTTGGTAGAATGTAGGCATTAAAAATCTAAGGTAGTAGATCGGATTTCGGGATTTCAAGTGAAATCGTTAAGCGAATCATGTGTGTACCCCACACTAAATCTTGATAGATTTACGGCTTTAATTTTATTATATGTGCTAATATAAAAGTGTAAGAATATGGCTAAGGTATCGTGTGTACCCCACACTAATCTTAATATATTTATGGCTTAAATATGATATATATGTTAATATGAAAGTGTAAGAATGTGGCTAAAGTACCATATTATGGTACAAAGTACTCAGGTACGTTTTCCTACTCCTACTAGGATTTGAAATATTTTATATTTAACATGTGAAAAGTGATGTGAAAGTGAAATTAAATATGATATGCATGTTATGTATAATTTGGGGCATTGGGTTATTTGAGAAAGGGAAGTGAATGTGATGACTTGGTCTCACTAAGTGAAACGTGATGACTTGGTCTCACTAAGAATATGTGACGACTTGGTCTCACTAAGAATATGTGATGACTTGGTCTCACTAAGAATATGTGATGACTTGGTCTCACTAAGTGAATGTGGTAACCGGTTACATTATCTAAATGTGGTGTCTCATGACACAAATATCAGGTGGCTATGCCACAATATCTTAAGTGGGCGATGAGCACGCCGTCATTGCAATGACGCCCTTTGATGGTGTGTAGCGGATAGAGGGTTGACTTTGTAGTCCCACGGTGTGTAGGTTGGTACGGGTGGAGTGTAGCGGATGGCATATAGGTTTGGGTTAGGGTTTGCATCATTATCTTGAATTTTTATATGAACATGATATGTATGGTGTGCCTAATTACATTATATTTTAGTGTTGGTTACACATTGAGTCTATTGACTCACCCCGTTGTGGGAACATGTTTCAGGTGATGAGCAGTAATGGACCGGGACGGCAGAACTTGTGGTGGCCATGTTCAGCTTGAAGTTAATTTAATTTGAACCTTTATTTTATTTTAAGTACTGTATACATTTTATTTTGGGTTTTGTTTTATGTAATAAGGCCATAGTGATGATTTTATTTCTGTTTTGATTACTATGCTATGAATTTAGGGCTTTATAAAGAATAAGCCCATTTTGTTTAAAATAAGCTTAAATATTTTGTCACCTGAAATTATGGGTTTTCATTATAAAAAAAAATAATATAAACTTGTTTTCAACTCGAGCCCAACACACAAACAAACTATCTTCCAAAACACACAGCTTTCTAAGTAACAAAAGAATTTTGAAACAGTTTACGGGAACATACCGATCCGGTCCATTCTCTGGGGTAGGGTGTGGGTGTTTCATTCCTTCAATTCCTTGAGGGGTTTTAGGGTTTTCTTATGTTTTGTTTTATCTTTACTTCTGAGATGTATTATTTTACGATTATGAACTAAACCTCTCAGATACCTGAGGGGGATGAAGCCTAAGACGGATCTTGTTATTGTTATCTGAGCTATATGATAAATATTTGATTTTTTCTTAACTATGTGTTCTTAATTCTTGTTTTGGTATTTCTGGGATATTGATTCAAGTATGATGTGCTTAGATAGAGGAGGAAGAGACCCTGTCAAGAGTAGATCTAGCATGTTTAAGCGGAGTTGCTCGCGCGCCTAGAGATAGGGTGACGAAAATCTGTCGAATTAGGGTTAAACCTAATATGGGAGTCCATTGATCGAGTTAATGCAATTCTAGGGGTTTTAATTAGAAAGAGATTTCAATTAATCAACCTAGGGTTAGACGTTAGTAGCCTCGAGAGAGGTATTAATATAAATTAGGGAATCCTACGGATCAAGTCAAGTGAATAAATCGTCTGGTTCAGAGTTAGATAACAAGTGAAGTTTAGGTGGATTCTTCCTCGGTATTTTCTAAATCAATCGATTTTCCTTCAAAGTTTTTCCCCAATTTCTTCTTTGCTTTTGCATCTTTAGCTTAGTTTTTAGTTAATTTTAGATTAGATTATAAAATCCACTTAATTCGTAGGCTAAATAATAGAAATAGAGTTAATATTAGTACTTTTGGTTCCTTTGGGTTCGACAATCCGGTATTGCCACTAGACTATACTATTGTTCGATAGGTGCGCTTGCCTCCATCGTTGTCATAGTTAGTTTCCAGGTTCGATCATTCATATTATAAATTTTTAAGACTCTGACACAATGATCATCGTTATAATACAAAAATTGAACTTGTGAGTTTATACGGCTAAATTTTAGTGATCATTTGTTAATTTTATGAACTTCATGATGTGTTATTTCATATGTATTGATGATAAAATCATGAATAATGTAAAACCATAAAAATTGAATAAATGATCAAACTGAGCACTTCAGTTTAGTGACAAGATAAATTGACTGAAAAGACCATGGTTGAACCATGGCAACAAGTGATAAGTGATAGTTTCGGCTACACTTATCTGATCAAGGACAAGTGAAAGTGATAAGTGATAGCTTCGGCTACACTTATCTGATCAAGGACAAGTGAAAGTGATAAGTGGTAGCTTCGGCTACCTGATCAAGTGAAAAGTGGTAGCTCCGGCTTCCTAATTAGTGAAAAGTGGTAGCTCCGGCTACCTGATCAGTGAATAGTGGTAGGTTCGGCTACACTTATCTAATCAAGGACAAGTGAAAGTGATAAGTGAAAACTTCGACTACACTTATCTGATCAAAGACAAGTGAAAGTGATAAGTGGTATCTTCGGCTACCTGATCAAGTGAAAAGTGGTAGCTCCAGCTACCTGATCAGTGGAAAGTGGTAGGTCCGGCTACCTGATTAGTGAATAGTGGTAGCTTCGGCTACAAGTGACAAGTGATTTTCGTGTAAGACCATATCTGGAATATGGCATCGGTGTAAAATGTGTTTAGATGTAAGACCATAGCTGGGCTATGGCATTCTAGTGAAAAATGATGAATTGACAGATAAGTCCATGGTTTCACCATGGCATAATGATAGTGAATATGTAAGACCATGTCTGAGCTATGGCATTCTAGTAAAAAAACCATAGCTATGTTATGGCATTAGTGATTATTAGTGAAATTCAGTGCAAACTAATTCCGTAAGACGTTCGCTAATTTGACAAAGTTTGGTAAGTGTTACATAAAATTATGTGATATAAGGAAATACGAGTTGATGAGACATGGACATAGAACTTGGTTGATGAATGAGTTCATTTGTGATTATATATTTGTAACCTTGAGTGTATTATCCGTATGAATTGGAATTCCAAAAGAGTTAATGAGAAAAGTTCTAATATGAAATAATTTGAATTCGAAATGAAATATTATGAAAACGTACTTGAAATACATTGATATATCTTGTATATGTTATTTGAGTTCATAATGTGGAAAGTAAATGTATGTGGAAATTTGAGATGATGATATCTGTATAAGGGATCTATTAGTGATACGTACATCCAAATTTATATGATAAATTTTAGTGAACATTGAAGTTGGACTCAATAAGTGATTTGACAATTTAAATTGCGATTGGCAGGAAGAGTTAGTGAGTTGTATGTTTATGAATTGTTACATGTATTTGTCTGAAATACGAGGAAATGATGGTATTTGATACATGGAAAATATGAGACCGTGATATATAAAAACATGGAATATGTTTGATAAATGTGTTTATTCATAATTATAGAACTGTACACCTAAAGTGTACTATTTGTGTAAAGATGATGTTCAAATGATTTGATGAGTAGAACTCAAATATGTAATAGTTAGAAACCAAGACAAATTGTTATGAAAATATATATGAAATACGGATGTATGATTATTATATGTGATATGAATATATAATGTGAAAAAGTATAGGTATAAGAGAAATTTAATAAGAATTGAGCCTACTTGTTATTTATATGAAGTGTACCACTAAAAAATGGTGATAAGTATAAGGCTTGGTTGAATATCTTGCATTGGTTCTTGACTGTATTAAAATGTTGGTAAAGATAAAGGATCAAGTGAGTGAGAAATATGGCTTGGAAAATAGTCTAATTTTTGTCCACACGGGTAGACACAGGCGTGTGTCTGGGCCGTGTGTGACAAGCGGCCTACCCCATAGGCGTATGGTCCGACTATGTGTCCCCAGTCACAGGGGCGTGTGACCCTTATATGCGAGAAAAAATTTAAAAGTCGCGAAAAAATTTTCTAAGGATCTAGTTTAGTCTCGACCTGATCTTAATGCATGATTTGGACCTCGAAGGTCCGTTAAAGGAACGTTTATAATTAGTCTCAGTATTTTAATGATAATGATTTCAAATTATCTGTAAGGGTTCTGTTCTCCTTGGTAATGCCTCGTAACCCTGTTTCGGCGATGAATACGGGTTGGGGGTGTTACACAATGAGCTGGAATCGAACTAATTCAGCTCACAATGCAAGCAATGCTTAGGGAGCTGGTCCAAGAGTGTGCTCGGGGCATGGCCGTATCAATTGTCATGGGCTCAGTATGTCATAACTGTGTGCATGGTAGTTGATACTACTCTATTCATATTTATATTTTATGTCTACCTTTAAAAAGCATATACATTAGTTTCTTGATTGAGTTTAGTGCTAATGCAGTTAAAAATTAGCAACTCATAAGTTATATAATTTTTTTTTTAAAATTTATAACTTACAACTATATCAACAATTATATAAAATGCATTCATTACAAGTATTGAATTAAAATAAGGACTCTTTTGGATGGGCAGTATATTTACTCGCAATTAGTGTAAAAACAGTGGTGACGGTGAGATTAGACACTTCAATAATACTATAACATGAGACAAAAAGAAAAGTTAAACACACCGAACTTAAAATAAACGCAAGGGATCCTAACTCAACAAATAACTTACTCATACCTCAAAATTCCCCAAACTTCCTATTTTACAGATAAGTTAATGTCTCACTTGGCATAAGTTATGTGATATTAATTGTTCTTTTATATAGCAATGACACTAAATTCTTTTTTAAAAAAAAAATTATACAATTTTGTGATTGTGTAATAATAGAAGTCAATTATTTGACTTACGAGACTAATTTTTTTTTTTTTGGTAATTAAAATGATTCAATTGCATCAACTAAACCAATATTAGTTGAATGGTTATTCAACAACATTCTATCTTGGTGCAGCATGTCCATCATAATCGCAAGAGGTTGTTATCTTAGGTAATAAGATTATCATAATGTAATGTTATTTAGCATATTATTGAATATGTTATATTATCTTGTTTGATTCATTTAGTTAGAATGTAAAATCTCGCTATTTGATGATGAAATGTAAAATTATCTAAAACATATTTTACTAAATTGTCTTTATTATAGAATTTACTTTTTGTAAAACATGTATAAATAAAGAAGTTTAAACAATTTTAGACATCATTATCATACTAATTAACCATGGGTGCTTAACATTTTTTTTTTTGAAAAAGTAAATTTATTAATTCATTCCATGAATAGGACTATACAGTTCGGGAAAAAGAAAAAAGACAACAAACACTCGTCAACGGAGATGAAAGCGAAACTCTATCAATACAATAAAGGCTTCAACCACATCATTAATAGAACATTATGACACATGGACAATTGACTTTACCATAACTTAAGCACGACATATCTAGAATGATTGTAAGGAAATCAACCCCAAATTATTGTTCTTTCTAAAAGTACTTGTATAGAGAATTCATCATATGATGATTAGCATTTTCGAGAACAAGACTTCCATAAAACACTTCTGACCATTTAATTTTCTATTTTATCTGTTATATCAAATATTTAATTTTCCAAAATTACGTTTCCAACCCAAGCTATAGTTTATAGAGATAAATTATACATAAGTTGTAATAGCCCGATTTTTAGTGGTGTCAAAAATAGTAGTTTGAGAGCACCGAATTTGACGAGTAAGCTCGTAAATTTTAATGTTTAGTATTTACGAGTCAAATGTGGTTTTAGAAAGATTTTGAATTAGTAATTTGTGTTTTATAAGGATTTATTAAGTCAAGTGGTTTAGAAAATGAGATATCAAGACCTCGATTCTAGAAACTGTGCCAAATATTTATGAAGTGTCATTAAGGTAGTATTAAAGCTTCGTTATAAAATTTTAACATTTTTATAGTTAATTAATTAAAAAGGACTAAATTGAAAAATGTGTAAAACTTGCTAATTAAAAGAAATAGTGACTAAATGGCTTAAATGGTAAATAGGGAGGACTTAAAGAGTAAATTAGCCTAAAGGATATGGTTGAGACGGCATAAGCAAAGAAAAATAATAAAATTATGTGATTTAAGGGCAAAATTGGAAATAAAATAAAATTAAAATAGCCAAAATGGGATTTTTAATAGTTTTTAGACCATTTCTTCTCTAATTTTCTGTTTGAAATCACCTTTGAAGAGCTCTTAAGGTTGGTTTTCATATTTTAGCTTCATATGAGTTTAATTCTTGCCTTTTCTTGTAATTTTTGTGTTTTAAGACTTTTACAATTAGGTCCAACTAGTTATTACCTTAGTTTTTGATTTTATTGAGAATTTTGAAAATTACCATTGATGAATACTAGATGTTTTTTTATGAAATAACATGGATTTAGAGCTTTAATTTTGTTGTATGATGATTTTATAACGTGATTTTGTTAGATATTGATTTTAGGACCAAATTGTGAAAATGTTAAATATTAAGGTTTGGTATTAAATTTCTGATTATCAATGTAACGCCCCGAATTTTGGGCCTAGAAGTATTGGGCCTTGTGTGTGGATCAGTAAGGAGGTTATACATAAGTATTTAATTGTGCAAGAAAATGACACAATTAAATGTCTACTTCAATGGTTAAGGGTCCTAAGAAGTGTTGGAGAAGTCTTGGGTTCAAACTTGGGCTTTAGCAAAAATTTTAGTTTTAAGTGAATAAAACCCTTGGTGCTTGATAATAGGCCTTTTAGATATGTGTGGTTAAAATATGACATAAGGAGTTGGTTGGTAAGGTGGTTATTGGCGTGGTTTAAGTTGCAAGGGAGCTTGGGTTTGAGTCTCAAGTTGTGCAAGGGAGTATTTATTTGACTTCCTTCCTGCATGAGAGGTGGATCTTGACTGAAACTTTGCAAATTGGAAATTGAAATGTTCATGGAGGAAGTTAAGGAGAGATTCAAGGAGATAATTTGGGTTGTTAGGAGAGAGTATCATGGAATTTTGAAATAAGGGGTATGGAGAGAGTTGTGGAGGGAATCAAGGAAGTTGAGGTGTGTAGGGAGTGTTGGTGCCAAATTGGTTTAAAGAAGCTTAGGAATTTCGGCTTTAGGCATTTTTCCTTGTTTCGATTTTGTAGGGTTGTGAAAGGAGAGTGCCGTATTTTTCCTTTGTGATTTTTACTGTAACACCCTGAAAATGGGCCTATGCATTTTTGATTTAATTATACGAAATGGCATGTCTTATGTATTATGAATGTATGGTGAACATTTTTGGAAACTTGGAAATGAAGTTAAAAGAGGAAAGTGAACATTTATGGAAACTTGGAAATGTTAAGTTAAAGAGGAAAGTGAACATTTTGGAAACTTGGAAATGTTAAGTTAAAATAGGAAAGTGAACATTTTGGAAACTTGGAAATGTAAGGAAATGATTTAGAAATGTTAAGTAAAGAGGAAACTAAAACAAGGTGGCCTTAAGAAAATTGTCGTAACCATTTTTTTGGGAAGCTTAGATGGCACGCCTTGATCGACTCCGCTTTTTGAAAAAGAAAAGGAAAGGAGTCGCCACCGATCTTTGTTTGGTGTGATCGGATCACCTTCGTTTTAATAAAACATTTAATTTACTAAAAGCAGTGCTTTTTGGTCCACGAACTTTGAGAAAAGCGGGTTGGAGGTCGATTACGTGCGAGGAAGGATTAGCACCCTCGACCGCCCAAAATTGGTACCAAACCGGTTGATTGATGTCTGTTTGTTGAAAACTTAAAAGGGATTGAAAATACAATGCTTTTGTTTTTTTAAATTGGAAGGGCGTTAAGGCTTTCTTATTTTCGAGGAGGTAAAGCATCACGTCCGATGAAGTTAGGGCACAATACTTTAAGCTCCGAAACTAAGCTCGCCTTTTGAAACTTGGTTTTTATTTGAAGAGGATCTTAGTTATTCGTCAAATGAAAATCGGACCCGATGAAGTTAGGGCTCGATTTCCCGAGATTTCAAATACGGAAGATTGCCTCTATTTTAGGAAAAGAAACTTATCCCGAAGTATCTAAGTGTCGAGTCCAGTAAGTTAGGGCACAACATTTCAAATTTTCGGGATTAAGTATTTTGTTTTAAATTTTAAGTTGTGATTCAGAAAAAGAATATCCCGTTGTTTAGCTTTAACAAGAAGAAACCAGAACCCAGTGAGTTAGGGCTCGATTCTCTCGAATTGCTAACGCGAACGTTGGTCGTTATAAAAGTTCGGTTTTGAAAAAACATTTACGTAAAAGTATGAAAATACGATGTTATGCATAAAAGAATGATGAGGCGTGTACATGCAAGGGATACGGTAGTAATAACAATATACACATTATATAAAAGGATAATATAATGACTATAATAATATAATATATAAGATATAATGATGGTAAATATATTATGATAACAATATAATATGACAATAATTATAACAACATTAATAATAATAATAACAACGATGATAAGCGAGAAACATAATAATGACGATAAGACAAAATATAATGTAATAATATTAGAAATAAAGTAAAATAATAATCTTTGGTAAAATAAATGTGATAAATAAAAAAGTAAAAAAGGTAAAAAAAAGCGTTGAGAAATAAAAAAAATAATAATAATGGTAACTATAATTAAAACAAAATGTATGAAGATAATAAAAAAAACTAATAATAACAAAGTAATAAAACTAATAATAATGAAGTAATAAAACTAATAATAATAATAAATAATAATAATAACAATAATGAGCAGTGGTGAAATATAATGGAAATAATCAATGATGATAATAAAAATTAATAATAGTAAAAATAAAAATAAAAAATAAAAAATAATAAAAAATGGTGCAAATTGCAAAATAAGCGAAAAGGATCGAATTGCATTAAGAATAAAAGTTCGGGTTAATTGAAATAAAATAAAAGAAACAAAGGCCTATTTACACGCATAAAAGGGTAGAGGGACCAAAAGGGTAATTTTTCCATAAAATTAAGCAGCGTCTAAAGGGGACCAGTTGAAAAGCGGACCAAATGTACGGGCCAAATTTAAAATAATAAAAATTAATTGAAAATAATAAAAAGGGAAGGACCAACTCATAAATAACCCTTTTTTCTAAAACTCTGCGGATCCTCCGGAGGCGGGTGGTCGGACTCGAGTCACGGCAAGCAGCGTCGTTTTGGGGCCATATGTCGAAGCCCTAAGCAGCGTCGTTAGAAACCTTTATAAATTCAATTTTTTCCTTTTTTTTTTCATTTCGTGATCTTTTAAAAAAACTCTCTTTGGTTTTCTCTGCGGGGAGGCGGTCGCGATTTGGCGAGGTGCCATGCGGATCGTCGCTGTGGAGACTCGACCACCGCCCAGTGGCGGAAAAGGTAAAATTTTATTTTTTTCTTTTAAAAAAACTATATATTTTACATTATCGAGTCTCTTGAAAAAGATAAGTTTGAAAAATAAAAAGAAAAAATAAACCTTTTTTCGCCTCTGTTCTTTTGGTTTTTGAATCTTTTGCGTTTTTGTACATTGTGTTTAGATCGATGTTTTGCGCTCTAAAGAATCGCTTTATTGATGTTTTAAAAAAGGGGATCTCGCTTTCTTTCTCTCCTTTTTTTTTTGAAAAGCCCTTTTTTCTCTTTAACACTCTCTTTTTCTTGAAAGGAACCCCTTCCTACAATGATTTTTGTGGCTTATATAGTAGAAATGAAAAAATATATTGTTTTTTTCTTGCTTTTATTTACGCTATTTCTTGTTGTCCTCCTTTGTCTTGTTTGCGGTGGCGGTGGAGTAGCGTCGGGCAGGTGGCGTCTTGGCTGGCCAGAGGAAGGCGGTAAGTCGAGGGTCGAGAAAGGGTGCGGCTAGGGTTTCTTTGTTTTTTACATTTTTTGGTGAGAGTGTTTGGGTTTGGGCCATTTGGGCCGTTTTTCATTAGTTTTGGGCTTCTTGTTTCATTTTGTGATTGGGCTTGTAAAAATTTTTTTATTATTTTTGATTGGGCCGGGCAATTTGGGCTCTCTATTTGCCCTCTTTGCTCATTGTCGTGTAACGATAATGAGCAAAGACTCAAAAAGCCAATATTGCCGGCCTCGCCGAAGTCTTGGCCTCTCCGGTGCTTTCCTTGAATAGCCTCATCCTGATCCTTCACACCTTGTTGCTCGATCCACTTCACCGATATGTGGCTTCAATCGCTCTTCTTTGCGATTTCAATAGGATGTGACTTGTTTATTTTTGATCGATGCATCTTGGAGAGATGAGGTCTTTGGTCTTGACCTATCTCACCTCTAGTTAAGGCGATAGGACTAAAGCAACCATGCTCCCTCTTGGTTAGGGACAGAATTACAAATTTTGACCTATTCCCTTGCTGGTGGGTGGCAATAGAAGGGTGGCCTAAATCGTGTTCTCTACTAGTTAGAGAGCCAGATTCGCCGATCTTGCCCCTCTGGTTATGGTGACAAGATCTACAATTTTGGCCTATTCCACTGCTGGTCGATGGCAATAGGAAGGTGGCCAACATCATGTTCTCTCTTGGTTGAGAGCCAGATTAGCCGATCTTGCCCCACTCTGGTTATGGTGACAAGATCTACAATTTTGGCCTATTCCACTTTGGTGGGTGGCAATAGGACAATCTTCAACCTATTCCATCACCGGTTGATGGTAATAGGACAATCTTCCACCTATTCCATCACGGTTGATGGTAATAGGACAATCTTCCACCTATTCCATCACTTTGGTTGATGGTAATAGGACAATCTTCAACCTATTCCATCACCGGTTGATGGTAATAGGACAATCTTTGATAGTGTTGCTACACAGTCCTTTAGGGACATATCACGTAGACTCAATTTTGTGTTTATGCCAAATGGTGAGGATGCTATGGTCGTAATGACTCAAATGCTCCTAACCGTGTGATATGGATGACACTTACATGAATGCGAGAATGTCGTGAGAATGATGATTTCTCATTAAGATGCAATAATTGTAATAAATCAAATGCTCCTGACTAAATGATATTATGGGGGACAGTTGCATGAATGCAGGATGTCATGAGAATGGTCTCTTTTAAAAGTTTAGGGCTTGTAATTGCTCGTTCGCGCGTTAAAGTCACGACACAGACGCAACATCTTGTCTGATGTCTATGCCTGCGAATCTGAAGAAATGGTCATAATTTTGGATTTCCCTTCTTCGAATGTTTCCAACCCCTAAGCGTAGTGGTTCCTAAACAACAGTCTTGTTTTAGGTTCCTCTACTGTTTAAACTTCGAGTAATAGCGGGACTCGTTTCATGGAAGCATTATGGGTCAATGGGTCGTTATTTCAATTGCAAACAACTCAAAGATTTAAAATAACAAAGGAATTTATAAAGAATGGAATTGGATTAATTCAACAAAAGTAAACATTATTGGAGTACGAAAATGGTAAAAAGAAAAAGTAGGTGCCCAGATATATGACTGGGCTTCGCCATCGAATCCTTTCGAAGATCATTTGAGTTGAAAAGGCGTTGGGAGACTGCGATTGCTCGTAGATGTTAGAGGTGTAACATTCCTCCTTTTGCCAATTCGGGGAAAAAGATTGTCACATACCTCCTTTTTCGTGCTAATTTGGGCCGCCTTATCGGGTTTTCGACTCAAAGCCCTTTGGTCTCAAAGTGCCCTTTACGGGTTTTCACTTGACCTCTCCGTTTTTTTTTGGTAGTAAAAGCGCCCTGCGGGTTTTCACTTTAGCCTTTCCCTTCTTCAAGCGTAATACTTAAGCGAATCAATTTATGGGATTGGGTAGATTTTCCCATCCATCTCGGTCAAGATTAGTGCCCTCGAGAAAGCCTTTTTCACCACATATGGTCCTTCCCAATTTGGCATCCATTTTCCTCTGAAATCCTTTTGTATGGGAAGGATCTTTTTCAGCACGAGATCCCTTCGTGGAATTCTCTTGGCGAACTTTTTGTTGTAAGCTCGCATCATTCGCTTTTGGTACATCCGCCATGACGGATAGCCCTCAATCTCTTTTCTTCGATTAAGTTCATTTGATTATATCGAGCACTGGATCCATTCACTTCATCCGTTTCACTTCGACAATACTCGAAGAGAAGGTATTTCCACTTCGATAGGTAGAACTACCTCCATCCCATAGACCAATGAGAAAGGTGTTGCCCAGAGAGGTTGGACGGACGTTCGATAAGCATAAGTCTGACGGTAATTTTCATGCCAATCTTTGTAAGTCTCGGTCATCTTCCCACTATCCTTTTGATGTTTTTGTTGGTCGCTTCCTTTGCCCCATTCATTTTTAGGCGTCGGTGATGAATTGTGGTGTTTGATGTTGAATTGGCTACAAACCCCGCTATCGTGCTATTGTTTAAATTCGATGCGTTATGCGATATGATCCTCTCGGGCATTCCATATCGACAAATGATTTTCTTCTTCAAAAATCGGCTAACGGCGATTTAGTGACGTTGGCATATGAGGCGACCTCTACCCATTTAGTGAAGTAGTCGATAACCACAAAGATGAATCGATGCCCGTTCGATGCCTTTGGAGATATTGGCCCAATAGCGTCCATGCCCCACATGGAAAATGGCCATGGAGAAGTCATAACATGCAAAGGTGACGGAGGTACATGAATCTTATCTCCATAATCGGCATTTATGACATTTTTAGCATAGTTGATCTGGTCTCCCTCCATGGTGGACCAATAATATCCGAACCTCATTATTTGTCCGCCATTGTGAAACCATTAGCGTGGGTTCCACAGACACCTTCGTGGACTTCTTCTAGGATTAACTTAGCTTTGCAAGCGTCCACACACCTTAGCGACTTGATCTTTCCTTTTCTTGTATAAGACTTCTCCATCCAAGGCGTAATCGCATGCTAATCTCCTCAACGCCTTTTTTTCATTCTCTCGTGGCTTGATCGGGTACTCACGATTCTTCACATACCGCAATATATTGTGGTACCATGGTGGGTCGATTTTCTTCTTCCTCGACATTGTAGCAATGGGTGGGGCCTCATAAATGCTCATTTGAATAGGTCTCATATCCTCCTTGTTGTTTGCTTGTACCATAGAAGCCAATGTGGCTAGAGCATCGACCATCGATTTTAGATCCCTTGGTAAATAATCGAAAGTGATGTCATCGAACTCTTTGATTAGTTCTTGGACCAATCTTTTGTATTCGACCAATTTGGGATCTCTCGTTTCCCATTCTCCTTTAAGTTGATAAATTACCAACGCAGAGTCTCTGTATACTTTCAGCACCTTAATTTTGCGTTCAATAGCAGACGGATGCCCATGATACAAGCTTCATACTCGCCATATTGTTTGTACAATCAAAATCCGACTTACAAGTAAATGGGTAATGATCTCCGCTTGGGGACACGAAGCGCCCCAATTCCATTGCCGTAGCGTTCGATGCCCGTCGAGTTTAGTTTCAAGGGCGACTTTCCGTGGTATCTTCTTGATGGTTGCTACGTACATTAGGTCTTTATTAGGAAATCGAAGTCCGAGGCTCGAATCGCGAGCTCTACTAGCGGAAAATCGCTATTGCACTCCTTTTATCGCTTTCGGTTTACATAAACTATGTCAAACTCGAGAAAGTAAAATTTGCCATCAGCCATCCGTCCATTCGAGTAGTTGACTCCATTAGATATTTGATGGGTCTAGCTTGAGATGAGCGAGTCGTATGATACAACATGTCTTGCCTCGGTCTTGAGTTGTCCGGACCAAGGCGCAACATATTTTCTCAATCGGTGAGTACCTTGTTTCACACTCGGTGAACTTTTCTTTGAGGTAGTATATTGCTTTTTCTTTCTTTCCCGACTCATCATCTTTGGTAGAGCACACATCCCATTGAATTATCAAGTACCGTCAAGTAGAGGATTAATGGCTTCTCTGGATTAGGCGGTGTCAATACTGGAGGATTGGACAGGTACTGCTTTACTTTGTCGAAGGTCTTCTGACATTCCTCATCCCACACACCTGGGTTGTGTTTTTAAGAAGGCGAAATATGGGGTCACATTTCTCGGTCGGTTGTGAAATGAACCGAGCAATGTAATTTAATCTTCCTAAGAAACCTCGAACTTCTTTTTTGCGAGCGAGGCGGAGGCAATTCTTGTATAGCCTTGACTTTGTCCAGTCAACCTCAATCCCTTTTCATGACTATAAATCCTAGCAATTTCACGACACGGCCCCAAAGGTACACTTTCTGGGTTAAGCTTCAGTTGGACTTTCCTCAACCTCAAAATAATTTCCTTAAGACTTGGATATGCTCCTTTTCGATCCGAGACTTGGCAATCATATCATCGGCGTAAACCTCAATTTCCTTGTGCATCATGTCATGGAATAGGGTCACCATGGCTCTACGATATGTTGCTCCGCATTCTTCAACCCAAATGGCATTACCTTATAGCAAAAGGTCCCCACATGGTTATGAATGTGGTTTTATTCATGTCTTCAGGAAGCATTTTTATCTGGTTGTATCCTGAGAAGCCATCCATGAACGAGAACAATAAATAACCCGCCGTATTATCTACTAAGGTGTCGATATGAGGTAACGGAAAGTTGTCCTTCGGGCTAGCCTTGTTTAGATCTCTGTAGTCCACACACATTCGTACTTTCCCATCTTTCTTAGGGACGGGGCGATATTGGCTACCCATTACGAGTACTTAACCACTGCAAGAACCTGCGTCAAATTGCTTCTTGACCTCTTCTTTTATTTTTAGTAAAGCGTCCGCCTCATCCTCGAAGTTTACATTGAACCCGCTTGTATTCTTTTTTATGGGCAAGCGGTGTACCACGATATCGATGCTTAACGGGCATGTCTTGATACGACCATGCGAAGACATCCTTGAATTCTTGGAGTAACTCAATGAGGTCTTGCTTTGTCTCTGCGGTGATACTGGCTCCAATCTTTACTTCTTTCTTCTCTTGTTCATCTCCTAGATTCACTATTTCCACTGATTCTTTGTGAGGTATGATTTGTTTCTCCTCTTGTTCTACCATCCTTAACATTCGGGAGCTAAATCACGACCTTGGTCATCTCCAAAATCCTGAAAATCTTCGCACCCATATCTTGCTCAAAAGGACATTACGAGTCATCGGTGGCGTTACTCAAATCATTGATATCTGGAGACCTGTTATGGAGATGAATAAAGGCTCATAGAATCATAGAATCTTGGCATGTTTATTGGTATGATAAATGAAGAATAGAAATGTTTAGAAGAATATTTAAATAAAGAATAATGAATGAATGAAATGAACATAAAAGAAAATTTGCTCAAAAGATAGCGGAGATGTATTTCATTGAAAATAACGATGGTTTATACAAATTCATGTTTCACAAAAGGGGTTCTTATTGCTTCTAGACTTAAAGCAATAAGTGTGTTCTGAGTATTACTCTGAATAAGTTCTAAAGGCTATAGGAATCTCCTCCATGATCAATTGTCTAGAACGCTACGGCTCATAAAGGCGAGATCCTATTCGATTTTCTTCCTCAATTTTCCCTCGGATATAAGCGTTGACATGCACGATCTCTTCATTTTGTATTTCTCGTCCCGGGTGGATAACCCCTCCTGATATAAAGGTCTCACGAATATGAGGAATTATCATTGGTTGCCATTTCATCTCATCTCCCCTCAGACGTGCCTTCCTTCTTTCTTGCTTCTTTTCCAACTCTTCTCTTTTTTGCTTGGCGTTTGGCTTGAATCCTAGGCCGAAGAAGTCTCGCTTTTCTTTTAGTCTAGGGACCTCGATTTCTCCTTGGAGGTACCTTCCAAGTCCTTTCTCTGGCACAGCTCCATTCCCGACCATCAGTTGTAGACCCATTCTCGTGGTCTTGGATAATTGAGGTACTGGGACCATATTCCCCTCAGCGACGAATGTTACATTGACAAATTCCAAAGAACGGAAGGAACACTCTGCTGCTTCATCGTTGGCTTCTAAATAGGGTGCCTTGCTTGTTACAGTTGCGATGATGTCCTCTTCAGCATTTATGGTCACTAAACGGCCCTCTGAGATTAATTTCAACTTTTGGTGCAACGATGAGGCCTTTGCTCTGCCGAGTGTATCTAAGGTCTCCCGACAAGCAGGTTATAAGGCAGTAGAATATCCATCACAACAAAATCCACCTCATATGTTCTGATGCGATTAAAGAGGTACTTGATCCTTCCCATGACTTTCCTCTCGGTTCCATCGAATGCCCTTACTATGTTGTGGCGTGCCTTCATATGAGAACTATCAGCGGGTAATCGATTCAGATTGTCGATAGTGGTAGAACATTGAGCGCTGATCCATTGTCGACTAGTACCCCTGGTAATGTGTATCCCTTGCATCGTGTGGTAATGTGGAGAGCCTTGATGGAACCCGTACCTCCCGGAGGGATCTCATCATCGTTAAAGAAAATGAAATTATCGGCACTTATGTTGCTAACGGCGATCCGACTTGTTAGCTGTTATATCATTCGCAACATAAGTTTCGTTCAATACCTTCATCGGTAGCGTTACGGTGTGCTTTAGAACTCAATAGTAAATTTAGCAATCAGATATCTGAGTCATTGTTTATGTATTCGCTCTCTACGACCTTGTATTCACTATGCTTCAGAAACTTTAGGAATTCCCTAGCTTCTTCCTCCTTCACTGGCTCGTTTATATGTGTCTCTTGGTTGGTCCCTTTTTCTTTCTTCTGTTCGCTCATCGAGTTTTTCCCTCTTGAGTGCTCCGTCTTTGTGTTTGACAAGTCGTGGCGCTTTCCTTCTTGGCGATGTAGGAGCCTTCCTCTTGATTTCCTTTTGTAATGTTGGGCGAATCTCCCCTCTCCGGAATCGTCACATTGCAGTTATAGTTCCAGGGGACCTTCTTGTCATCTTTATATGAAAAGGTTGCAGGTTTTCGGATCACGATCCTAGGATACTCCTGGCTCCCTTTTGTTGACGGACCTCCCTTTCGGGAATAAATCACGTTGCGGTTATAATCCCCGGAGTCTTCGGTTGTCTTGGATGAAAAAGTAGTAGGCTTTGAATCACGATTTTTGGATTTATTTTCACTCATAGCCCTTTGATCGTGAGATGGTGACTAAAGATTGCTCGCCTCGAGGCTTTGGTCACGACTCACCCTCCAACGTGCGAGATGTTACCCTCTTTCCTAGGCCTTTATTGTTTTCAAAGAATTCTAGCTCTTTGTTGTCCATCGGCCTTTGCACCGACATTCGAACTCGGTGCAACTTTGGATTCGTGTTCTTACGAGTTATGAAATTCATGACCCTTTAGTGTTTCTTCATTTCCTTCCTTGGACATGTCACAACCAATCCCTTTTATCATTTCCTTCGGACTGTTTCATTGGGGTTTCACACGGAAATATCCTTTTAACTCTTCTCCTCGCATCTTCGCCTATCATGTTGACCCGTGATTAGGTAGCGGGTGCCCTTGCCGAGGTGTCATCGACTTCTATAACTCCCATCGGATCGGTCTTTCCACTAGTTTCTTAAAAGCGAGACAATGCTCTATAGAATGCCCACGATTCACGCATGGTATGACCGCATGCGTTCGCATCATACCACTTAGAATGCAGGGGTTGCAAGGGTTTTAAGTAATGGGGAGACAACGTGTGCGTCAAATAATTTCTGATACATTTCCTTGTATGGGACCGGGATAGGCGTAAATTGGATTTTTTCTGTATTTTGCCTTGTCTTTGGACTCTGTCTAAAGGGGCTTTGATGATCGGGGTCATAGTCCTTGGTTGGCTCACGATAATAGGTTTTGAATAACCTTTACCTATGTTGTTTATATCACTCTCCTCTTCTTGGACCGTCTTTCTAGTGCTTTCTCCGGCCTCTATTTTACCGCTTGATTGCATTCTCGATCATTTCCCCAAAGACAATATCGAGAAAAACTTTTTATGGCACTTCCAAGCATGTGATTAATGAAGGAGCTTTGGTGTATTGACAAACGACATGGTTGTCTCTTTTCTAGGAACGGTGGTGAACTTGCGTGGCTACTTCCTCCATCATTGGGCATCTTGCATGAAACTTTCGTTTGGCTTTTTCTCTATATTTTGGAGCGTGATTCGATCAGGAGCTATATCGTCCACGTGTTCGTATTGTTTCGGAAGGCTGTGCTAGATCCTTCCATGACTTGATCTGATGCGATCGAGTGATTGTACCACTTGGTCACGCTTGCCTTACCAAACTATCTTGAAAGTAATGGATAAGCAGTTGATCATTGTTAACATATCCCGCCATCCGCTGACTGAACATCGTGATGTGCGCTTGAGAAAGCTGGTCCCATTGTATTTTTCAAAATCAGGGGTCTTGAACTTTGGCGGAAGTATGAGGTGCAGGACTAGGCTCAAGTCTTTAGCGTCCACTCCGTGGCGATGGTGGCGATCTCTATTTCCTTAAATTTTTCTTCTAACCATTTGCAACGATCCTCGAGTTGTTTGGGAAGGTTTGTTTTGTCTTATCCATTTGACCATTTCATCAAAGTCGGGGACTATAGGGTTAGCGGACCTTCTAAGGATTCTTGCTGAACCCGATCGGAAAGTCTTGGCGGCATTGCGGCCTCAACACCGCATTGTGGCACGATAACAAAAGGCGTCCTTTGGGGACCTATTTACGGTGGTGCTTGGATATTTGGCGGGGTAAATCCGGGAGGTGGCGTGGTCATCATTATTCCACGAACTTCGTAGGCGCCTTTTCCTCGTTCATTGGCTAATAGTTGCGCCTTGGTGCTCATCATGTTGTTTTGGGACTCTTGCATCCGTTCTATCATATCCTGCTTTGGAGTTTCATCATTTGCTCTGCATCATTCTTGCATCTCCTTACGAAATTGTTCAAACCTCGATCCATGTTCTTTGTCTTAGCACGAGTCCGTAGTGATGTCTAGTTCTGATTTCTTTTCTTCTCTCTTGTTTCTCTTTTGTTTTTCCGTTAATCTTAACCAATTAGGCTTCTTTTTATAAACTTTAATGCATGTAATATGATGTAATGCAAATGCATGAATCTGAGGAAGAAGACATCGATTACGATCAACTTCATTTTAGAAAACTTTATTAGAAGGCAAAACCCTTTACATAAAGTAGATTACAAATACGTTACGCCCTAAAACCTAAGGTTTTGATTTTTCCAAGCAGAGATTAGCTCTTCATCACGACCGGTGGTAGCCCATATCTCATGCCCACTATGTCGACCTCCTCACCAAAGTCATGGGTGATCGGCTACTTCTCGAAACTGGATTATTGCTTCTCCCATGAGGTAGTCCGGCTTCAAACTTGCTCGCAAGAATGGTGAAGCTCTTCCTCCCAACGTCTTTTCTTGTTTCCGAAGCTCAATTGGAGCTCGCTACTATGCAATGCCGATTCTAACTCTTCAACCCTATCTTTCGGTTCCTCTATTCTGTTTAGGCTTGACTTTAGTTGGCTTTACGAGTCTCGACTTGGTAGTGGTGCGAGAGATCGCCCAAGCTCACTATTCTAGCTTCTAATCCCTTTTCTCTTTTTGGTCTTCCGTCACGCTTCTTCTAAGTCTTCCTTCTGCTTCGTATTTCATGAAACTTTTCTCCCAACTGCTAACTTTGGCTCTTTCCTCTCGACCTCTTGTTGCCCTTTGCTCAAGTTTTCCCTAATCCGCATTTTTCATCGTTAAGCGCATCTTCTTGTACTCGTCTTCGATCATCTCGGTCTTCCTCTACTTTACCTTTTCCTTTCTAAGTTTCTCAGTCTCTGATTTTTGACCGTCCACTTCTAACTGGAGGAGCATCTTTTCTTCCTCTAACCTTTCTATCCTTTTCCCGAGTTTCGAGCTCATCCGTTCAAAATCTTGCTTCACAATTTCTAATTCTGATGGGACCACTCGCATGCATTCTTCTCTTGATCGGGCGCCTTCTGGGTTTGGCTCAGGAATGTTATCATTGACCCTCTTAGCCCTCCATTCAATGTATTCTGTGGTCGTTCTCGGGCCTGTAGACAATCTTCTCATTCGTGAATCGATTCGTGCACTAGAAATCTCTTTAACCCTTTTCTTATAGCTTCCCCTTCATATGAAAACTTGAGCTAGCTTGGTATGTCGTTGGTGCGAAGCGCCTTGAACCATCTTGCCTTAGGACCAGCAAAGGCGTGGCGATGGCGCCCAAACTCCCAATAGGGAACCCGGTCAAAGCTTCCATAGCGATAAAGGACCCGTCAGAATCATCGAGGAGCCTTCCATTCAATGTCGTCCTCTTGAAGGTTTTGAAAGATCGCAATCCGATTTTCTTGGACACATCCTCTCTTCTAAGCGTAGTTGCTATCTCTTCTAGTGGGGAGTACTTCTCCGACATGAACCGCAAGACACTTTCTATTTTCCAAAAGTGACTATGGAACCAAGCCAATAACATTGCGACACCCAATAAACCCGCCTTCACCTCTTCTCCCGCATGCGATCAAGGATCTGAATGTTTCGGCTAAGATGGCGAGAGCAGGTGTGACCCTTTGTCCAACCGTTTGAATAGATCAATAAGCGCTTCATCAATGTGCCTCAAAGCTTTGGGGAAGATTACGGCCGTAAATACACAAGGCCAAGATGTCTATCTTTTCTTCAGATCGGGATACGCCAGAATCAGGTCTCTCAAACATGTCCAAGGTATGCATTTACCCTCGCCCTTCTTCTGCATCCTAGCTGAGACCCACTGTTCACTCATGCCGGTGATATTCATCAACTTCTTCGCGAAAGTTGGGCCATTAACCGCCTTGGAATAAGCTTTGTCAACTTGAACTCTCAGGCAGCGTAGCAAGGTCGTATACTCTTCTACTGTGGGGACCAGATCCACTTTCCCGAAGAAGAAACAGCTATAAGCGGAATTCCAGAACTAGGTCATTGCTCGGAATAGGTGCTTGTCTATTTTGACCTCAAGCGAGGTAAAGGCGGTCGTAGTAAGCACCATAGAACAGCTGCCTCGCTTCATCATTCCACTGAGTCCAAATTTCTCTCAATTCACGGAGCTCGTTCTGCGTGACACTAATATTGGTGAAGTTAGTAGCTCAGACACATACCCTTCGACTAAGCTATCTCCTTTTCTACACGGCATTGCTCGACCATATCTGAGACGGTCGTATTGTCTTCTACTTTATCAAGGAATTCACTTTCCATAACCAACTTCCCAACTTCGAAGCGGACCGTGAATCGATGTCTCTTTAAAATATGAAATGATATGCACAAAAAAGAAAAAGAAACGCAAAAGTTAGTACCATGGAATATAAAACAAGTAAAATAAGCAAGCGCCTATCTGGGTGACCACTAAGGTTTGCCATGGCTCTACCTAAGGTGGGCTCTTAGGGTTTGCTATATGACTTAGTTCTAAAGTTTGAGGTACCAAACGTGATTCCTCAATCCTCACCCATTATAGGCTCATGCGGACCGAGTTCGGTTCGGGGAATACATTTCCTATGGCCATGCGGAAGTGAAAACTTCACGGAGACATAGGTACGGATGTATTCAAAGCGATCCACTAGCCCATGCGGAGGTGAAAACCTCACGAAGGTATAGCTTCTTGCTCCCACTTAAGGGTGTGACCACAGCGGTCATGCAATGCAATGCCAAAGTATTTACAAGGCTAATATTGAAGATGCGTCAAAAGAAGCATGATTTTTCAAAACCATTTTAATTAAAAGGACAAAATCAATCAATTTTGGCTTGACCCTCGCGTCCCAGTGAGTGTCGCCAAGTCGTAACCATTTTTTGGGAAGCAGTGGCAGCAGCGGTCGACTCGATTTTGAAAAAAGAAAAGGAAAGGAGTCGCCACGATCTTTGTTTGGTGTGATCGGATCACCTTCGTTTTAATAAAACATTTAATTTACTAAAGCAGTGCTTTTTGGTCCACGAACTTTGAGAAAGCGGGTTCGGAGAGGTCGATTACGTGCGAGGAAGGATTAGCACCTCGACGCCCAAAATTGGTACCAAGCTGGTTGATTGATGTCCTATTTGTTGAAAACTTAAAAGGATTGAAAATACAATGCTTTTTGTTTTTTTTTTTTTTAAATTGGAAGGGACGTTAAGGCTTTCTTATTTTCGAGGAGGTAAAGCATCACGTCCAATAAGTTAGGGCACAATACTTTAAGCTCCCGAAACTAAGCTCGCCTTTTGAAACTTGGTTTTTATTTGAAGAGGATCTTCCGTTATTCGTCAAATGAGAAATCGGAACCCAGTAAGTTAGGGCTCGATTTCCCGAGATTTCAAATACGGAAGATTGCCTCTATTTTAGGAAAGAAACTTATCCGAAGTATCTAAGTGTCGAGTCCGATGAAGTTAGGGCACAACATTTCAATTTTCGGGATTAAGTATTTTGTTTTAAATTTTAAGTTGTGATTCAGAAAAAGAATATCCCGTTGTTTAGCTTTAACAAGAAGAAACCGGAACCCAGTGAGTTAGGGCTCGATTCTCTCGAATTGCTAACGCGGAACGTTGGTCGTTATAAAAGTTAAGGTTTTGAAAAAACATTTACGTAAAAGTATGAAAATACGATGTTATGCGCAAAAGAATGATGAGACGTGTACATGCAAGGGATACGGTAGTAATAATAATATACACATTATATAAAAAAGGATAATATAATGACTATAATAATATAATATATAAGATATAATGATGGTAAATATATTATGATAACAATAAAATATGACAATAATTATAACAACATTAATAATAATAATAACAACGATGATAAGCGAGAAACATAATAATGACGCATAAGACAAAATATAATGTAATAATATTAGAAATAAAGTAAAATAATAATGCTGGTAAAAATAAATGTGATAAATAAAAAAGTAAAAAAGGTAAAAAAAAGCGTTGAGAAATAAAAAAATAATAATGGTAACTATAATTAAAACAAAATGTATGAAGATAATAAAAAAACTAATAATAACAAAGTAATAAAACTAATAATAATGAAGTAATAAAACTAATAATTATAATAAATAATAATAATAATAACAATAATGAGCAGTGGTGAAATATAATGGAAATAATCAATGATGATAATAAAATTAATAATAGTAAAATAAAAATAAAAAATAAAAAATAACAGTAAAAATGGTGCAAATTGCAAAATAAGCGAAAAGGATCGAATTGCATTAAGAATAAAAGTTTTGGGGTTAATTGAAATAAAATAAAAGAAACAAAGGCCTATTTACACGCCATAAAAGGGTAGAGGGACCAAAAGGTAATTTTTCCATAAAATTAAGCGGCGTCTAAAGGGGACAGTTGAAAAGCGGACCAAATGTGCAGGCCAAATTTAAAACAATAAAAAATTAATTGAAAATAATAAAAAGGGAAGGACCAACTCATAAATAACCCCTTTTTTCAAAACTCGTGGATCCTCCGGGAGGCGGGTCGGGTCGGACTCGGAGTCCATGACAAGCAGCGTCGTTTGGGGCCTTTATGTCGAGCCCTAAACGACGTCGTTTGCTACCTTTATAAATTCAATTTTTCCTTTTTTTTCATTTGCGTGATCTTTAAAAAAATTCTCTCTTTGGTTTTCTCTGCAGGGGGAGGCGGTCACGATTTCGGCGAGGCCGCATGCCATGGATCGTCGCCGGCTGCCGAACTCGACCACCGCCCACGATGGGGAAGGTAAAATTTTATTTTTTCTTTTAAAAAAACTATATATTTTACATTATGCGAGTCTCTTGAAAAAGATAAGTTTGGAAAATAAAAAAAAAAATAAACCTTTTTACGCCTCTGTTCTTTTGGTTTTTGAATCTTTTGCGTTTTTGTGCGTTGTGTTTAGATCTGATGTTTTGCGCTCTAAAGAACTGCTTTCTATTGATGTTTTAAAAAAAGGGGGATCTCTGCTTTCTTTCTCTCCTTTTTTTTTTCGAAAAGCCCTTTTTCTCTCTTTTTCACTCTCTGTTTTTCTTGAAAGGAACCCCTTCCCTACAATGATTTTTGTGGCTTATATAGCGAAATGAAAAATATATTGCTTTTTTTTTCTTGCTTTTATTTACGCTATTTCTTGTTGTCCTCCTTTGTCTTGTTTGCGGTGGCGGTGGGCAGCGTCGGGCAGTGGCGTCTTGAATGGCCTTGTGAGGCGGTCGAGAAGTCGAGGGTCGTGAATATTTTGAAACACGGCACCAAGGAACTTATGTGAGGGTTTTATTCTCTTTAAAACGAGCTCAAGTGTGGATTAAATTCCTTTTATTTTAAGTGGATAAAAGAAGAGATAATTGATGGGATTAATATTAAGGGTATGTTCCTAAAGTAAACCGGTTTCAAAGATTTTCAAAGTTACTTAGAGAAAATTTGTAAAATTTTTAGAAAAATGTTGTTGTGGATTGGGCTTAGATTGGAAACCCATTTAATTAATCTTGTAAATCCAATTTTATTAAGGTGACAAAATAATTTTAAGGTTTATAAAAAAAATCACTTAACTTTAGTCATAATAGTTTGTAACATAACAATTTAAAGTAAAGCGAATAAGAAAAATCCTTTGGGCCTTATGGCCTTATTACATCAAGTAAAACCAAAATAAAAAAAATAACAAAGTCCAAATCGAATAAAATCTTCAAATGAAACATGGCCACCTCAAGGTCTACCGTCCGGTCAATCCTTTGTTCATCACTGAAAATATTTCCCACAGCAGGGTGAGTCAGCAGACTCAATGTGCACTGATACTAACATTCAACAAATCAGGCATACATGTTCATATCAAATTCATATTCATATAAAAAAATGATGATGCAACCCGAACCCAAGCCTAATGGTCCATCCGCTACACACCACCGTACTGCCGGTCTGCAAGTGGGACTACTAAGTCAACCTCCATCCGCTACACACCATCGAAGGCGATCATTGCGATCGGCGTGCTCATCGCCCATATAATTTGTGTCATTAGACACCATATTCAAATAATGTAACCGAAGTTACCAAATTAGATAATGTAGGAGTTACCATATTCAAAATGTTGTGACCGTAGTCACCATATTAGATTAAGTGAGACCAAGTCAACACCTTCTTCCCTTTCACATAGATCCCGAATGCCCCATAAATTTTATATCATGCACAACATACTTATTTCCACATTCATATATATATTTTCACATGTTATAAAATAACATATTTCATAATCCTATCGAAGTAGGAAGCGTGCACGAGTACTTTTTGTACCACATTAGGGTACTTAGCCATATTCACATTCTTACGTATAATCATATAATTAATATTTGCCATATAACGTATTGAAGGTTAGTATGGGTACACACGATTAGTTTAATGGACTCTTTGAGATCCGAAAATCCCGATCTAACTTTAGATCCTATATTGACCCATCATACAAAAACACATTAATAGCCTTTTAGCTTTTAAAACCAAATCCTAATAGGAATGGTATTACTAATACTTACCTTGCTTGCCGATTTGATTGATGATCAAATCCAGAAGATTTGTGTTCTTCTCCTTGAAATCGGCTAACCATTAAATCCATTGATTTGATTAGTCTCTTGATTATAACAAATAGATCTAGACATTTAAGAGAACCTTGGCGATTATAACCACTTACCTTATGATGAGATTCCCAAAATCAATTCCTTGTTTCCTAAGTGATGTCGAAATTCCTAAAATTAGTATGTTAGATCGATCTAACTTTAATAAATAAAACTTGGCCTTTGGCGAATGTACCTCACCTTAAATTCCTTGAATCGAAATCCCGAAACTCTTCCTTTGATATTCGGCCATGAGACATAAAAAGGGTTATTTCTTAGATCTTGATTAAAAGAATTAGAAGAACAAAAATTAATTGTTCTTACCTTAGATCCTTGATCCTTATATTTGGTAATGGTAGAAACCTGAGAGATCCTTGTAGATTCGGCCATGAACAAGAATAGGGATTAGGCCTTTCACTTTCGGCAATTAGAAAAGAAAAGAAAGGAAATCGAATAGCTTAACCTTACCTTGATGCCTTTAATCGATTGCTTCCTTGCCTAGAGTTACAGAGATTTGGCTATGGAGATTTAACGGAGATCAAAAGAAGGGTTTTGACTTAACAATGACAAAGGAGAGGAGAAGAAAAGATGGAGTCTTTGCTTGGTAAAAATTTCGGCGAGAGAGAATAGGGGCTAGGGAATTTTGGCACACATAAGAAAAGATGAGAGAAAAGCCTCCAACTCTCCTTCTTCAACCTGAAATTACTAGGCCAAGAGTCCTTGACTTGGCCACCACCCTTCCTTGTGATAATATTATCTCTTTTATTAAAGAATAAAAGTGTTTAATCCATCATTTATCTCCTCAATTAAAATCCTTTATTTATCACTTAATTTATCAAGTTTTAACGAAATAAAACTCCTCCTTTTCTAGAAAATAGGTGCCGTCCACCCTCTTACTTATACTTATGGAAGCAAAATAAACCTTCATTATTTGCTTCCCAAGTGACTCGAACTCAGGCCCATTCCTCTTACACATGGCGCCATTTCCATAGGCCCTAAGTGACACCTTGAGCCACTTTTCCAAGCTTTGTTTGTGTGTCAAATTTCACCAACTTTTTCTTTTAAGGCCCTCTTGCCCTTATTTCCTATTTTGAACTTTAAAATTTGACATTCCTGCATCATTTCTAAGTTTCCTAAAATTTTCGATCGGCTCTGTAACTTGCCATTTTTCTTACAAGTTCAAGTTTCCAAAATGTTCAGGTTTCCAAAATGTTCAAGTTTCCAAAATGTTCAAGTTTCCAAAATGTTCAGGTTTCCAAAATGTTCAGGTTTCCAAAATGTTCAGGTTTCCAAAATGCATTTCAGTTTCAAAAAATTTCCATGCATTTTAGTGCTTAAACTTGTCATTTCATACAATTAAGCTGAAAATGCATAGGCCCTTTTCGGGATGTTCTGATTCTACCCCTTAAACAAAATTTAGTCCCGAAATTTCCTAACTAAAATAGTTGAGGTATTCTTTGTCGCATGGTCTCTTCGGCTCCCACGAAGCTTCTTAGATCCATGATTGCGCCATAGCACTTTGACTAGAGCCTTTGTCTTCCTTCGTAGTACTTTCACATCTCGTTCCAAGATCTGAATCGGTTCTTCCTCGTAGGATAAGTCGGCCTTAGCTCCACTTCTTCACAGATACCACATGCGACGGATCCGATCGGTAGCGGCGTAGCATGGATACATGAAATCGTCGTGCATCTGCTTTGCAATTCGGTGGCAACTCTAATTGGTATGCCATGGCCCAACTCGTTTGATGCTCGATAAGGCCCTACAAACCTTGGGCTTAACTTCCCTTTTCGATAGAACCTCATTACCTTCTTCCAAGGCGAGACTTTCGAGAATACTTGGTCTCCCACTTCAAACTCTATTTCCTTCCGCTTAAGGTCTGCGTCGACTTACGCCTATCGAGGCTTCCTTCAACAGTGCGAATTAGCTCAACCTTCTCTTGGTTTTGCCACTAATTACGGACCCAAAACTTGGCGTTCTCTAACTCGGTCCAACAAGTAGGTGTTCTACACTTCCTTCCATACAATGCTTCGTATGGTGCCATCCGAATGCTAGCTTGATATTTGTTGTTGTGGCGAATTCAGCTAAAGGCAAGTAATTTTCCCAACTTCCTAAAATCCATTACATAGCCTCTCAACATATCCTCCAACACTTGTATAACCCGTTCGAATTTGCCCGTCGATTGTGGATGAAAAGCCGTAGTGAAGTCTAACTTAGTGCCTAAAGCTTGATGAAGTGCCTTCCAAAATCGAGGCGTAAACCTTGGGTCTCTATCGGAGATGATCGACATTGGTACTCCATGTAGCCTCACAATCTACCACATATAACTTAGCCAACCAAGAGAATAATCCATTCTTCTTGGGATAAAGTGTGCGGACTTGGTCAAGCGGTCCACTATCACCCATACCGAGTCCTTCTTAGTAGGCGTGAGGGAAGCCCACTAACGAAGTCCATGGTAATTCTTTCCCACTTCCATTGGGGAACTTGATTGGTTGAAGCAATCCGATGGGACTTGGTGTTCGACCTTAACTTGCGACACGTCAAACATTTCTCCACAAATTCAGTCACCTCTCGTTTGGATCGGACCACCAAAGCTGTTCCTTAGATCTCTATCTGACTTGATGCCTCCGGGATGCATAGCATAAGGGCTACCATGCGCTTCCAGAAGAATCCTTTGTCTCAACTCCTTATCTTTCGGCATCTGAGACCTTTCCTTGTAGCACAATACTCCTTCATCATTGATGCCATAGTCCTTTAATCCTCCTTGTGGTACTTGCGTAACTTAGTACTTAAGTCCTTATCGATAGCTGTCCCTCTTTCACCTCCTTGACCATGTGGGCTTGACTTGCAATTACGCCAATAGGCTTCCATCATCATCTGAGACTTAAGTGAGCGAACAAAGCCCGTAGATCGACACAACCTTCCTACTCGGGGCATCGGCTACCACATTCGCCTTGCGGATGATATTCTATCGAACAATCGTAGTCCTTCAACAATTCCACCCACCTTCGTTGCCTCAAGTTTAACTCATACGAGTCAATAAATACTTAAGGCTCTTGTGGTGCTGTGTAGATAACTGACCTTTCTCCATAAAGGTAGTGCCTCCAAACCTTAAGGGCAAAAACCACTGCTGCTAGTTCTAAGTCATGAGTGGGGTAGTTAACCTCATGAGGCCTTAGCTGCCGTGACGCATAAGCGACTACTTTGCCATCTTGCATTAACACACGACCCTAAGCCCGTGTCACGAGCGTCACGATTACACCACAAAATCTTTTCACGCCTCATTTGAATTAACCTTTGGAGCCTCCGTCAACACCCTTTTAAGCTTTTCAAAGCTCTCTGCTGCTTATTCGTCCATTGAAGGTACTTCCTTCCTTAGTAACTTTGTTAAAGCGCGACTATTGGCGAGAATCCTTCCACAAACCTTACGTAATAGCACTTTTGCCAAGCCTAAGAAACTTGGATTTTAGCCACGGACCTAGGTGGTTTCCAATCCAACAACGCTTGATCTTTCTAGGATCACTCTTATTCCTTCTGCGGATACCACATGTCTAGGAATGCCACCTCCTTAAGCCAAAATTCGCACTTGCTGAATTTGGCATGAAGCTTCTTCTCCTTAACACTTCCAACACCACTCGGAGATGCTCATCATGCTCCTCCTCGACTTGAGTACACCAAAATATCGTCGATGAACACCACGACGTACCTATCCAAGTAGGGTTGGAAAACCCGATTCATCATATCCATGAATGCGGCTGGGCGTTTGTCAACCCAAATGGCATCACTACAAACTCAAAGTGGCCATATCTTGTCCTAAAAGCGGTCTTATGGATGTCGACCTCCTTCACCTTCAAGCGATGATATCCCGACCTTAAGTCGATCTTTGAAAATCTGCATGACCCCTTGGTGATCGAACAAGTCATCGATCCTTGGCAAAGGATACTTGTTCTTAATGGTCGACTTATTCAAGCGACGATAATCTATGCACATCGCATAGTTCCGTCCTTCTTCTTCACAAATAAGACCGGTGCTCCCCACGGAGACACCTGGGTCGGATGAACCCACGATCCAACAGTTCTTGGATTTGAGCCTTGAGCTCCACTAACTCCTTTGGTGCCATTCGGTATGGGCGATTGACACAGGAGGCATTCCGGTAGCAAATCTATCCCAAATTCTACCTCCACATGCAGGGGTATTCCGATAATTCCTCGGAAATACATCCACGAAGTCCCTTACCGTCCTAACTCCATTAATACCTTCTTCCTTTCCACCTATCGCACTTACGAAGGCTAGGAATGCCTTGCAACCTTTCTTAACCATCTTCCGACCTTGGTCTGAAACTACGTTAGACAAGTAGTTCCTCCTTTCTCCGATCATTACTACCACTTCATCCTTGGGGTTCTTAGTTCCATACGTTTAGCCGCACAATCCAATACGGCTCGGTGTTCTACTAGCCAATCCATTTCGAGTATAAGTTCAAATTCTCCGAAGGGTAACTCCATTAAATCTGCTCGAAAGTTCACTCCACGAATCTCTAGGGTACATTTGAAAGATCTTGTCTACCACAACAGTTTGGCCTAATGGGCTTACTACGATCATCATCTGTCGGAAAGTTGAGTCTAGGCCTAGTGTTTCCACTACACTACTTGCAACATAGGAATGGGTCGAGCCCACATCAATCGAGCAAAATAGGGTTTGTCAAAATAAAAACGTCTGGGTTATTACATCCGGTGCGTCACCATCTTCCCTTCGGTGAACCGCATAAACCAAACCCGGTTGTCTTGCTTCTGCATTAACATTAGTAGCACCTCGACCCTGTGTTCCACGGCCTCTGCCAGTACCACTACCTCGGTTACCCGAACCACGACCCGTTGAAAGGCTCATCGCCTCTACCGGCTGGCTAGCATTACGAGCTGCGGTCGGCTCTCATCAGTTGCTTGGGACAATCCTTAAGCATATGGTCCTTGGACCCACACTTGAAACATCCTCCGTCTTTCTCCAACACTCTCTCATGTGCTTCTTTCCACAATGCTCACAAGGCGTCTTGCCGGCCGTGCCGACCCTCTTGATTTCGTGGCCCGTCAACCTAGGCCTCTTGTGACCCTTTCGGATGGCCCAAATCCTCTTTTGGCCTTATTCCTATCCACGATCTGCTTAGTAGCGTCCTTAATCCCCTCGGCCACCTTGGCCTTTTCCACCAAAGCCGAGAATTCCCGCTCCTGATGCGGTGCTATCAACGATCTCGGATCGTCCCTCGGTCCGTCCTCAAAGCGGACACTGGCGTTCATGCTCGATTGCCACTACCCTCGAGCATAGCGGCTCAACCTCGGAATTCGCCTCATATTCTGCGACGGACTTACTCCCTTGTACCAACCCTAGAAAAGCCTTCCTTTGTTCATCGTATACGGTTCCCACATACTTCTTTTGAAATGCCTCTCAACATACTCCCGGTCAAATTTTCATCGTGGTACCATCCGAGCAGTTAACCACCAGCGATCGCTTCATCGCATAACAATGCCACCATCCCTTTCAACTTTTCCTCTGAGTCGGATCGAGCTCATCCATGATCGCTCGTTGCTTCCAACCGATCTTTCGGTGTCTTTGGGTGCCACATTAGATACTCCTCGGAACATTTCCACTCCATTAGCTCGAGCCGTTCGGTCTGACTTTTGATTTCTGAATTTCCTCGGCTTTTGCCACCAATTCCAAAACTTCGTACCTGACTGCGACACGACATCTTCCCCGTCGAGCACTTCTGCTGCTCAACATTAACAGTTGGGGGTGGTGGTGGCGGTGGCATTTCATTGTCGGACCCTTGACCCGACCTAACGGGTTCCGACACGGTCATCCTTCCTCTACCTCGACCACGACGACCACGTCCTCTAGAGCTCATTTTCTAGCGTCGAGATCTGATTAAGAAATTTTATGGATTAGTCATTGTTCCACTTATTTACCGGCGAAGGAGTTTTATGAAAAGGATTTAAGAGTGGTTCTTTCGTATTCATACAAACACATAGTCTTTTCCATTCATTCATCCATCCATCAAACAAGTATGAACTTTCGTTCATTCGGAGAAAGCGTTGTAGTTTTCGTTGTTGTTGTTTTCCACTACCCAGGGGTATTTTCGTAATTTTGTCCTACAGGGGCATTTTCGTAATTTTTCAGAAGAAAAATGTTCCTTGGTGTTTTTGTCAAAAATTAATTTGAAAATTTCAAAGTCTCGGGGTAATTTGGAAAAATTTTGAAATCGAGGGTATTTTGGTAATTTTTGACCTCAGGGGTATTTTGGTAATTTTTTCACAAATCAGAGTAAATTTGTAAATTTAATAAATTAGGGGTATTTCAAAAGTTGTAAAACTTTGAGGTTTCTTTTCGAAAATTGTTCCTTCAAAAATGGGAATGTTGCAAAAATTTTGGAAATCAGGGTCATTTTGGTAATTTTGTAAGTTAGGGGCAATTTTGTAATTTTTCCAAAATCATGGTATTTTGATATTTTACAAATTAGGGTTTTTGAATGTTTACAAAATAATGAAATTTTGGTAAAGCTGTTGAGTAGTTGAACATTTTATAAACCAAGGCGTTTTGGTAATTTCACCCCAAGGGCATTTTGTAATTTTCACAAATCGGGAGTTTTTAGGAAGATGTTGTAAATATAATTTTCTTAGATTTAAAAGAAAGTTTTAAAAGTTTGAAAAACTAGGGTTTGTTGTTTTGTTCTCTTTTTTTTTAAACATGGCTAGTTCCTTTCGGGTTTTAGTCATTATGTTTAGCCTATGATGAGAGCCCTCTTGGTCGGGGTGAACCAAAGCTACACACCAAGTAGGATTCGTGTGGAGAGGAGGTGAGTCACACTGATTGCTTAAATACCAAGCTCCACGAAACCATTCCTAGACATGCGCAGAGGTTGCCACACCTTGAGCCCTACGAGTTAGGGTGAACCGAAGCTACGCACCAGGTAGGATTCCTGCGAAGAGGAGGTGAGTCACTAGGACTGCTTAAATACCAAGCTCTTCCGGATCCAATCCTAGACATGCGTACAAGGGTTACCACACCTTAGCTCAGTGACTTAGCCATAGGTTTGTTTAGTGCTTTAAGTCTTATGTGGTTTTGTGTTTGAGTAGTCTAATCCTAGGGTTCATGTTCCTATCATTCTATTCTATGTTCCATGCCTTTTCTACCCTTATACAGTTCATAAATCACAGAATCACACATAGAGTTAGGGGTACTTACCTGGTGGACTGCGGGTCGGAGACTTAGGGGCCATGCCAGAAGCCTGCTTATTTTCAAAGAAAATCATTTGGGCTCGAATTCAAAACGTTTTGGGCCTTAGCCCACAGTAGAGAGTTTAAAGCGGGCTCGATACCAAACTGAAACACCCACACGGCCCACGAGCTGAATCGGATCTGGTATGTTCTTAAAGTAAGCAGGTTTCAAAGATTTTCGTTACTTAGAGAAAATTTGTAAAATTTTAGAAAAATGTTGTTGTGGATTGGGCTTAGATTGGAAACCCATTTAATTAATCTTGTAAATCCAATTTTATTAAGGTGACAAAATAATTTTTAAGGTTTATAAAAAAAATATCACTTAACTTTAGTCATAATAGTTAAGTAACATAACAATTTAAAGTAAAGCGAGAATAAGAAAAATCCTTTGGGCCTTATGGCCTTATTACATCAAGTAAAACCCAAAATAAAAAAATAACAAAGTCCAAATCGAATAAAATCTTCAAATGAAACATGGCCACCTCAAGGTCTCTAGTCCGGTCAAATCCTTGTTCATCACCTGAAAATATTTCCCACAACGGGGTGAGTCAACAGACTCAATGTGCACACAGTACTAACATTCAACAAATCAGGCATACATGTTCATATCAAATTCATATTCATATAAAAATGATGATGCAACCCAAACCCAAGCCTAATGGTCCATCCGCTACACACCACCGTACACCGGTCCTGCAAGTGGGACTACTAAGTCAACCCTCCATCCGCTACACACCATCGAAGGCAGTCGCTGCAGTCGACGTGCTCATCGCCCATATAATTTGTGTCATTAGACACCATATTCAAATAATGTAACCGAAGTTACCAAATTCAGATAATGTAACCGGAGTTACCATATTCAAAATGTTGTTAGTAGTCACCATATTCCGATTAGTGAGGCCAAGTCAACACCTTCTTCCCCTTTCACATAGATCCCGAATGCCCCATAAATTTTATATCATGCACAACATACTTATTTCCACATTCATATATATATTTTCACATGTTATAAAATAACATATTTCATAATCCTATCAGAAGTAGGAAAGCGTACCTGAGTACTTTTTGTACCACATTAGGGTACTTAGCCATATTCACATTCTTACGTATAATCATATAATTAATATTTGCCATATAACGTATTGAAGGTTAGTATGGGTACACACCTGATTCGTTTAATGGACTCTTTGAGATCCGAAAATCCGATCTAACTTTAGATCCTATATTGACCCATCATACAAAAACACATTAATAGCCTTTTAAGCTTTTAAAACCAAATCCTAATAGGAATGGTATTACTAATACTTACCTTGCTTGCCGATTTGATTGATGATCAAATCCAGAAGATTTGTGTTCTTCTCCTTGAAATCGGCTAACCATTAAATCCATTGATTTGATTAGTCTCGATTATAACAAATAGATCTAGACATTTAAGAGAGAACCTTGGCGATTATAACCACTTACCTTATGATGAGATTCCCAAAATCAATTCCTTGTTTCCTAAGTGATGTCGAAATTCCTAAAATTAGTATGTTAGATCGATCTAACTTTAATAAATAAAACTTGGCCTTTGGCGAATGTACCTCACCTTAAATTCCTTGAATCTGAAATCCCAAAACTCTTCCTTTGATATTTGGCCATGAGACATAAAAAGGGTTATTTCTTAGATCTTGATTAAAAGAATTAGAAGAACAAAAATTAATTGTTCTTACCTTAGATCCTTGATCCTTATATTTGGTAATGGTAGAAACCTGAGAGATCCTTGTAGATTCGGCCATGAACAAGAATAGGGATTAGGCCTTTCACTTTCGGTAATTAGAAAAGAAAAGAAAGGAAATCGAATAGCTTAACCTTACCTTGATGCCTTTAATCGATTGCTTCCTTGCCTAGAGTTCTAGAGATTTGGCTATGGAGATTTAACGAGAGATCAAAGAGAAGGGTTTTGACTTAACAATGACAAAGGAGAGGAGAAGAAAAGATGGAGTCTTTGCTTGGTAAAAATTTGGCGAGAGAGAATAGGGGCTAGGGAATTTTTGGCACACATAAGAAAAGATGAGAGAAAAGCCTCCAACTCTCCTTCTTCAACCGAAATTACTAGGCCAAGAGTCCTTGACTTGGCCACCACCCTTCCTTGTGATAATATTATCTCTTTTATTAAAGAATAAAAGTGTTTAATCCATCATTTATCTCCTCAATTAAAATCCTTTATTTATCACTTAATTTATCAAGTTTTAACAGAAATAAAACTCCTCCCTTTCTAGAAAATAGGTGCCGTCCACCCTCTTACTTATGGAAGCAAAAATAAACCTTCATTATTTGCTTCCCAAGTGACTCGAACTCAGGCCCATTCCTCTTACACATGGCACCATTTCCATAGGCCCTAAGTGACACCTTGAGCCACTTTTCCAAGCTTTGTTTGTGTGTCAAATTTCACCAACTTTTTCTTTTAAGGCCCTCTTGCCCTTATTTCCTATTTTGAACTTTAAAATTTGACATTCCTGCATCATTTCTAAGTTTCCTAAAATTTTCGATCGGCTCTGTAACTTGCCATTTTTCTTACAAGTTCAAGTTTCCAAAATGTTCAGGTTTCCATTTTTGGTACATTTCCAAAAATGTTCAAGTTTCCAAAATGTTCAAGTTTCCAAAATGTTCAGGTTTCCAAAATGTTCAGGTTTCCATTTCCATGCATTTCCAAGTTTCCAAAAATATCAAAAATTTATTCTTAGTGCTTAAACTTGTCATTTCATACAATTAAACTGAAAATGCATAGGCCCTTTTCAGGATGTTGAATATTCGCCAAGGCCTATTTTGGTGTTTTAGATCTAGTTTATAATTATTCAAAATAACGAAACTAACAAGTTAATAGATCTAAGGATCGATCGACTACAAGGAAGGAGAAATTCTTTTCAGAAGGTACACCATAGGCCACGTGTTCCCTAGTTATTCGGTGAGTTTCGGGATTTAAAATCCACAAGGTAAGTACCTATAGCATTCGACCAAGCCCGTATTGATACTAAGATCTATTTCTTACATGTTAAAAGCCGAAACTAACCTATGTAGAGATCCAGTGTTTGGCCGAATACAAGGAAGAGGATAGCAAAGTTTTCAGGATTTGAGCGATAAGCAAATCGGCATCAAGGTAAGTTTTAGTGTACAAATCCTACTAGGATTTGATTTTGTGGCCGAATGGGTTTTCATTAAAAACTTTAATATGGGCCGAATGTAGGAAGTTAAAGATCTAAGGCAGTAGATCGGATTTCGGGATTTCAGTGAAATTGTTAAGCGAATCAGGTGTGTACCCCACACTACTTTTTAATAAGATTTATGGTAATAATTAATATGTGCATGTCTATAAGAATGTGAATACGGCTAAGGTACCATGTTATGGTACAAAGTACTCAGGTACGTTTCCTACCCCTACTAGGAATATGAATAAATGTTATTTTTAACATGTGAAAAGTGATAAGAATGTGAATTAGGGTATGATATTGCATGATATGTATGATATGGGGCATATGGGTTATATGAAAAGGGGAAGTTAATGTGGTGACCTAAGACCACGAAATCTGAATGTGGTGACCTAAGACCACGATAACTGAATGTGGTGACCTAAGACCACGAATTCTGAATGTGGTGACCTAAGACCACGAATCTTATAAGGGCGATGAGCACGTCAATTGCGAAGGCGCCGATGGTGTGTAGCGGATGGAGGGTTGACTTAGTAGTCCCACAGGTGCGAGTGTAAAGACGGGGGCGTGTAGCGGATGGCTATCTAGGCTTGGGTTGGGTTGCATCATTATTTTTTTATTTGTTTATGAACATGTATGATAATGTATGCTGAATTGTTAAATTTTAGTGTTGGTTACACATTAAGTCTGTTTGACTCACCCCTTGTGGGATTACTTTTCGGTGACGATCGGTGATGGACCAAGCCGTGAGATGCTTAGTGGAGGCCATGTGAAGTTCGATTTCTTTTATTTGGACTATTTTACTTTAAGTATTTTGAATTTAAATTTTGGGAATTATTTGATGTAATAAGGCCTTAGTAGAACTATTTTATTACATTTTATTTATTAAGCTTACAAACTTTTATTTATTAAAAGATTAAGTAAATCTATTTTAAAACAAAGCCCAAACGTTTTGTCACCTAAAGTAAAGGATTTTAATAATGAAACAAACTTGTTTTCAACTCAAGCCCAACCCAAACGATCTTTCTTCCAAATCACACAAGTTTTTCCTAAGTAACAAAAGAATTTTGAAACGGTTTACACCAGGGAACATACCAGATCCGGTCAAGGCTCGTGGGCCAGGTTTGGGGTGTTTCAATTTGGTATCAGAGCCTAATTTTAAACTCTCGACCTTGGGTTTAAGGCCCAAAACATTTTCAAAGTTAAGGCCAAAAAGAATTTTGTGAACTAAGCAGGTTTTTCTGGCATGGCCCACTAAGTCTCAGGCAAAGTCCACCGGTAAGTACTAGATCTTTTGTGTGATTTATATTATGATTTGTAGAAGGGTAGAAATGGAGCGTAGAATATAGATTAAGTACTTGAACCCTAGGACTAGTGTACCCCAACAAATACATAAGACTTAAATGCCTAACTAAACAGGCCTGTGGTTAAGTCGCTAAGTTAGGGTGTGGTAACCATGGTGCGCATGTCTAGGATTGGTTTCGGTGGGAGCTTGGTATTTAAGTAGTCCGCGTGACTCACCATCTCTCCACTCGAATCCTACCTGGCGCGTAGCCTCGGTTCACCCTAACCAAGAGGACTTATACACGGGCTAAACCCTTAACTAAAACCCGAAAGGGACTAGCCGTATTTTTATGGAAACCCTAGTTTTATAATCACCAAATTACCTCTTGAATAGTAGCAAAAACTTACTTTGGAAAATTTTCAAAATATTTCCGATTAAAAAAATTTATTACAAAAATACCCCTAGTGGTAAAATTACAAAAATGCCCTTAGTTTATGAAATTTCAAATACCCACAATTCTTATCAAAATTTCATTACTTTATAAAATGATCAAAAACCCTAATTTGTAAAATATCAGAATACCTTGATTTTAGAAAAAAATTACGAAATTACCCCTACCTTGCAAAATTACCGAAATACCCTCGAGTTACAAAATTACCAGAATGACCCTCGATCTTCAAAAATTTCTGAACAACACTGATTTGGAAAACCAATTCTCAGAAATAACCTTCAAGCTTTGTAAATTCCAAAATAACCTTGATTTATTAAGATTTATAAATTTACCATGGTTTATTACTGAGATACCCCTGTAATTTCAAAATTTCTGAAATACCCCCGGGATTTCAAAAAAAAATTACCAAAATACCCTTATTGACAAAATCACCAAGGAACCTTATTTTGAAAAATTACGAAAATACCCCTGGGTAGTGGAAAAACAACAACAATGAAAACTACAACATTTCTCTGAATGAATGAAAGTTCATAATTGATTGATGGATGTATGAATGTAAAGACTGTGTGCATGTATGAATACGGAAGAACCACTCCTAAAACTCTTTTCATAAAACTTCTTCGTGGATAATCAGTGGAATAAGGGGTAATTCATAAAACTTTCTTAAATTAGATTAAAGCGCATCGTTAGATATGAGTTCTAGAGGACGCGGTCGTCATGGACGCGGTAGAGGAAGAATGACTGTGTCAAAACCCGTTAGATTAGGTCAAGGGTTTGACAATGAGTTACCACCACCACCACCCCGGTAGTTGGTGTCGGCGGCCGAGCTCGAGACGAGGGGATGATCTTGATATCGCAGTGTCTTCTTGAGTTAAAAATGGTGGTCTTTGGAGGAATATGGAGCTCAAAAATCATGCGGCGACTCAGAGCCAACTGATTTGAAGTGTTTCGTGGAGTATCGGTGTGGTACCCAGTCTGTTGAATCTTGGTTGGAGGTGACCGAGCGCATTATGGATGAGCTCGATCGACCCCGAGGAGAAGTTAAAAGGAATGGTGGCATTGCTACGCGATGAAGCGTGTCGGTGGTGGCTCCTGATTCGGGATGGTGCCACGGTGAGGATCGACACGAGAATATGTTAAGGCCGCATATCAGAAGAAGTATGTCGGCACAAGGTATACTGATGAGCAAAGAAAGGCTTTTCTAGGACTGGTTCAAGGGAACAAGTCCGTAGCAGAGTATGAAGCAAAATTTTTAAGGTTAAACCGGTATGCTCGAGGAGTAGTGGCAACTGAGCATGAGCGATGTGTCCATTTTGAGGACGGACTAAGGGATGGTCTGAGGTTGTTAGTCGCTCCACATCAAGAGCGAGAGTTTTCTGTGTTAGTGGAGAAAGCTAAGATAGCTGAAGGGATTAAGGATTTTGCAAGGCAGAACACAGATCGAAACAGGCCAAAAAAAGGTTTTGGATCGTCTAGATCATCCGAGAATAAGAAGCCTAGAGTTGATGGATGACGAGGTCGACAAGCTCATCAGGGAGGCGATTTCGTACTTGTGATCAATGTGGGAAGAAGCACTTAGGTGAATGTTGGAAAAAGACGGGAGGATGTTTTAAGTGTGGATCAAAGGACCATATGATTAAGAACCGTCCGATGAGACCGGATGGGAATCAACCAATAGCTCAGAATGTTAATCAGTGGTAGAGGTGGACAACTGACCTCGATGGGGTCGTGGTGCGAACCATGGAGGAAATGGTTACTGGTAGTGGTCGTGGAGCACCAAGCGAGAGTCTTGAAGGTTCGAGATCTTGAGGCAACCAAGGTTGGTTTATCGATCGGCCGTCGTGAGGAGAGTGATGTGCGGATATGACAACGGGTAAGTTTTTAATTTTAGAATACCCTTCGTTGCGTTATTTGTTATAGAGTTAGTTCATTCTTGTGATGCTAGTGAAGTATATGAAACCTTGGATGTGAATTGTGTATAGGAAATGTGTTAGTTTTATTAAGATCAGAGTGCACAGCAATAGCGTAGTGTGGTGAGTTAGATTGTACGATTGTTCGTTAGTAAGTAATTTCGAGGACGAAATTATTTTAAGGGGGGTAGAACTGTAACACCCTAAAAATGGGCCTATGCATTTTTGATTTAATTATACGAAATGGCATGTCTTATGTATTATGAATGTATGGTGAACATTTTTGGAAACTTGGAAATGAAGTTAAAAAGAGGAAAGTGAACATTTATGGAAACTTGGAAATGTTAAGTTAAAAGAGGAAAGTGAACATTTTGGAAACTTGGAAATGTTAAGTTAAAATAGGAAAGTGAACATTTTTGGAAACACGAAAATGTAAGGAAATGATTTAGAAATGTTAAGTAAAGAGGAAACTAAAACAAAGTGGCCTTAAGAAAATTAATAAAAGAAATGTGACACAAACATAGGCTTGTTTAAGTGGCTCAGAGGCACCACTTAAGGCCCTGTAGGTGGCATACAAGCTATGCAAATGGGCCTAGGTTAGAACAGCGTGGGAAGCAAATAAAGGATTTTATTTTGCTACAAGAAGCAAAGGAGGTGGGCGGCACCAAGGAACTTATGTGAGGAGTTTTATTCACTTTAAAATTCGGCTAAAGGGTGTGCTCAAGTGTGGATTAAATTCCTTTTATTTTAAGTGGATAAAAAAGAGATAATTAATGGGATTAATTTTATTAAGGTGATAATTAAAAGATAAAATTCATCAAGATATCGAGAGTTGGCGATTGAGGACTCCTTGGATGGTATTTTTTTAAAGGTTGTAAAGGGGAGGCTATAGCGAATTTCATTAAACACTTTGGCCTCCCTATCATCTACTCTTTTCTCTCCAAAACTATCACTCTCTCTTTTCTTTTTCTTTAATCCATCTAGCCGAAACACTTTGTGTTCTAGCCGAAATCTTTTCCATCTCCATTACCGAAAGCGAGTAACTTATTCTCTTCTTCTCATAATCTTCCAAAAGCCGAAAATAAGTCCCCTCTAGCCTTAGCCGAATCTTTGAAGGACTTAAAGCAAAGGGGTTGTCGATTTCTTCAAGTAAGGGTAAGATCTCATTCAGTTTCATCCTTTTTCTTTAAGATTAATTGAAACCAGGAAAACTAACCCCATTATTGTGTTAGTTGAAACTTGGAAAGAAGGCTTCAGGATCTGTCCATAAGTCGACCATAAGGAAGAAATCTTCCAAGATCTAAGGTAAGGAATATTCGGCCAAGGCCTATTTTGGTGTTTTAGATCTAGTTTATAATTATTCAAAATAGCTGAAACTAACAAGTTAATAGATCTAAGGATCAGTCGACTACAAGGAAGGAGAAATTCTTTTCCCAAAGGTACACCATAGGCCACGTGTTCCCTAGTTATTCGGTGAGTTTCGGGATTTAAAATCCACAAGGTAAGTACCTATAGCATTCGACCAAGGCCTGTATTGATACTAAGATCTATTTCTTACATGTTAAAAAGCTAAAACTAACCTATGTAGAGATCCAGTGTTTGGCCGAATACAAGGAGGAGAATAACAAAGTTTTCGGGATTTGAGTGGTAAGCAAATCGGCATCAAGGTAAGTTTTAGTGTACAAATCCTACTAGGATTTGATTTTGTGGCCGAATGGGTTTTCATTAAAAACTTTAATATGGGCCGAATGTAGGAAGTTAAAGATCTAAGGCAGGAGATCGGATTTGAGATTTCAGTGAAATTGTTAAGCGAATCAGGTGTGTACCCCACACTACTTTTTAATAAGATTTATGGCAATAATTAATATGTGCATGTCTATAAGAATGTGAATATGGCTAAGGTACCATGTTATGGTACAAAGTACTCAGGTACGTTTCCTACTCCTACTAGGAATATGAATATATGTTATTTTCAACATGTGAAAAGTGATAAGAATGTGAAAAGTGATAAGAATGTGAATTAAGGTATGATATTGCATGATATATATGATATGGGGCATATGGGTTATATGAAAATGGGAAGTTAATGTGGTGACCTAAGACCACAAAATCTGAATGTGGTGACCTAAGACCACGATAACTGAATGTGGTGACCTAAGACCACGAATTCTGAATGTGGTGACCTAAGACCACGAATTTTATAAGGGCGATGAGCACGTCAACTGCAGCGACTGCCTTTGATGGTGTGTAGCGGATAGAGGTTGACTTAGTAGTCCCCACGGTGTGCGGGTTGATGCAGGGGTCGTGTAGCGGATGGCTATCTAGGTTTGGGTTGGGTTGCATCATTATTTTTTATTTGTTTATGAACATGTATGATAATGTATGCGAATTGTTAAATTTTAGTGTTGGTTACACATTGAGTCTGTTTGACTCACCCTTGTGGGATTACTTTTCGGTGACGATCGGTGATGGACCAAGACGTGCCAGATGCTTAGTGGAGGCCATGTGAAGTTGATTTCTTTTATTTGGACTATTTTACTTTAAGTATTTTGAATTTAAATTTTGGGAATTATTTGATGTAATAAGGCCTTAGTAGAACTATTTTATTATGTTTTATTTATTAAGCTTACAAACTTTTATTTATTAAAAGATTAAGTAAATCTATTTTTAAAACAAAGCCCAAACGTTTTGTCACCTAAAGTAAAGGATTTTAATAATGAAACAAACTTGTTTTCAACTCAAGCCCAACCCAAAACGATCTTTCTTCCAAATCACACAAGTTTTTCCTAAGTAACAAAAGAATTTTGAAACGGTTTACACCAGGGAACATACCAGATCCGATCAAGGCTCGTGGGCCAGGTTTGGGGTGTTTCATTTACCATTCGGGAATTCTTTCGGGTTTTGGGTTTTAGCTATTGAGGTGACCAAAATTGCTTCTACTCTCTCCCTTTCCACATTTTTGAATAATTAACTCTCCTTTTGGTCACATTTTCTTTTTTTTCGATCCTCTACTCTCTTAATAGTGCCAAATGCACTTCTCTTCTCTCCCCTTCCATTCTTCTATTTTTCTAAAAGTCGAACCTACTTTCCATCTTCTTCTTCTCTACTCCCTACTCTCTCCGCATCTTAGCTGATTTTCTTCAAGGCTCTTTTGTCTATTGTCAATTACCATCTTTTTCGTATTGTGCTTGGTCGGATCCTAAGCTATTCCAACCGACTTCATCATCATCAATTTCGGGTGTTAAAATCTCGAGAAGAGAAAAGAGGATTCTCTTGTGTGTGGAGGAGTTCTAAATCTTCCCTTCACCAACTGATTGATCATTGGGGTAGGTTTTGTAAGGTAGGCCGATTAGGCTGTGATATTGGTGTTGGGTTTGTTTTTTCAAATCACATTCTAGTGAACAGATCTATCTAATAAGAATCGTTACTTAAATAAATAATCATTAGAAGCGTGGAACCGTGGCATGGCCAAAATCTTAGAAGAGTAGGACATATTTCATTCAATCGTGGTAGGTGATGATTGTTTAAGTGTGGTTAAGTTCTTGAAAATATTTGTTATTGAAGGGCTGACCGAATAATCGAATCAATGTAGGTTGGGGCCAATAGGTGATTCGCTAGCTTTCGTGAAAGAGGTGTGTAATCACACTATCTCCTCTACGAATCGGCAAAAGTCGAAAAGCTGAACCCTCGACATATGAGGCCTCACGAGCGTACAATTGCTCGTGTGGTACAATCATAGGTGATAGACTGTAAAGGCCACCACAAGCGTTCTCGTGCTCTTGGGCCATTATGGGCCTCGTTTGGCTTAACTGGGCTGTGTGGGCCCAATGGGCTCGTAGGCCTCACACGGAATAAATTCATGATAAGTGAAAAATACTGGACTAGGCTATATCATTCGCATATCTGTGACTGAATTTGGGCTAAATGGGCCACACGAGCGTGTGGGCCCACTTAGGCTGAATATTGGACCTTGGGCCCATTTACATCATTTTAATCATATAGGTTATCTGTGTCGCTCGAGGCGACTTTGGACCTTTGGAAAGGTCGTTATACGTAATAAAACCTAAAATGAGTAAAATGATTAAAATACCCCTAAAGAGTAAAATGATCGAAATACCTCTACAGAGTAAAATGACCGAAATACCCCAATAGGGTAAATGATCGAAATACCCCCATAGGAAAAAATGACTGTTATACCCCTAAGGGTAGGTTGACTGAGGTGTTCATGATTTGTATATGATTGTTACTGAGTATGACATTTTGCATATACGTATGATTTATGACATGACATGCTGCATTGGGTTGGGATACTGTTATGGAGGAAGTATACTGTACTGGTGGCTGATCGTGTGTCAGAGTCTTAATAATTTATATAATGAATGATCGAACCTGGAAACTAACTAAGACAACGATTGAGGCAAGCGCACCTATCGAACAATAGTATAGTTTAGTGGCAAGACCGGATTGTCGAACCTAAAGGAACCAAAAGTACTAATACTAACTTTCTTTTTATTATTTAGCCTAAGAAATAAGAGAATTGTTATTAATCTAAAATTAACTAACCACTAAGCTAAAGATGATAAGAAATAGAGAAGGAACTGGGGAAAATACTTGTGGAAAAACCAATTGATTAAGACAATACCCGAGGAAGAATCCACCTAGACTTCACTTGTTATCTAACTCTGAACCAGACGATTTATTCATTTGACTTGATCCGTAGAATTTTTTAATTTATATTAATACCTTTCTCGAGGCTACTAATGTCTAACACTAGGTTGATTAATTGAAATCTCTTTCTAATTAAAACCTGTATAATTCAATCTATGGACACTCATATTAGGTTTGACCCTAATCCGACAGATTTTTGTCATCCTATCTCTAAGGTTGCGATCAACCCCGCTTAACTATGCTAGATCTACTCTTAGACAGGGTCTATTCCTCCTCTGCCTAAGGGCATAATTGCTTGAATCAATATCCTGAAATATCAAAACAATAATTAAGAACACATAATTAAGAACAAATCAAGTATTTATCATATAGCTCAGAAAACAATAACAAGATCCGTCATAGGTTTCATCCCTCTCAGGTATTTGAGGGGTTTAGTTCATAATCATAAAATAAAACATCTCAAAAGTAAATATAAAACAAAACATAAGAAAAACCTTAAAACCACGTGAAGGAATTGAAGGAGAGATCCTCAGTCTTGAGTATGATTCCGGCTTCTTGAGATGAATCAACTGGCTTTCTTCGAGTGAATCCCATAATTTGGCCCTCTGGCTTGGCTCCTTGGCCTAGCTAAACGCCCCAAAAGCCCTGACAGAAGGCTTCTGTCGAACTCCCCTTGAAGGTTCACCTCTAGGGTCTTTATATAGGCTTTTGGAATGTCTTTCTTTGCCTCTAAATACCCTAATCCGAATAGAACTCTTATTTCCTGCAGCAGGGACACGCCCGTGTGGCACACCCGTGTGATTCGTATCCAAGCCGTGGTTGGGTCTGCTATGGATGCACGACAGTGTGTTCGGGCCCAGGCCGTGTGCAATTTGTGCTTTGGCCCATTTTCTCCGTTTTCGACCCGTTTCTCATTCTTTTCATCCTTCGGTGCTCTCCTAAGTATAAAACATGAAAACAAAGGATTAGGAGCACCTACTTCCATAATTAAAGGGATAAATCATCCAAAAGTATGCTAAATGTGGGATTAAAATATGTTCATATTACGGTTTATCAAATACCCCCACACTTAAGCTTTTGCTTGTCCTCAAGCAAAATTCTCAACTCACAATTAAACGAACTTCCTCAGTTCATAATATTCATCGATAATGTTTCATCATAATTCATAGATGAGAAACCGTAAAAGTAACATATTTTAATCCCACATTTAGTATGCTTTTGGATTAATTTATCCTCGATTTATGTAAAAAGGTGCTCTTAATCCTTTCTTTTCGTGTCTTATGCTCAGGAAAGCACCTAAGGATAAAAAGAATGTAAAACGGGCTTAAAATGGACCAAATTAGGCCAACCCAAGAAATCGACACTACACGAATTCAAGCTACACGGCCGCGCCTTGCCATTCACTTCACTGACCATGTCACAATTTACACGGCCATGCCCTAATTGACAAACTCGAAGCACGGCCTGTACCTCGATGTGCACGGCCGTGCCATAGTCGTGCCTAAATCAATAAAATAGAGACATGGGCTAGAAGACGACTTACATGGGCGTGCCATGACCGTGCTCCTGCCGCGGGAAAGAGTAATTTCACTCGGATTAGGATGCTTGGAGCCCAAGAAACGCAATCCTAAGTCTACTTAAACACCTAGGAATGAATTATGCTTGAATTATGAGTATTTAGGAGCCAAGTAAGGCATTCCAAAAGTATATATAAACACCCCAAGGCCACTATTCAAGGGCGTCAAGCTTTAGCAAAGTTTTCTGCCAGAGCTTTACTCATTTAGGGAATTACTCGAAGATAGCCAGTTGATCCATCTCGAAGAGCCGAAATTCTACTCAAGACGGAGGATCTCTCCTTCAATTCCTTCAGGGGGTTTTAGGGATTTCTAATGTTTTGTTTTATCTTTTCTCTTGAGATGTTTTCTTATTTAGTTATGAACTAAACCCTTCAGATACCTGAAGGGGATGAAACCTATGATGGATTTTGTTATTGTTTTCTAAATTTATATGATAAATACTTAGTTTGTTCTTAATTATGTTGCTTAATTTAATCGATGTGCTTAGGTGGAGAAGGAATAGACCTACACGAGAGTAGATCTAGCATAATTAAGTGGAGTTGATCGGCGCCTAGAGATAGGGTTACGAGATTTTGCGGATTAGGGTGAAACCTAATATGGGAATCCATTGATTAAATTACTGCTTCCTTAGGGGGTTATTATAAGAGAACGAGAGTTCCACTAATTAACCTAAGGTTAGACGTTATTCACTTCAAGAGAAGGTTTAATATAGGTTAGGGAGTCTCACGGATCAAGCTAAGTAAAGAAATCATATGGTTTAGGGATAAATAATGAGTGAAGTCATAGGTGGATTCTTCTTGAGGGTGTCGTCTTTATCAACTGAGTTTCCCAAAGTCTTTTCCCAATTTATTCGTTTATCTTTGCATTTTAGTTTAATGTATTTCATTAGTTTTAGATAAATCAACCAATCACTCCATATTTCAGGCTAAATAATAGAAAGAAAGTGAGTAGTAGTACTTTTAGGTTCCTTGGGTTCGATAAGATATTCTTGCCTTAACTATACTACCATTCGATAGGTGCACTTGCCTCTATCGTTGTCATAGTTCTACAGGTTCGATCATTCTTTATAAATTTTAAAACTAGACTGTTTTACAGTGATCAAGTTTTGGCGCCATTGCCAGGGAACTCTAAAATATTAAGAAAGCTCTATTTCTATTACTTTAGCCATTATTTTTATTTTATTTTTAGATTAAATTTTTGTTTTTTTACTAATTCTCTTTCTTTCGTTCTTAAACTTGCAAGGTACCTCTAGTTTATGACTAGAAGAAACCCTAGAGGACCATTAGAATACGAAAGTGATATTGAAGCTACCGCTCGCAGAAATCGCAGAGAAACTAGACAAACTCTAGACTATCAAAGAGAAGAACAACAAAGATCCAATCCTACTGAAGGGATGGCCAAAAATAATCCACCTGATGTGTAAGAACAGAATGCTCCACGTACTATGTATGATTATGCTAAACCTAATTTGACAGGAGCAGAATCTAGTATTGTTAGGCCCGCTATAGCTGCTAATAATTTTGAATTAAATCCTAACACAATACAAATGATTCAACAATTCGTTCAATTTGATGGTTTGCAGGATGAGGATACAAACACTCATATATCTAATTTTTTAGAATTCTGTAATACCTTCAAAATAAATGGCATTTCTGACGATGCCATACGTCTTTGGTTATTTCTTTTTTCATTAAGGAACAAAGCAAAGCAGTGGTTAAACTCATTACCACGAGGGTCAATCACCACATGGGATCAAATGACCGAAAAGTTTCTTTTAAAATATTTTCCACCACCAAAACGGCTAAATTTAGGAATGATATATCTTCTTTTGTGCGAGAATGGCCTTGAAACATTATATGATGCATGGGAAAGATATAAGGATCTCTAAGGAGATGCCCACACAACGGATTACCTTTGTGGCTTCAAGTCCAAACTTTCTACAATGGTGTGAATTCTCCAACTAGGCAAATGATTGATTCATCAGCCGGTGGAACTCTGAATAATAAAACTCCTGAAGCGGCTTACGATTTTATTGAAGAGATGTCGTTGAACACCTATCAATGGCAAATTACATGGGCTAAATCGACAAAATCAGCCGAAGTTTTTAACATAGACGTAGTGACAATGTTGTCAACACAAATGGAGTTAATGAATAAAAAGCTTGATAATTTATGTTCTTCACAGGTACATCCAGTCATGCAATGCGAAGCAAGTGGGAATCTGGCGAATTCTGAGTACCCACCTTACCAACTAGAAGCAGAAAATGAGCAGACAAACTATATAGGTAACAATTTCAGATCTAATAATAATCCTTATAGTAACACTTACAATCCAGGTTGGAGAAACCACCCAAATTTTTCGTGGGGAGGACAAGGAAATCAAAGGCAACAACCTCTTCCAAATTACCAAAATCAACCTTATCCACCAGAAAAGAAGCCGAGTCTTGAAGAGACGCTGAAAAAGTTCATGGCAGACACAGATGCCCGTCTCTAAAGAACTGATACAACACTTGATAACCAAGGAATATCGATCAAAAAAATCAAGGAACAAGTTGGGGAAATCACTAGGTTAGTGGGACAACTCACAAAGCTTGTTTCAGAACGTCAAAAAGGACGTCTACCAAGCAACACAAAAATAAACCCAAAAGAACCGATACAAGCCATCACATCTCAAGAGGATACAAAGGTAGACAAGCCCACCTCAGTACAAGAAACCAAGGAAGAAATAGGTAAAATTAAGGTAGCACAAGAAAAACTGGTAATTAGAGTACCACCCTCGAATACCTTATCCCGAAGCATTGAAAAGAGATGATTCAGAGGAACAATTCGGTAAGTTTCTAAAACTTCTAAAGAAATTACACATTAACTTACCTCTTCTTGAAGCTCTTTTTCGATGCCCGACTCAAGGAGATTTTTAAGATGACTCTTAACAAACAAATACAAAATAGATGAAGAGCAACATGTGGAACTTAATGCAACATGCTCAAGAATGCTACAAACCGACTACTGCAGAAAATAAAAGATCCGGGAGTTTTACGATTCCATGTTTAATTGGTAGTTTAACTATTGATAATGCGTTAGCTGATTTAGAGGCAAGTATAAATGTCATGCCTTATACACTGTTTAAACGACTAGGTCTAGGGAAGCCCAAATAAACTAGGATGAGTATCCAAGTAGCTATTAAAACTGTTAGAATTCCTAGGGGCATTATTGAAGATGTTTTAGTAAAAATCGATAAATTCGTCTTCCTAGTAGATTTTGTTGTTTTAGACATGGATGAGGAAAATTCAATCCCTTTAATTTTAGGAAGGCCTTTTCTTGCAACTGCCAATACTAAAATTGATGTTGCCACAGGAGAACTTATACTTCGTGTAGGAGATGAATCAGTCAATCTTCAAGCTCTCGACTCAGCCAGAACCACAGAAGATGAAGGTAAGAAAGTCGTTTAAATAGATAAACAAATTATTCAACCTTCATCACAGGAAACATCACAAAGCATCAAAACTGAGCCAACACAAAATCGTACTATCAACAATTTAGAAGAGCAGAAGATACACACCAAAGAAAAACTGGATCCACACGAAATAAAACTTGAGGAACCACCAGAAGAGCTCATAGGGACATCAAATCACTTTAAAATAGAAGATCAAGTGCTGTTAGATAAAGCCGATCCTTACATCAGTTCAATGAATCGAAGAAGCAGAAGAAATACTCCTCAGGTACGCGATGTTTTCCCATACGAAATAGTCGAGGTAAGCAATCCAATGTTCAGCAATTTCAAGGTAAACACTTCTCGACCTAAACTTTGTCACGAAAATAAAACTGTCAGTAAGAGGGAAAATATTCAAACCTTTAAACCTCCCTAAATTTTCAAAGCCTAAGACAGTCTAGCTTAAGACTATAAACAAGCGCTTCTCGGGAGGCAACCGGAGCGCTAACACTTTTTATTTCTCAAAATTATTTTTCTTTTCTTTTTTCTCTTCTCTCTCCACAATTAAAGCAAAGATACAGGTTTCCAGGCCATATGGCCTTACACACGGCCGTGTGGACCACCAGAACTACCACCTTTGGCGGAAGCGAGTAGTGCAAGTCGGTCCAACCACCCCAACATCACGGATCCAACCACCCACACAAGACGGCATCGATAAAAATAGCACGGCCGTGCCTCACAGTCGTGCTAAGATAATGACTTATTTAGCACGGGCAGACCACGCCCGTGCATTCCAACCTTGCTCTTATGTTGGCTTTTTAGGAACGGGCGTGCAACCCAACAAAACGGGCGTGGAAGGACAACACACCCTACAACACGGCCGTGCGATACGGCCGTGTGAATCGACACACCCTCGATACACGAGCGTGTGAACGTGCCAGATTTGAAATCCTATTTAAATCCCCACAGCCCGTCCTCTTTGTCTCATCTTCTTTCTTATTCCTTCTTTCTCTTTTCTTTCAAATTTTTCTTCCTATTCATGAAAAGATCCAAGACACTTAAGCAACACAAAGATCATGCAAGAAGAAGCGTAAGCATCATCTCCTTAGAGGAGACCTCAACATGAGTTCATCTTGGTAGCTTCACTTAATTGACACGCCAAGGGTCTCGGAAACCTTTTCGGTTCTATTTTTATTTTCTCGTCTCCTTTATTTTCCTTATCTATATTTATTTTCTGCTTATTTTAATTTATTTCATATTAGTTTCTTGGTTTTAGGTTCTAAAGGCTACTAGGGAATCACACACCACAGCCTTCGAGGTCACACCCACTTCGCAAACCATCCAACAATAAGGACTCCTTAGTCCATTAGTCTTTTCTTTCAATTTCAGTTTTCTTCTTAGTCTCATTCTTTTTATTTCCTTAATCTTTAAATTTATTATTAGTATATTATTATTTCTCTAGATCTCTTGGCTATATCTTCACAGGCTACCCAATTTCTTTATCTAGCAAATTGCTTCTCGGTAGCCACTCCACCAGGCCCATAGAAAACACCACCACCGCCACCAAAGACGCCAGGGATCATCCAAATTTCAGGGAGTATTACTTTCCCCACTTCTCTTTTTGATTTGGCACATAAATTTCATTATCTATCTTTGTACATTGAGGGCAATGTACATCTTAAGTGTGGGAGTAATAGTGCCTAACTTTTTTGCATAATTCTCAAAACCCTGAATTTAGTCTTGATCTTAAGTATTTTTCTCATATTATTAATTAGGGTAAAATTTCTAATGATTTATGATTTTTATTGATATGTTTTAGAGTAAGTCATAGTTAATTGTGCATTGATGATTAAATTTGAAGGATACTAGAGAATCGAGCATGATAAGTCTACTTTCTAAAATTAAAAAAAATGATGGGTCGTTGAACTGAATTTGAGTATCACCTTGAAGTTTAAAATTTATAAGGATTGATGTCAAAACACCCATAATTTTTGTGAGATTTTGAGCCTTGTAGAGCATATATATTCTTTTTCGTGCTCACTTTATTGATTATGAGTGTGTCAACTTTGAACCGTTATTCTAGAACTTGCCTCGTTTATACATGTCGAGACCACATTAATGATTTGATATCTTGAGATGATAAAGGTACCTAGGTTTTAACCTTGATTCACTCCGCTAAAAAGCCTACCCATACAAATTAACCCTAGTGAACCCCGTTGAATCCTAACAACCTTTTATTGACTCACCCACTAATATTAACCTAAAATCCCTTTGTATTTGTTATCAACATTCCTTTGACTACCCCTCTATCGAGAATTGATTTGATCAATTGCTGAATTAGGTTATTTCAATTATCAAAGTTCCTTCTATTATGTTTGTTTTAGTTTGTTCTTAAAAAAAATCCAAGTTTATTCAATATTAGTAGTATACAAAAGAGCTTAGAGCATTTAAACTCCAATTGTTGAAAAAGCTCGTATTAAAGTATTATCAAAATACTCCTTATTATAGAGTAATTATCAATAGTGATATTATTAGTTTTCATTCGAAGTCAATATTCATATTTAGTTCAGTGTTTCTAGTTAGACAATTTGTCAAGTCAGTCTCGATTCTAACCTTCTAATTCAGCCTTTATCCACACCTTTTAACCCAAGCCCCGTTCCAACCCTGATTAAAGACATTTTGATTTGTGTATCATATCATATACAGTAGTGGAGATTTGATTTTCAGGCAAGCCTATGGGATTAACTTTTCAGGTTTGATTTAGAGTGCTTATTCTTGAACCTTAAACACCTTTGAGTGATTTGAGTGAATATTTAGTGAGGATGTCAGTCCTTATCGATTTTGAATTAAAGGTAATTACTTGGATAAGGGGAGACACCTATGTTTTCGTACTACAAAGGTATGACTTATCGTAATTGAATTGATCGTGTCAAAACAGTCGAGTTTTAATATTTATAAAAGAGTGATCGAACCTGTAGACTGACTGCGACAATGATAGAGGCAAGCACACCTATCGAATAGTAGTATAGCTCGGGCAAGAATATCTTATCGAACCCAAGGACCCTAAAAGTACTACTACTCACTTTCTTTCTATTATATAGCCTAAAATATGGAGTGATTGGTTTATTAATCTAAAATAAATGAAATACTTAAACTTAAATGCAAAGACAAAAGAAGCGAAACTTTGGGAAAAGACTTTGAAGAAAACTCAATTGATAAAGGCGATACCTTGGGAAGAATCCACCTATGACTTCACTTATTATCTACCTTTTCAATTCATATGATTTCTTTACTTAGCTTGATCTCCTTTATTTATCTCTTATTATTCACATATTTATGTGAATAAAACTCCTTATTTATCTCTTATTATTCACATATTTATGTGAATAAAACTCTTCCTTTCTAGAAACCCATGCCGTCCTCATTATACGGAAGCAAAATAAGGCCTTCATTATTTGCTTCTGGATGTCTCCTTCAGGCCCAAAAGCCTCTTGTATTTGGGCCATTTCCTAAAGCCTGGTGGCATCTTGAGCCACATTTCCAAGTCGTTGTTGGGTCAAATTTCACGTGCTTTATATTTTTAGGTTCTTGGCCTAAGTTCCTTTTGGGCTCTTAAATTCAACATTAAGGGTCAATTTTAAGTTTCCTAAAATTTTTACTCACTCTGTATTTTCCAGGTTTCCAAAATGTTCAAGTTTCCCAAAATGTCTAGGTTTCCAAAATGTTCAAGTTTCCAAAATGTTCAAGTTTCCTAAATGTTCAAGTTTCCAAAATGTTCAGGTTTCCCAAAATGTCTAAGTTTCCAAAATGTCTAAGTTTCCAAAAATGTCTAGGTTTCCAAAAATGTCTAAATTTCCAAAAATGTCCATTTCCATTCTCATTTCCATTTTCATTTTCATTTCCATTTCCATGCATTTCTAGGTTTCCAAAAGTATCAAAAATTTATTCATAGTACTTGAAACTTGTCATTTCATACAATTAATGGAAATGCATAGGCCCATTAGGGATGTTACTGATTCTACCCCTTAAAATAATTTGATCCTCGAAATTACTTACTATCGTTCATCAAGTATATCTAACTCACCACACTTGCTATTCTTTGCACTCGATCTTAAAGAACTATCTTACTTTCTAGGCACATTCTCTAAGTTCATAATCAAGGTTCCATATACTTCATTAGCAACATAAGATCGAACTAATCTTATAGCGAAAAGTAATGAAGTATAATCCATAAATATGAAACTTACTCATTGTCTCAAATGCTGCGTCACTATCCTCATGACGATGTAGCATCAAACTATCCTTGGTACCTTGCTTACGACCTTCAACATCTCGGCTTGGTGCTCCGTCCTTGGTAGGAACCATTACCATTTTCGAACCGACCGATTGAAATCTGGCCTACATTAACGATACGAACTCTTGGTGGCTCTCATCAGTTGTTTGGGACAATCCTAAACATATGGTCCTTGGACCCACACCTAAAACATGCTCTATCTTTTCCAACACTCCCTAGATGCCTCTTTCCACATACTCACAAGGATGAATGCTTGCTCTTTGTACCGACTTGATCCTTGGCCCTCGGTTCTGACCTCTTATTCCCGATGATCCAAACCTCTTTAGGCCTATTTGATCGGTGTTACATTGATGGAATCCTTAATTCCCTCACTTTTGCCTTATCCACCGAGAGAATTCCGCTCGATGCGGTCTTATCAATAGTCTTAGATCATTCCTCGGTCGAGTCCTCAAGCGGACACGGCGTTCATCTTTCGATAGCCACTACTCCTCGAGCATAGCGGCTCAACCTCGAAATTCGCCTCATATTCTGCGGCGGACTTACTCCTTGGACTTTAACTAGAAAAGCCTTCTCTTCTAAAGTATACGGTTCCCACATACTTCTTGAAGGCCTCTTTAACAAATTCCCGGGTCAAGTTTTGGCTATGGTACCATCACGAGCAGTCAACCACCATTGATCGCTTCATCCGTAACAATGCTACCATCCCCTGGTTTTTCCTGAGTGAGATCAAGCTCATCCATGATCGTTAGTTGCTTAACGATCTTCGGTATCTAGGTGCCACATTGGATACTCCAAACATTTACGCTCCATTAGCTCGGTCGTTCGGTCTGAGCTTAGATTTCCTCCATTCCTCTGCCGCGACCACCAATTCCAAACTTCATGAGCGACTGCGACTGACCTCTTCCCGTCTGGCTTCTTCTTCGACATTGGTGGGGGTGGTGGTGGCGGTGGCATCTCATTGTCGGACCCTTGTCACGACCTACGGGTTCAAACACGGTCATCCTTCCTCTTCCTCGACCACGACCACCACGTCCTCTAGAGCTCATTTTCTAGCGACGAGATCGATTAAGAAATTTTATGTATTAGTCATTGTTCCTTATTTATCGAAGAAGTTTTATGAAAAAGAATTTAAGAGTGGTTCTTTCGTATCATACAACACACGTCTTTTCCATTCATCCATCAAACAAATATGAACTTCCGTTCATTCGGAGAAGCGTTGTAGTTTTTGTTGTTTGTTGGTATTTTCCACTACAGGGGGTATTTTCGTAATTTTGTCCCTCTGAGGCATTTTAAGTAATTTTGTCAAAATAAGGTTCCTTGATGTTTTGTCAAAATTATTTTGAAAACTTCAAAGTCTAGGGGTAACTTGAAAAAAAATTTTAAAAAGGGGTATTTGGTAATTTTTTTGACCTCGAAGTATTTTGGTAATTTTACAAATCGGGGTAAATTTGAAAATTTTAATAAATTTGGGGTATTTCAAAAGTTGTAAAACTTTGAGGTTCTTTTCAAAAGTGTTCCTTCAAAATGGGGATGTTGCAAAAATTTTGGAAGTTAGGGTCATTTTGGTAATTTTGTAAGTTAGGGGCAATTTTGTAATTTTTCCAAAATCACGGTATTTTGGTATTTTACAAATTAGGGTTTTGAATGTTTATGAAATGTTGAAATTTTGGGTAAAGTTGTTGAGTAGTTGAACATTTTACAAACCAAGGCGTTTGGTAATTTTTTTGCTAAGGGCATTTTGTAATTTTAAATAAATCAAGAGGTTTTCAAAAAATGTTGGAAAATAATTTTCTCAGATTTAAAAGAAAAGTTTTAAGGGTTTGAATAAAACTAGGGTTTGTTGTTTTGTTCTCTCTTTTTTTCAAAACATGGCTAGTTCCTTTCGGGTTTTAGTCATTATGTTTAGCCTATGGCCAAGCCCTCTTGGTGGGGGTGAACAAAGCTACGCACCAGCGAGGATTAGTGTGGAGAGGAGGTGAGTCACACGAATTTGCTTAAATACCAAGCTCCCAGAAACCATTCCTAGACATGCGTCTGGAGGTTACCACCCCGAGCCCTACGAGTTATGGTGAGCCGAAGCTACGCACTGGTGAGATTCTGCGAAGAGGAGGTGAGTCACTAGGACTGCTTAAATACCAAGCTCTTAGGATCCAATCCTAGACATGCGTACAAGGGTTACCACACCACTAGCTCGGTGACTTAGCCATAGGTTGGTTTAGTACATTAAGTCTTATGTGTTTGTGTTTGAGTAGTCTAATCCTAAAGTTCAAGTTCCTATCATTCTATTCTCGTTCCATGCCTTTTCTACCCTTATATAAATCACAAAATCACACATATAGTTAGGGGTACTTACTGGTGAATTGTGAATTGGAGACTTAGGGGCCATGCCAAAAGCCTGCTTAAAATAAATCATTTGGCTCGCTGAAAGCGTTTTGGGCCTAAGCCCACAGTAGAGAGTTTAAGCGGGGCTCGATACCAGGTGAAACACCCACACCCATATGCTAATGCACAGGAACTGCTCTGTCAACTCCTAAAATAAAGGTTTCAAACATTTTCGTTACTTAGAAAATTTGTAAATTTTAGAAAAACTATTGTTTGAGTTGGGCTTAGGTTGTAAACCCATTTATTTAATCTTGTAAATCCAATTTGAGGTAATGTGTCCAAAATATCTTAGCAAAATATTAAAAGTAATGTAAAAACAAAGAAGTAATCCTTTGGGCCTTATGGCTTATTACATCAAATAAACCCAAATAAAAATTAAAAAGGTATTAAAATCAAATAATGTCCAAATTTACGAATAAGTTCTTCAAGTGATGCATGGCCTCCTCACCTTAGTAAAAGATCCTTAATGCCTTGACCGATTGCTTCCTTGCCTAGAGTTTGAGGGTTTGACTATGGAGATTTAATCGGGATCAAAAGAAAAGGTTTTGGCTTGATGAGATGAAGAAAAGAGAAGAAGAAAAGATAAAAGAAAAAATTGGCGGAGGGAGAGAGCAAAGGATTTTTGGTTACTTGGAAAGATGAGAAAAAAGACCTTGGGTTCTCCTTTTATAATAAATTTGCTAGGCCAAGAGTCCTTGACTTGCCACCACTCTCCCTTAAGATAATATTATCTCTTATTATTCACATATTTATGTGAATAAAACTCCTTATTTATCTCTTATTATTCACATATTTATGTGGATAAAACTCCTTTATTTATCTCTTATTATTCACATATTTATGTGAATAAAACTCCTTATTTATCTCTTATTATTCACATATTTATGTGAATAAAACTCTTCCTTTTCTAGAAACCCATGCCGTCCACCTCATTATACGGAAGCAAAATAAGGCCTTCATTATTTGCTTCTGGATGTCTCAAACTCAGGCCCAAAAGCCTCTTGTATTTGGGCCATTTCCTAAAACCTTTGGTGGCATCTTGAGCCCACATTTCCAAGTCCGTTGTTGGGTCAAATTTCACTGTGCTTTATATTTTAGGTTCACTTGGCCTAAGTTCCTTTTGGGCTCTTAAATTCAACATTAAGGGTCAATTTAAGTTTCCTAAAATTTTAGGCATGACTCTGTATTTTCCAGGTTTCCAAAATGTTCAAGTTTCCCAAAATGTCTAGGTTTCCAAAATGTTCAAGTTTCCAAAATGTTCAAGTTTCCTAAATGTTCAAGTTTCCAAAATGTTCAGGTTTCCCAAAATGTCTAAGTTTCCAAAAATGTCTAAGTTTCCAAAAATGTCTAGGTTTCCAAAAATGTCTAAATTTTCAAAAATGTCCATTTCCATTCTCATTTCCATTTTCATTTTCATTTCCATTTCCATGCATTTCTAGGTTTCCAAAAGTATCAAAAATTTATTCATAGTACTTGAAACTTGTCATTTCATACAATTAAGCTGAAATGCATAGGCCACTATAGGGATGTTACATATCGAATAGTAGTATAGCTCAGGCAAGAATATCTTATCGAACCCAAGGACCCTAAAAGTACTACTACTCACTTTCTTTCTATTATTTAGCCTAAAATATGGAGTGATTGGTTTATTAATCTAAAACAAATGAAATACTTAAACTTAAATGCAAAGACAAAAGAACGAAACTTTGGGAAAAGACTTTGAAGAAAACTCAATTGATAAAGATGATACCTTCGGGAAGAATCCACCTATGACTTCACTTATTATACACCTTTTCAATTCATATGATTTCTTTACTTAGCTTGATCCGTGAGACTCCCTAACCTATATTAAACCTTCTCTCGAAGCAAATAACGTCTAACCTTAGGTTAATTAGTGGAACTCTCGTTCTCTTATAATAACCCCTAAGAAGCGATAAATCAATCAATGGACTCCCATATTAGGTTTCACCCTAATCAGGCAAAATCTCTTAACCCTATCTCTAGGCGCTAGATCAACTCTTTAATTATGCTAGATCTACTCTTGGCGGGGTCTATTCCTCCTCCACCTAAGCACATCAAATAAATTTAAGTAACATAATTAAGAACAAACTAAGTATTTGTCATATAATCAAAAAATTAAATAACAAAATCCATCATAGGTTTCATCCCTTGGTGTCGAGGGTTTAGTTCATAACTAAACAAGAAAACATCTCAAGAGAAAACAAAACATAAGAAATCCCTAAAACCCTAAAGGAATTGAAGAGAGATCCTCGGTCTTGAGTAGAACTCCAACTCTTGAGATGGATCAATTGGCTATCTTGAGACAATCCCAAGCGAGAAAGGCTTGGCGAAAACTCTAGTCAATGATCGACCTCTTGAATAGTCATCTTCGGGTGTTTTTATAGACTTTTGGGATGCTTTACTTGTCTTTTAAGTACTCATAATTCAGGTACAATTCGTCCTAGGTGTTTGAGTAGACTTAGGATTGCGTTTCTTGGGCTCCAAGCATCCTATTCCGAGTGAAATTGCTCTTTCTCGCAGCAGGGGCACGGCTAAGGCACGCCCGTGTAAATTGAGGCTCAGCCAGTGTCTCTATTCTATTGATTTAGGCATGGCCGTGGCACGCCCGTGCAAGTCGAGGATCAAGCCGTGTTTCGGGTCTATCGATTGAGGCACAGCTATGCAAATCAGGGATAGGCCGTGTTGGGCTTTTTGTCGACGAGACACGACTATGTAAATTGGTGACAGGTCGTGTTCTAGGTGGATAGCAAGGCACGATCGTGTGGAATAAGGCCAGTAGTGTCGACTTCTTGGTTGGCCCAATTTGATCCGTTTAAGCCGTTTACATTCTTTTTATCCTTAGGTGTTCTCACGAGTATAAGACATGAAAAGAAAGGATTAAGAGCACCTTTTTACATAAATCGAGGATAAATTCATCCAAAAGCATACAAAATGTGGGATTAAAATATGTTACTTTTACGGTTTATCATGAATCTTTAGGACTCTTTGAGTTGAATTATCCATGTATAAATTATCTATGAATTATAATGAGACATTGTCAATAGAAATTATGAATTGTGGGAAGTTCATTTTAATTATAAGTTGAGAATTTTGCTTGAGGACAAGCAAAAGCTTAAGTGTGGGGGTATTTGATAAACCGTAAAAGTAACATATTTTAATCCCACATTTAGTATGCTTTTGGATTAATTTATCTTCGATTTATGTAAAAGGTGCTCTTAATCCTTTCTTTTCGTGTCTTATGCTCAAGAAAGCACCTAAGGATAAAAAGAACGTAAAGCAGGCTTAAACGAACCAAATTGGGCCAACCCAAGAAATCGACATGGCACGGACTTCAAGCTACACTACTGTTTTGCCATTCACTTCACACGGCCATGCCATGATTTACGGCCATGCCCCAATTGATGACTCAAGCACTACACGACCTTGATGTGCACGGTGCCACGATCGTGTCTAAACCAATAGAATAGAGACACGGGCTGAAGAGCGACTTACAGGCGTGCCATGACCGTGCCCCTCATGAGGAAAGAGTAATTTCACTCGGATTAGGATGCTTAGAGCCCAAGAAACGCAATCCTAAGTCTACTTAAACACCTAGGAACGAATTATGCTTGAATTATGAGTATTTAGAAGCCAAGTAAAGCATCCCAAAAGTATATATAAACACCCCAAGGCGGCTATTCAAGGGCATCAAGTTTTAGCAGAGTTTTCTATCAGAGCTTTACTCATTTAGGGAATTACTTGAAGATAGCCAGTTGATCCATCTCGAAGAGCCAAATTCTACTCAAGATGGAGGATCTCTCCTTCAATTCCTTCAAGGGTTTTAGGGAATTCTAATGTTTTGTTTTATCTTTTCTCTTGAGATGTTTTCTTATTTAGTTATGAACTAAACCCTTGAGATACGAAGGGATGAAACCCATGATGGATTTTGTTATTGTTTTCGAATTTATATGATAAATACTTAGTTTGCTCTTAATTATGTTGCTTAATTTAATCGATGTGCTTAGGTGGAGGAGGAATAGACCCTATCGAGAGTAGATCTAGCATAATTGCTTGAGTTGATCAGCGCCTAGAGATAGGGTCACGAGATTTTGTCTGATTAGGGTGAAACCTAATATGGGAATCCATTGATCGATTTACTGCTTCCTTAGGGGGTTATTATAAGATAACGAGAGTTCCACTAATTAACCTAAGGTTAGACGTTATTCGCTTCGAGAGAAGGTTTAATATAGGTTAGGGAGTCTCACGGATCAAGCTAAGTAAAGAAATCATATGGTTTAGGGATAAATAATGAGTGAAGTCATAGGTGGATTCTTCCTAAGGGTATCGTCTTTATCAACTGAGTTTTCCAAAGTCTTTTCCCAATTTATTCGTTTTTCTTTGCATTTTAAGTTAAAGTATTTCATTAGTTTTAGATAAATCAACCAATCACTCCATATTTCAGGCTAAATAATAGAAAGAAAGTGAGTAGTAGTACTTTTAGGTTCCTTGGGTTCGGTGAGATATTCTTGCCTTAACTATACTACTGTTCGATAGGTGCACTTGCCTCTATCGTTGCTACAGGTTCGATCATTTTTTATAAATTTTAAAACTAGACTATTTTGCAGCGATCAATAGATAATTTATACATGAATAATTTTAACTCAAAGAGTCCTAAAGCTTCAAACAATCAAAGTCATAGTTTTTGTAGCATGAAAATATAGGTGTTTTCCCTTACCTAAATAATCACCTTTAATTCAAAATCGACAAGAGTTGACATCCTTACTAAAGATTCACTCAAATCACTCAAAGTGTTTAAGGTTCAAAATTAAGCACTCAAAAGTCGAACATGAAAAGTTAGTCCCATAGGCTTGCATGAAAATCAAATCTCCACCACCATAAAATGAAATGATACACAGATCAAAAGGTCTTTTAAGGGTTGTAATGGGGCTACGGTTAATGATAAACCATAAAAGTAACATATTTTAACCCCATATTTAATATGCTTTTGGATGATATAGCCCTTGATTTATGTAAAAAGGTGCTTTTAATCCTTTCTTTTCATGTTTATACTCAGGAAAGCACCAGAGGATAAAAAGAACTCAAAACGGGCTTAAAATAGAGTAGTTGGGCCTTAGCAAGAAATCAACACGGCCTGGCACAAAGCCTGCACGACCGTGTCTCGATGATAACCTAGAGCACGGCCCAACTCACGAGTTGCACGGCCGTGCATCATCTCATTATCACACACAGGCGTGTCAAGCGATCTACACGGCTGTGTCCCAATCGACAGACCTGAAGCACGACTGAATCTTGACTTGCACGATCGTGCCCAAAATAACAGAATCAAGGCACAGCCCAATGACGATTTACACGGGCGTGTGACATGGCCGTGCCCCTATCACGGGAATGAGCAATTTCACTTGGAATTGGATGCTTGAAGCCAAAGAAACATACTCCTAAGTCTACTCAAACACCATAATAGTAATTCTTCTTGAAGGAGGTACTTAGGAGCCAAGGATAGCATCCCAAAGCCTATATAAACAACCCAAGGTAGACATTAAAGTGGCGTCTTTGCAGAGGCTTTTGCCGAAGCTTTCATCTTTTAGGGAAGCACTTGAAGGTAGCCATTTGATCCACTCAAGAAGCCGAAACTCTATTCAAGACGGAGGATCTCTCCTTCAATTCCTTTAGGGGGTTCTAGGGATTTCTTATGCTTTGTTTTATCTTTTCTCTTGAGATGTTTTCTTATGTAGTTATGAACTAAACCCCTCAGATACCTGAAGGGGATGAAACCTATGATGGATTTTGTCATTTGATTTCTAAATTATATGATAAGTACTTAGTTTGTTCTTAATTGTGTTGCTTAATTTAATCTGATGTGCTTAGGTGGAGGAGGAATAGACCCTACCTAAGAGTAGATCTAGCATAATTGAGCGGAGTTGATAGGGCACCTAGAGATAGGGTTACGAGATTTTGCCGGATTAGGATGAAAACTAATATGGGAATCCATTGATCGGTTTACTGCTTTCTTAGGGGGTTATTATAAGAGAACGAGAGTTCCATAAGGTTAGACGTTATTCGCCTCGAGAGAGGGTTTAATATAGGTTAGGGAGTCTCACGGATCAAGCTAAGTAAAGAAATCATATAGTTTGGGGGTTAAATAATAAGTGAAGTCATAGGTGGATTCTTTCTGAGGGTATCGTCTTCATCAACTGAGTTTTCCTAAAGTCTTTCTCTAATTCGTCCCTTTGTCTTTGTATTAGTTTAAAGTATTTCATTAGTTTTAATAAATTAATCACTCCATATTTCAGGCTATCGCTCGTAGAAATCACAGAGAAACTAGACGAGCTCTAGACTACCAAAGAGAAGAACAACAAAACAGATCCAATCCTACTAAAGGGATGGCTGGAAATAATCCACCTAATGCGTAAGATCAGAATGCTCCGCGTACTATGTATGATTATGCTAAACCTAATTTGACAGGAGCAGAATCTAGTATTGTTAGGTCTGCTATAGCTGCTAATAATTTTGAATTAAAGCCTAACACAATACAAATGATTCAACAGTTTGTTCAATTTGATGGTTTGCAGGATAAAGATCCAAACACTCATATATCTAATTTTTTAGAATTCTGTGATACCTTCAAAATAAATGGCATTTCTAACGATGCCATACGTCTTCGGTTATTTCCTTTTTCATTAAGGAATTAAGCAAAGCAATGGTTGAACTCGACACCACGAGGGTTAATCACCACATGGGATCAAATGACCAAAAATTTCTTTTAAAATATTTTCCACCACCAAAATGGCTAAATTTAGGAATGACATATCTTTTTGTGCGAGAATGACACGAAACATTATATGATGCATGGGAAAGATACAAGGATCTCCTAAGGAGATGCCCACACCACGGATTACCTTTGTGGCTTCAAGTCCAAACTTTCTACAATGGTGTGAATTCTCCAACTAGGCAAATGATTGATTCATCAGCCGGTGGAACTTTGAATAACAAAACTCCTAAAGTGGCTTACAATTTTATTGAGGAGATGTCGTTGAACACCTATCAATGGCAAATTACAAGAGCTAAACCGACAAAATCAGCCAGAGTTTTTAACATAGACGCAGTGACAATGCTATCAACACAGGTGGAGTTAATGAATAAAAAGCTTGATAATTTATGTTCTTCACAGGTACACCCAGTCATGCAATGCGAAGCGAGTGGAAATGTGGAGAATTCTGAGTACCCACCCTACCAACCGGGCGCAAACAACGAGCAAACAAACTATATAGGTAACAATTTTTGATCTAATAATAATCCTCATAGTAACACTTATAATGCAGGTTGGAGGAACCACCCAAATTTTTGGTGGGGAGGACAAGGAAATCAAGGAAATCAAAGGCAGCAACCTACTCCAAATTACCAAAATCAGCCCTATCCACAGGAAAAGAAATCAAACCTTGAAGAGATGCTGACAAAATTCATGGTAGCTACATATTCTCATCTCCAAAAGACTGAAGCAACACTTGATGAACAACAAAAATCGATCAAGGGGATCGAGAATCAAGTTGGAGAACTTACTAGGTTAGTGGGACATCTTATAAAGCTGATTTCTGAACATTAACAAGGATGTCTACTAAGCAACACAAAAACAAACCCAAAAGAGCAGATTCAAGCCATCACAGCTCAAGAGGGAACAAAAGTAGACGAGCCCACCTCAGTACAAGAAACCAAGGAAGACAAAGGTAAAATAGAGGTAGCATAAGAGAGGCCAAAATCAGTAATCAAAGAATACCAACCTCGCATACCTTATCCCAAAGCATTGAAAAAAGATGATTCAGAGGAAAAATTCGGTAAGTTTCTAAAAATTTTAAAGAAATTACATATTAACTTACCTCTTCTTGAAGCTCTTTTTCTGATGCCCGACTCAAGGAGATTTTTAAGACAGCTCTTGATGAACAAACACAAAATAGATTAAGAGCACCATGTGGAACTTAACGTAACATGCTTAGCAATGCTACAAAGCAGTTACCACGAAACTAAAAGATCCGGGGAGTTTTACGATTCCATGTTTAATTGGTAGTTTAACTATTGATAATGTGTTAGCTGATTTAGGGCAAGTATAAATGTTATGCCTTATGCCTTTGTTTAAGCGACTAGGTCTAGGAAGCCCAAACAAACTAGGATGAGTATTCAACTAGTTGATAAAATTGTTAGAATTCCTAAGGGCATTATTGAAGACATTTTAGTAAAATAGATAAATTTGTTTTCCCGAGAGATTTTGTTATTTTGGACATGGATGTGGAAAATTTAATCCCTTTAATTTTAGGAAGACCTTTCCTTCATTGCCAAGACTAAAATTGATGTTGCCACGGAGAACTCATACTGTGGTAGGAGAAGAATGGGTCAATCTTCAAGCTCTCGACGACCCAAAAATAGAAGATGAAGTCGTCACAGAAGAATCACACCAGAAACAAAATCGAAAGATCGAAAATTTAGAAGAGTAGAAGATACACAACAAAGAAAAGCCGAATCCACACGAAGTAAAACCTAAGGAACCACCAGAAGAGCTCATAGGGACATCAAATCACTTTAAAATAGGAGGCCAGGTGCTGTTAGACAAAGCCGATCCTCACATCACTTCAACAAACCTAAAGAAAAAGGAAGAAATACTCCTTCAAGTACACGATGTTTTCCCACACGAAATAGTCGAGGTGAGCAATCCAATATTCGGCAATTTCAAGGTAAACGCTTCTCGACCTAAACTTTGTCACAAAAATAAAACTGTCAGTAAAAGGGAAAATATTCAAACCTTTAAACCTCCCTAAAATTTTTGAAGTCTAGGACAGTCTAGCTTGAGACTATAAACGAGCGCTTCTCGGGAGGCAACCCGAGCACTAACACTTTTTATTTTCAAAATTATTTTTTCTTTTCTTTCCTTCTCTCTTCTCTCTACATTTAAACTAACACAAAAAATACAGGTTTCTAGGCCACACGGTTTACACACGGCCGTGCTCGTGGCCGTGTGGACCACCAGAACTACTACACCGACAGAGCAGAGCCGTGCAAGTCAGTCCAACCACCCCTCGACGTCACGGCCAACTACCCACGGCCAGACGCAAACAAAATAGCAGTAGTGCCCTACGACCATGCTAAGATACTGACTTATTGAGCTCAGGCAAACCACGCCCGTGCATTCCAACCGTGCTCATAAACTGGCTTTCTAGAAATGAGCTGCTAATCGACAAACGGGCGTGGAAGAACAACACACTCCACAACGACCGGATACAACACACCCTCGATACGGGCATGGGAATGTGCGGTTGAAATCTTATTTAAAGACCTTTTCCCTTTTTCCATCTTCTCTCTTCCTTCTCTTCTTTTATGCATAGAAGAGGTCTTGAGAAACAACACAGCGTCTCCTCGATAACATGAGTTCACATTGGCGACTTTAGCATGACACGCCAAGGGGAAACCGCATATTGTTTCTTGATTTTGAAATCTTATTTAAATCCCCCAACTTAGTCTCCTTCTTTTCCCTTCTTCCCATCCTTTCAAATTTTCTCTATTCATAGAAAAGGTCCAAAACTCTTGAGCAACACAATAATCATGATCTAGGAAGAAATGTGAAAGTCAATTGGGAGGAAAGCAACGAACCTCCTCATGTAGGAGGAGACCGATAAAAACATGAGTTCACGCCATTCACTATCGGTTTTAGGGCATTTAGCTAATTGACACGCCACTTTTAGGGTCTCCTTGTAAGGCCGAAACCTTCTTTTTTTCGTTCACTCTATCTTTCTTTTCTCCTCTCATTTATTTTCCTCATCTATACTTCTTTTCTACTTAATTTAATTTATTTCTAGTTTAGCCGATTGGCTAATAGATCTAATAATATTAGTTTCAGTTTATTGTGACTTGGTGACATTATGATATTTGTGACCTATGGTCATTTTGAGTTACCTTTCGGTGGGGGAATTACACTTTGAGTCTTGGTGACTCACCCTTCCCTTACCAGGTTCTAAATCGAATAAAAGTAATCTTTTCAAACTTAATAACTTTTACGGGTTTTCAACGATGTTACCATCGGGTAACAAAAATAAACCAAGTCAACTATAACTTTGCTATTTTAAAATGTTTGGCCACATTTTAACAAGCATTCTCGGACACTCAAAATGTTTCAAATTATTTTACTCGTGACATACAGTTAAATTAGGGACTCATGGGCGGTTTGGGGTGTTACATTTTTGAATATCGAGCAGATTCAAAACTTCGGTTGTGGGGCCCAAAGGCCAAAATGTTTTATTTTGTTAGTAGGCCTTATTGAAATGTTTTGGGAAATTGTTTTGGCTTGAAACGACATGGCATCGAGTCTTGGCACCAATCCACCGGGTAAGTAATTCTATCTATTTTCTTTGTGAATATTTGATAAGAGGTAGAAGGGTAAATTAGGAGCGTAGACTATTAGAATAGAAATTGTGAACCCTAGGGTTAGCATACCCCAACGAACAATACATAAGATTTAATAATTCCTTAAACAACCACATGAGTTGTCCTTTGAGCAAGGGAATCATCCTAGTGACTCACCTCCTACTCACTTGAATCCGCTATTTGAGACGACACACTCATAGGCTAAACTCAATAACCACCAAAATACCATTTGTATGAAAAATTTTCCAAAATATCCTTCTTTTGTGAAAACAATCAGAACCAAATTTTAGAAATCTTGTTATGAAAAAATTACTAAAATACCCACAGTGGTGAAATAACAAAATTGCCCAACCAACAAAATTACCAAAATAACCACGATTTTCAAAATTTTGCAACATCACTATTTTGGAAAATGCAATTCTCAAAAGCAACCCTCAAAGTTTACAACTTTTGAAATATCCCAGTTATTAAATTTACAAATTCACCTTGATTTGTAAAAATTACAGAAATACCCAATTTCAAAATTTTTCAAAATACCAGGAATTTAAGAGTTCCAAAATACTTTTGACAAAATCATCAAGAACTTTTATTTTTGAAAATTACAAAATACCCATGTAGGACAAATTACGAAAATACCCCAGGTAGTGGAAAAACAATCATGATGAAAACTACAATGTCTCTTTGAATGAATGGGAAGCATGTGCATGTATGATTACGAAAGAACCACTCCTAAAACTCTTATCATAAAATTTCTTAGCGGATAATCTAGTGAAACAAGTACTAATGCATAAAATTCTTAAACAAATAAAGCGCAATCGTTAGAAATGAGTATAAGAGGTCGTGGACATCCACCCGTAGTCGTGGTAGAGGTAGGATGACCTTGTCGAGCCAATGAGGTGCGGTCATGGAGTCTAGAAATGAGATGCGAATCTGCCGTGGCAGCGAGTTCAAGATCGGGGCGGGTGGTAATGGTGTAGTATCGAGTACGTACTCGAGTGTTGGAGCGAGTTCTTGAGGCGAGCAGGTGCGAGGCAAGTAAATCGTAGTTGAATGACTCAAGACTATGAGCGAGAGGTGTTTAGAGGAGTTTAGGAGTGGCACCGGTCTTGTGAATCTTGGTTGGAAATGTGAAAGGATCATGGATGACCTAGATTTTCTGGTGAGGAGAAATTGAAGGTATAATTTCTTTACTTGGGATGAGTCATATCGGTGGTGGCTCAACATGAGGATGGAGCAGTGGCGAGAAAATCTCACAGGAATTCTTCAAGGATGCCTATCAAAAGAAGTATATCGAAACTAGCTACGTGGATGCAGTGAAAGGCTTTCTTGAATCGGTTCAAGGCAATAAGGCGGTGGCGGAGTATGAGGTAATTTCTACGGTTGAGTAGGTATGCTCGTGGTATTGTAGTCTGAGAGCATGAACACTTATGTCAGTTGAAGATGGGTGAGAGATGAGTGAGGATGATGATAGCTCCACAACAAGAGCAGGGAGTTATTTGTCCTAGTGGAGAAATCGAAGGTTCTTGAAGGGTAAGACGGTCGGTTAGAGCGGAATCAAGATAGAAATTGAAATAAGAGGACTCCGGACCTTCAAAGTTTTTGGGTAATCAATGAGAAGAGGATAAGGTTTGGTGGGTCGGATCAAGCTACTAAACTGCTTCTTGCTAATCCTCAATAGCCGCCATGGTGTGCTTTCGGTGTGGCAAGTCTCACACGGGGAATGTTGGAATGGTAATCGGAGATGCTTGAGTGTGGGTCCTTGGAGCATCAAGTTAGAGGCCTTGAAAAAAGTAGCTAGGCCGAGATCGGAGAGGCGGGGATCGTGCCTAGAATAGGTGGGATAATCAACGACCAGTGAGGGGTCGTGGTGCAAGAAGAGGAGGTAATGGTCTTTGGCGGGGGTGGTAGGGCACAGGGGAGTCTTGGTGGAATCTTGAGGCTAGGCAACTGGTCTAGTCTATGCCACAAGGAGTCAAGAGGAGGCGACACACGGACGTCATACCGGTATGTTCTTGATCTTTGGTGTGCCCTATAATACTTTGATTGACATTAGCTCAACCCACTCATACATTGCTAGTAGCGTAGTGAAAACTCTGCACTTAGACTTTGAGCTTACTTCTAGGAAGATGAGTGTATTAAGCCCCCTAGGTCACTCTATAGAAGTAAGTAAACTTTATAGGCGTGCCCTAGAACTCAAGGGGTGCGTGTTCTTGGCGGAGACTTGATGGAACTACCGTTATGAGAGTTCGACCTAATCCTCGGGATGAATTGGCTGGTAAAGTATCAAGCTAGCCTAGATTGCGCAGCTAAGCGCATGGTATTAAAGACAGTGGAAGGTGATGAGGTGGTAATGATAAGTAAAAGGAGAGATTACCTATCTAATTTGGTTTCGACATTAAAGGTGGAAAGGATGGTTAGGAAGGGTTGTGAAGCTTATGTGGTGCGTGTACATGCCTTGGAAGCTAAGGATGTTCTTGTGGGAGATGTCACGGGTAGAAGAGACTATGTGGATGTGTTTCGGAGGAGCTTAGGGTCTACCTCCGGACCGTGAGGTTGAATTTGGTATAGACTTGCTACCCGAAACCGTACCCGTATCTATAGCTCCGTAGCGGATGGCACCGAAAGAATTGGTAGAGTTAAAGGCATAGATTTAGGAATTGTTGGATAGAGGTTCATCCAGGCCAAGTGTATCGTAGTGGGGAGCTCCGATTGCTTTTTGTCAAGAAGGATGGGACAATGAGGATGTGTATAGACTATCGGTAATTTGAACAAGGTGACAATAAAGAAGCGGTATCCTTTGCCCGAATTGATGATCTGTTCGATCAACTCAAAGGGCATCGATGTTCTCTAAGATTGACCTTAGGTCGAGGTACCATCGACAAGGTGAAGGAGGTGATGTCCATAAGGCAACATTAAGTACTCGGTATGGGCACTCTGAGTTTGGTAATGCCTTTTGGTTTAACGAATGCACGGCGCGTTTATGGACATGATGGTGGGTTTTCCAACCTATCTGGATTGGTTAAATCGTGGTCTTCATAGGCGACATTTTGGTGTACTCGAAGTCGGAAGAGGAGCATGGCGCACATCTTCATGTGGTTACGCAAGTTCTAAAGGAGAAAGCAGTTATGCGCCAAATTCACAAGTGTGAGTTTTGGCTCAATGAGGTAACTTTCTTAGGGCATGTAGTTTGTTTGAGGGCATCGGGGTGGATCCCGTAAGATTGAGGTGGTATTGGAGTGGAAGCCACCAAAAGTCGATTCTGAAAATTGAGTTTTACGGGGTTGGCGGGATATTATAAGAGATTTATGGAAAACTTCTCCTTAATGTGACCGTTGACTAATTTGTTGAGGAAAAGAGTTAGTTTGTGTGTGACGAAGTAGCAAGAGAGTTTGATAAGTGAAGAGGATCTTGTGAAGCACCGGTCTTGATTGACGAGGCGGGGAAGGAGTTCATTGTATATTGCGATGCATCACACCTTTGGTTTAGAGTGTATGTTGATGCAAGAAGGGAAGGTGGTCTGCTTATCGTCACGGCGATTGAGGCCTCACGAAGCTAACTACCGAACACATGATTTAGAATTGGCGGCGGTAGTTTTTGCCTTGAAGATCTGGAGGCACTACCTGTATGGGAAGAAGTCGATAATGTACACAGATCACAAAAGTCGAGGTACCTCACGACTCGAAAGATTTGAATCTGAGGCGTGGAGGTGGATTGAGTTGTTGAAGGACTCATGTTGCTCAATCGAATACCATTGAGGAAGGCTAATGTGGTAGCTAATGCATTGAGCGAAAGGTGGTAGCGATTTGCGAGCAATATTTGCTCATCTAAGTCTCTATGAGGATGGGAGCCTTTTGGTAGAATTGCAAGTGAAGCTATCTTGGATTAATGAGGTCAAAGAAAGGCGGATGGTGATGAAGCTTTGAGTACTCGGAGGTTGCAAGTCTGAGAATGGTAAGGTAGAAGGTTTGACTTGGGTAATGATGAAGTGTTGTACTTTCGGGGAGTATGCATGTAAGGATGATGAGTTGAGCGGTGAATCCTTAAAGAAGCTCATAGCGGTCGTCTGCTTATGCACCGGAAGCGACAAGATGTGTCGGGATTTAAAGGAGCGATTTTGGTGGCCGGGTCTTAAGCGGGAAGTGGCCAGGAGTTGGTAAGCAAGTGTCGACATGCCCGACAAGTTAAGGGTGAGCATCAATTGCCATTAAATTTATTCTGACTAGTAAAGATCCACAGTGGAAATGGGAGGAGATTACTACGGACTTCGTAAGTGGGCTTCCCCTTACGCCTAGTAAGAAAGATGTAGTTTGGGTGGTAGTAGACCGGTTGACTAAGTCGGCCCATTTCATACCGGTAAGGGTTAACTACTCGCTTCAAAGATTAGCCAAGTTGTACATCACAGAGATAGTACGGTTGCATGGAGTACCAGTGTCTATTATCTCGGATCGGGATCCTCGGTTCGTCGAGATTCGGAAGGCTTTACATCGAGTTAGGCTCGAAGTTGAATTTACCGCGGCTTTTCACCTCTGATCGATGGACAATGCGGAGGTTATCCAAGTGTTGGAAGACATGTTGAAATTGTGTTTTGGATTTTCGTAGTAGTTAGGAGTACCTACCTTTGGCGGAATTCGCTTATAAAAATAGTTATCAAGCGAGTATTTAGATGTGCCGTATGTAGTATTTGTATGGTCGAAAATGCGTACTCCTACATGTTGGGCCGAAACTAGGAGAACGTCGGTTGTTGGGCCTAGAGTTAGTAGCGGAGCGGAGGATAAAGTTAGAGTAATCGGGCTCGTCTTAAGGAGGCATCGGACGATGAAATCTCTGGCGATCTTAAGCGAGAGAGGTTGAATATCACGATGGGTGATAAGGTCTTCTTGAAGGTATCACCTTGGAAGAAGTCTTGAGGTTTGGCAGGAAGGGTAAGTTAAGCCCTAGATTCATCGGACCGTACAAGATGTTGAAGCTTGTGGGACCGGTAGCATACCAGCTTGAGTCTCCAGAGAATTGAGCGGATCCATGATGTCTTCCATGTTTGATCTTAGAGAGCGCTATCGATCGGATCCATCACATGTAGTGCCAGTTGAGGAAATTAAAGTGAACTCGGACTTGTCTTTGAAGAGGGCCAGTCTGATTTTGGATCGAGATGTCAAAGTTCTTTGTAGGAAGTCGATGCCTTTGGTGAAGGTGTTATGGCGAAACCATGTAGTACGGAGGAGGCCACATGAGAACCAGGGGATGTGATGCGGCGCAATACTGACTCTTGATCGGGTAATTTCGAGGCCAAAATTCTTTTAAGGGGTAGAAGCGTAACATCCTGAATTAGGGGTTGTTAAAAATTTAATTAATTTCCTATGTGTGTGCTTGAAAAAATGAATTCTATGTTTGCTAGACATATTTTAGGGTCTAGTCATAACCCCGAACTAGGTCAAATTTAGAACTAAAATTCCTTTTAAGTGTTTAAAAAAAAGGGGAGCTAGTTGAGATAGGGCTTAAGTAAAATTGGAGAAGCATGACACAAAGAACTAATTGGCTAAGTGGTTTCATGCACCACTTAAGAGTTGGAGGAGAAGATGGGCATGAGTCATAGGTTATTTCTTTGGAGTGGTGTTTGGCATTTTATTTTTGGGGTGATCGGCCTAGGAAGGTCTTATAAATAAGTGGTGAGGTTTTATGACATGAAAGTCAATTGGGAGGAATGGCATGGGCGTTGTAAGAGGCTGTGGCGATTGCTCCTTTAGGTCGAGTTCGAACCTAAAAGCGACATTTGATTTTATTTTTATGCGGTTAGGCGTGAATGGGAGTGGTGATGGTGCATGTTGGACTTTAATGGGATAGGGATAAACATCTTCTTTTTCCATTTTATTTGAAGAATGTGATAAAATTTATCATAAAGGGTGAAAGTTGGCGAATGTAGGACTCTTCAAGGCCATTCACTATCGGTTTTGGGGCATATGTATGGCCAGATGCCTCCCTCCCAAATTCATTCTATGTTATCATCTTTTCTCTCAAGTACCTAGTCAAGATTCCTATCCCCTCATCTCTCTCTTTTACTTTTATTCTTTTCTTTCTTGAAACCATTAAGTAAAACACTCCAAGACCCTCCTTTCATCTCTTTTCTTCTTGTAAGGCCAACTCCATCTCTTTCTTTTCTTCTTTTGGTAGAATCCCCTAAGGAAGGTCTTTATTCACTCTAGCATTCGGTTCTTCTCTCTTCTTTAAGGGTAGGTGAAACCCTAACATCACAAGTGGTGTTGACTAGTGGTGGTTAGAGTAGAGATAGTTATCAAGGTAAGGCGATACCTCTTCTAGGTTCAAGATTATGGCGAATGGCCTATGACTCTTAATGATGTACTTAAATCGATTGTAGGCACTACCCAATTTCTTCATCTAGTAAATTGTTTTTCGTTAGCCACTCCACCAGGCCCATAGAAAACGCCATCACCGCCACCAAAGACGCCAGGGATCATCCAAATTCAGGGAGTATTACTTTTGTAACAGCCCGATTTCGGGGCTAGTCAAAATAGTGATCTCGGGATCACTATTTCAAGATCGGAGAAATTATTTTCATGATATATTATGAGTTAGAGCATGATAGCATATGAGCATTAAAATTTTGGTATTTTAATTTTAACATTTTCGTGTTAAATTTGCGAAAAAGGACTAAATCGCATAAAGTGCAAAAGTTCCATTCTATATGCTAAGAGTACCAAATGGCTATGGATTGTTAAATGGGGGTATTTAAAAGGAAATTTAGCCTTTGAAAGAGGATTGGCCGGCCATAAGAGAGCATGGGAGACAAAATTTTTAATTAATGTCAAAGTTAGTGGTAGTAGGTGGACTAATTTGACTTTTAATAATAGAATAATGAGAGAAAAGTTATCATCTTCTTCTCCTATCATCCTCCACTGAAAATTTGCAGCAAATAAGGGGTAGAAACCTTCAAAAATTTCAGCAAACTCTCATCCATTCAAGTAAGTGTTCTAGTGAACTTTTCTTGAAAATAATTGTACTTTTGAGATCCCTAAAGCTTAAGCTTTCAAATGAGGGGACTATTGTGCAATGTTGTGAAAGGTTTAGAGTTTTACCATGAGAGCTACTTTAGTTGTTTGTTGCATTTTAAAGGAAGAACTTGAGTCTTAGTTGTTAGATGAACAACTTTTAAAAAGGTTATGAACTTGGTAGAAAGTATGTAAAATTAGTCAGTAGCTTCCCATGGTTTGAGGGTATGGGCGTGTTTAAGGGTACACGGGCGTGTTCCAAGCCACACAGGCGTGTGAACCCCACTTCAAAAATGAATTATTTGATTTAGTTCGAAAGTTTTCAGACACGAGTTTAAGGCCTCATAGGCTCTTTTAATGTATGTGTTGACTAAGAAAGTGAAATTTTTAAGTCGGAACGAAATTTTATAGCTCGTAAGTACATGTTCAAGTGAGTTCAAGCATAGTAATGTCTCGTATCCAGATCCAGTATCGGTCTTGGGTGCGGGGTGTTACATTTAGTGGTATCAGAGCTACGGTTTAGTCGGTTCTAGGACTAACGTAGCATGAGCATGAGTCTAGCTATACATGCCATACGTAAGAATGTTTCTATATTGATAGTGTGACGACTCCTGATGATTTTAAATTATGTTTATACATATAGAAATGGATTTCGAAGGGAATGTGGCGGATGACGTAGAACGTAATGCGCCGGTTCCCGCTGAAGGGACAGTGCCCAGCGAAAATGAAAATAGACCCACTACTGTGAGTCAAAAGGGAGGAGAAGAGGCTAGGGAAGCCTTCTTCCACATGATGAACACATGGTATACAGAGTTCATTCGGGCGAACCCGAATGCACAACCTCCTCCACCCCCACCTGTTCCACAAGCTACTTTAGTGGCCCCTCAAGTAGTAGAGGTGGTAAGAGGAGGTAAACCCCCAATTGATAGGATCAGGAAGCATGGGGCAGAAGAATTCTGGGCTAGAAAAGAGGATGATCCAGAAAGAGCTGAATTCTGGTTAGAAAATACCATCAGGGTATTTAATGAGTTTTCATGTACCTCTGAAGAATGCATGAAGTGTATAATCTCTCTTAAGAGATTCTGCTTACTAATGGTAGAACACCCTTGTGTCAGTAGTACCGAGAGAAAAGGTCACATGGGAATTCTTCCAAAAAGAGTTTAAGAAAAAGTATATCAGCCAGAGGTTTGTAGACCAGAAGAGAAAAGAATTCCTAGAGCTAAAGCAAGGCAAGATGTCGGTGACAGACTATGAGCGTGAGTTTGTACGACTCAGCAAGTATGCTCGCGAATGTATATCCATAGAGGCTATTATGAGTAAAAGGCTTGAAGATGGGTTGAATAAGGACATCAAACTGGTTGTTGCTGTCCTAGAATTAAAAAATTTTTCGTGTTAGTGGAAAGAGCTTGTAAAGTCAAGAGCTAATAAAGAGAAGAAGAAGTGCGAAATGGAGTCTCGTGACTCTAGAAAGAGACCGTCGAATAAGTCATTCCAATCTTCACACAAGAAGTCAAAAGATTTCCCTACCTAATCGGCTACTTTCATCGGGTTTTCCAAGAAGGACAAAAGTAAACAGTATTCAGGGAAAAAAGCACAGACGACTTCAGTTGCAAGTGTCAAAAATTTTAGATCTGACAAATCTAAATGACCACAGTGTGGCAGACACCATCTGGGAGAATGCCGGGCACATGAAAATGCATGTTTTAGATGTGGTTCACAAGACCACTATATAAAGATTGTCCCGAGATGATGAAAGAAGAAAGAGCTCAGGACCCACAATCCAGAAGTATGGTCAGAGGGAGACCGCAGAGAAACCCGGGAAGTGGGGCAAGTGGAAGAGGTAACCCGAGAGACCCGGCCATGAGACTCGAAGGTAGAGCGCCTGCAAGGACTTATACCATTCGCGCTCGCGAAGAGGCGTCTTCTTCTGATGTTATTATGGGTACCTTTTCTCTTTACAATACTAAAGTTATTACTTTAATAGATCCCGGATCCATGCACTCTTACATTTGCATAAAATTAGTATCTAGTTTGAGCGTGCCTATAGATACCACCGAATTTGTAATTAAGGTGTCTAATCCATTAGGCAAGAGTGTGTTAGTTAATAAAGTTTGTAAAGATTGTCCATTGATGATTAGAGGTCATTGTTTTAAAGAAAATCTTATGTTATTACCATTTGATGAATTTGACCTCATTCTTGGAATGGACTGGTTGACTACTCATAATGTAATTGTTAATTGTGGGAAAAAATGTATTGAGATGAGATGTGAGAATAGGGATACTCTTCATGTTGAATCAGATGAACAAGATAAATCGCCAGTGATAATTTCCCATATGATGGCACGAAGATGTTTAAGAAAAGGGTATGAATCATATTTGGCCTTCATGTTGAATGATAAGGAGACAGAGCTAAAAATTGAGTCAGTACCGGTAGTATGTGAATACGTGGATGTATTTCCCGAAGAATTACCCGGACTACCGCCAGTTAGAGAGATTGAGTTCAGCATTGAACTAGCTCCCGGTATTGTACCGATATCCATTACTCCTTATAGAATGGCTCCAACAGAGTTGAAAGAGTTGAAGTTACAGTTACAAGAGTCGATAGATAAGGGCTTTGCAAGATCAAGTTGTTTCGCCATGGGTGCCTCGGTTTTATTTGTGAAAAAGAAAGATGGTACCATGAGATTGTGCATAGATTACCGTCAGCTTAATAAAGTAATAGTAAAGAATAAGTATCCATTGCCTAGGATCGATGATCTATTCGATCAATTGAAAGAAGCGACTGTGTTCTCCAAAATAGACTTGAGATCAGGGTACTACCAGTTGAGAGTGAAAGACTCAGATGTATCCAAGACGGCCTTTCGAACGAGGTACAGGCATTATGAATTTTTAGTCATGCCCTTTGGGTTGACCAATGCTCCTGCGGTGTTCATGGATTTAATGAACCGCATCTTTAAACCATACCTCGACAAGTTTGTAGCCGTTTTTATTGACGACATACTGATTTATTCTCAAGATGAGAAAGAGCATGCTGAACACCTACGGACAGTTTTACAGATCCTGCGAGAGAATCAGCTGTATGCCAAATTCAGTTGTAGCGACGTAAATTTTTAGTACTGGCGCTAATTGAGGCGATTATTGAAAATTTGAAAACAAAATTTCAATTTTATTTAAAAAGGGAGTCGCCACCGATCTTTTTTCCTAGGTGTGATCGGACACCTAATAAATCTTCTCTTTTTTTTAAAGAAAAAATTATTTTTGGAATTTTCTTTAAAAAAGGGCCGAGTTCGGGTCTACGTCAAAATTTCAGAGAAAAATAGGGTTCGGGAGTCGGTTAAGCGCGAGGAAGGTATTAGCACCCTCGCGACGCCCAAAATTGGTATCTCGTTAAATGCGTGTTGTCTTAATTTTCAAAAATACGAGTTCATTTTAATATTTAATCATGATCTGATTGAAACACCAATTTTTTTTGAAAACACGAATTTTTGAAAACACGAATTTTTTTTGAAAATGAGAAATTTTTGAAACTCTAGAATTTTGAAAATATGAAAATTTTTAAAAATAAGAAATTTGAAAACACGAAGTTTTTGAAATATGAGAATTTTTGAAGACACGAGAATTTTTGAAAACACAAAAATTTTGAAACTCGAGAAATTTTCAAAACCTGAGAATTTTTTAAAAATACGAATTTTTTTTAAAACTAGAATTTTTTGAAACCCAAAAATTTTTGAAAACACGAAAATTTTGAAACACTAGAATTTTTGAAAACATGAAAAAAAAAATTTAAATTTCGTGAAACCCTTTTTTTTAGATTTTTTTATTTTTAAAAGGCGATCGTATTTAACACTTAACCGTGATATTCACCCAACATAGCGATGAAACCAACGACTAGTGTTAAACCGATTCGTTGCCTTATTTAATAAAATTATTAAAATTAAAAGTAAAATAAAATACAATTAAAAATAAAATGCTAAAAATATTAATAATATTAAAACGAGATGTAATTGATAATACACTAATTAAATTTAAAGTGAGAAAAAATTACCGAAAAGCCCAAAATATGGGCTGATCGAGGCAGGTTATGTGACTCGATCTTTTTCTTTCTCTTCTTTTTTTTTTCCTTTTTCCTTTTTTTTTTTTTTTTTTTGGATTCAATGCTCCTTCTTCTTTTCTTTTCTTTTCTCTTTGGGCTTGAGGAATTGGGTGCTTTTTTTTTTTTCTTCTTTGAAATGTTGTATTGGGCCTTCCTTTTCCTTTTCTTTTCTTTTGTTTTGTTTCTTTATTGGGCCATTGGGACTTGGGCTCTTTGGTGTGGGTTGCTGGGTCGGGTCTGGTCGGCCCGACTACTTTAAAAATTTTTTATATTTTTTTCTTTTTCTTTTTTTTTTTTTTTTTTTTTTTTTTTCTTTTTCTTCTTCTTCTTCTTCTTCTTCTTCTTCTTCTTCTTCTTCTTCTTCTTCAACCATCATCACGTCGTATTTGTTTTTTTCACGGGCGACACCTTCTCCTTCTCCCTCTTCTCTTCTTCTTCCTTCTTCTTTCCTCTCTTCTTTCCCTTTTTTTTTCTCTTTTTTTTCCTCTTTTTCATGGGTGTTGTTTGATGTTCTTTTTTTGGATGTTGGGGGTTCATTCGCTTCCAATTTTTGGGGGGTAAGAGCCCCTTTTATTGTTGTTTTTTTGCAGGTAGCAGGTGGCTAGGGGGAAGGGAGGCCATCCCTTAGGCTGGTGGCCGGAAATCGCGGAGAGTAGGTGCCCAAATCTCATGATTCTGCTAGAAGGACCAAATCATAAATGTAGTGAAACTTTTGGGGCCAAAATATAATTTCAAGAAAAGTGAGGGGTTAAAATATAATTTTAGAAAAGTTTAGGGGCCAAAATATAATTTTAGAAAATTTGATGGGTTAGAATATAATTTTGGAAAATTTAGGGGTTAAAATGTAATTTTGATTTTTTGTATTTTTAATTTTTTAAATTTTAATTTTAAACACGAAATTAGTAGGACAAAATTTAGTGTTTATATTGCCCTCTTTGCTCATCATTTGTGAAACAAGGATAGAGCAAAGACTTAAAAGCACTAAATTTTGTTCGATTGTCCAATCTTTATTCTTTATTGAAAGCGAAATAAAAATAGCTCGGCATGCGACCCAAGCTTAACTCACCTCTCGGATTATGAGTTGATCTTTAAAAACAAAATTGAAAATACCTCAACAGATGACTGAGGCTCAACTCACCTTCATAATATGAGTTGATTTTTTGAAAAAAGCAGAATTGAAAATACCTCAACAGTGTGATTCGAGGCTCAACTCACCTCTCGCAATATGAGTTGATTTTTTTTTTGAAAAACAGAAATTGAAAGTTATCTCAGCGTGTGATCTGAGGCTCAACTCACCTCTCGCAATATGAGTTGTTTTTTTTTTTTTGAAAAATTGAATTTGAAAGATACATCAGCGTGTGACCTGAGGCTCAACTCAATTCTCGCAATATGACTTAATTTTTTGAAAAACAGATATTGAAAATACATCCGCGTGTAACCTGAGGCCCAACTTACCTCTCGCAATATGAGTTGATTTTTTTCGAAAAACATAAATTGAAAAATACCTCAGCGTGTGACCTGAAGCTCAACTCACCTCTCGCAATATGAGTTGATTTTTGAAAAATAGAAATTAAAAAAGATACCTCAGCGTGTGACATGAGGCTCAACTCACCTCTCGCAATATGAGTTGATTTTTTTGAAAAACAGAAATTAAAAAAAAATACCTCAGCGTGTGACTGAGGCTCAACTCACCTCTCTAATATGAGTTGACTTTGAAAATGAAATTAAAAATACCTCAACGTGTGACCCGAGGCTCAACTCACCTCTCTTAATATGAGTTGATTTTTGAAAAACAAAATAAAAAAATACCTCAGCGTGTGACCTGAGGCTCAACTCACCTCTCGTAATATGAGTTGATTTTTGAAAAACAGAAATTAAAAAAATACCTCAGCGTGTGACCTGAGGCTCAACTCACCTCTCGCAATATGAGTTGATTTTTGAAAAATAGAAATTAAAAAAATACCTCAGCGTGTGACCTGAGGCTCAACTCACCTCTCCCAATATGAGATGATTTTTGAAAAACAAAAATTAAAAAAAATACCTCAGCGTGTGACCTGAGGCTCAACTCACCTCTCGCAATATGAGTTGATTTTTGAAAAACAAAAATTTAAAAAAATACCTCAGTGTGTGACCTGAGGCTCAACTCTCCTCTCGCAATATGAGTTGAATTTTTTGTTTTGCTTTTTTATTTTGTTTTGTTTTTTTTTTGGAAAAAATAGAATTTGAAAAATACCTCGGCATGTGACCCGAGGCTCAACTCACCTCTCGCATTATGAGTTGATTTTTTTGAAAAAGAAATTGAAAAAATACCCCGGCGTGTGACCCGAGGCTCAACTCACCTCTCGCAATATGAGTTGATTTTTTTGAAAAACAGAAATGAAATAATTTATCAAAATTTCAAAACATATCATCTGGTTGAACTCGGATGTCTTCTTTTTCCTTGATTCAGCATAACTATCATCAAAATCTCTTGCTCTACTGGAGTACCTGTATATGTCATGCGTGATGTTATCATGATATGCACGTGTTTGTCTTAAATGGTTTCATGCCTACATGATCATGCCATGCGCATTAGGTTTGTTTGTCATACATCCCCTTTTCGTTACGATTTTCATGATGACCTGCATTCATCGCTTCGACTCTTGACTTTCCTTTCAGGTTTTGTACTCATCCTCGAGTTTTACGAGTAATCTGCGTTTCTCGTATATCACCCTTTTGCCCCCTGTTGAACTTTGTCCTTGCTTTGAGGCTTTTGTACTTACCAAATTCTCATCCGAGTAATGCTCAACATTCCTTTTGTTTAGAGCACATCATTTCACTATTTATCATTTAAATAAACCATAAACAAGATGCATGAAAATGGCAAAGTAAGTATGAAAGGGATACCTCACATTCATATTTATTTCAAAAGCAACAAGCAAAGAAAATTGACAAGGAATAACTCAATAAAGAAAACATTATAAAGAAAGGAAAGCAGATTCAATTGTCACAAATGCTCTAGATATTCAACACATGAACTTCTCCACATTTCTTCATCCTGGATCTTTTCGAGCATGGCTTCTTGTGTAGAAGATTTTGAGCTTCCGAGACTGCTTCAAATATTGTAATCTCGCCACATGACTCCCCGTTCAAATCGTCCTGCTCCTTATGTCCGAACCCCCTTCATTAGGGCGCCCTTTCAGGTTTTCATCCTAATCTTTTTTTGTTTATCAAGACGCCCTTTCGGGTTTTCATCTTGATCTTTTTTTTTAATCAAGACGCCCTTTTCGGGTTTTCATCTTGATCTTCTTTTTTCTTTTTTTTTTTTTATCAAGATGCCCTTTTCGGGTTTTCATCTTGATCTTTTTCTTTTTTTTAGGCATAGTACTTTTTCACGGCATCTGAGTTCACTGGATTAGGTAACTCCCTCCCATCCATCTCAGTGAGAATTAAAGCTCCACTCGAGAAAACCTTCTTTACAACGTATGGCCCTTCCCAATTTGGTACCCATTTTCCTCGAAAGTCTTTTTGTATTGGGAGAATCTTTCTCAGTATGAGTTCTCCCTCGCGGAATTCTCTTGGTCGCACCTTCTTGTCATGGGCCTTGATCATTCTCTTTGGTACATTTGTCCATGACAGATTGCCTTCAAGCACTTTTCTTCGATAAGGTTTAGCTGGTCATATCGAGCTCGAACCCATTCTGATTCTTCTAGTTTCGACTCCATTAAGACTAGTAGAGAGGGGATCTCAACTTCAATGGGCAGCACAGCTTCCATTCCATAAACCAGAGAGAAAGGAGTTGCTCTCGTAGATGTCCGCACAGATGTGCGATACGCATACAAAGCAAATGGTAGCTTCTCGTGCTAGTCTTTATATGTCTCATTCATTTTCCCAATAATTATCTTAATATTTTTGTTAGCCGCTTCTACTGCTCCGTTCATCTTTGGGCGATAGGGTGAGGAATTATGATGCTTTATTTGAAATTGCTCGCACACTTCTTTCATCATCTTGTTGTTTAGATTTAAAGCGTTATCTGAAATGATTCTCTCAGGCAAACCGTATCGACATATGATTTCTTTTTTTAAGAACCTACAAACTGCAGTCTTTGTCACATTAGCGAACGAAGCGGCTTCTACCCATTTTGTGAAGTAATTTATAACCACAAAAATGAATCGGTGTCCATTCGAAGCTTTTGGGAAAATTGGCCCTATAACATCCATGCCCCACATAGAAAAAGGCCACGGAGAAGTCATGACATGAAGGGGCGAAGAGGTTACATGAATTTTATCGCCGTAAATTTGACATTTGTGGCACCTTCGTGCATAACTAATACAGTCGCTTTCCATCGTCACCAAGAATAACCGAGTCTCATAACTGTTCGCCATAGTGAGCCATTGGCATGCGTCCCACAAATTCCTTCATAGACATCTTCAAGTATTTTTCTGGCTTCAACAGAATCCACGCATCTTAGGAGCACTTGACCTTTTCCTCTTTTGTACAGGATATCCCCATCAAGGAAAAATTCCACTGCCATTCTTCTGATTGTTCTTTTGTCATTCTCATTTGCTTGCTCAGGATACCTTTGATTCTTGATATATTCTAAGATATCATGGAACCATGGCAGTCCATCCATCTCTTTTTCAATGCTACAACAATGTGCAGGGACTTCATATATGCTCATTTGGAGAGGCATTATTTCTGTTTCTCTGTTTGCTTTGAACATTGAAGCCAAAGTGGCCAAGGCATCAGCCAATTGGTTTTCTTCTCGTGGGAAGTAATTAAAAGTCACTTCTTTTAATTCTTTAATTATTTTTGCAACAAGATCACGATATTTAACTAATTTTGAATCTCTCACTTCCCAATCTCTACAGAATTGGTAAATCACCAACGCTGAGTCCCAGTACACCTCTAAGATTTTGATGTTTCGTTCAATAACTGCACGAAGTCCCATGATGTAAGCCTCATATTCCGCAACGTTATTGGTACAGAAGAAATTTAATTTGGCAGTGAGCGGATAATGGTTCCCTTCTAGTGACACTAAGACTACTCCAATCCCATGCCCCAATGCATTCGATGCACCATTAAAGCTTATCTTCCATGACTTCTCTTTTGACGACTCACACTCTTTTTCTATAATGCACATCAAGTCTTCGTCTGCGAAATCAAATCTCAATGGCTCGTATTCCTCCGTTGTTCGAGTTGCTAAGAAGTCAGCTATCGCGCTCCCCTTTATTGACTTTTGACTCACATATACGATGTCGTATTCTGATAGTAGGATCTGCCATCGTGCCATTCTTCTTGAAAGAGTAGGAGATTCCATCATGTACTTTATTGGGTCTAGCTTTGAAATTAACCATGTCGTATGATACAACATATATTGTCTGAGCCTTCGAACTACCTAGACCAAAGCACAACAAAATTTTTCAATTGACGGGTACTTTGCTTCATACTCTGTGACCTTTTTGCTGAGGTAGTAAATCGCCCTTTCTTTTTTTCCCAACTTATCATGTTGCCCCAGTACGCAACCCATTGAGTTTTTGAACACAGTCAGATACTGTAACATCCTAAATGTGGGCCTGTACATTTATATGTTGGTTTAACATGTTAGTTTGAGAATTTAAGGCTCGGGCTGAGGCCTTGATTAAATATATGGATTAGAGGTTAAATTAAAGTTCTAAGAAGTTTAAGTGATATTTTGGGCTTTAAAACTTGGGTTAGAATGATTAAAAATGGTGTTAGTAGTAATTAAATGTAAATAGTTATGTTTGGTAGCAAGTTGGGCTTGTGGCCCAAAAATTTGGAGTGCTTTGAGTGGGCACTAGGGTGGCGCCACTTAGGGAGGTTATTGGGCCATGTGTGGCCACTTGAGGCCCAAGAATTGGGGCAAAATTTTGGCATATCAAGGAGGGGAGTGGACGGCACACTTGTTAGCATTTAGGAGCTTTATTTCTTTTTATTTAAGTGATAAAAGTCGATAATTAAGAAGATGAGGAGTTAGATCTAGTGGAGACTCTTTTAAATGAGTCAGCAGATCATGATAAGGGATAGGAATTTGAGCTATCAGGTGTTTGCAGAGTTGGCCGAAAATCCAACTCTAGGAAAGGGGGTGCACTGCCGAATTCTATTTAAGCCAATTGATCATCCATTCTTTTATTTTTTTTCTCTTCTTCCTCACCTAGCCGAAATTTCCTTCTCCTATTCTCTCAAATTCTTTTCTTTGCTGCAACTCTCCAATGCAGCTTATTTTCCCCTCTTTTCTTCTTAAAGCCGAATACCCTACTCTTTATTTTCCTCTCCCATAGCCGAATCTACAAGTGAGATCTCTGTTTCCCGAAGGTGCACCATAAGCTGCATACTCCTTTCTAATCTGGCTTGTCGATTTCACTCTCTCTACCCTAGAAGCCGAATCTTGTCTTATTTTATTCAGAAGTGTCGATTTGGTGGAAAAGCCGAAGGTAGGTTGGTGGTGACGATTTCTTAAGGACATTCGGGATTCGACTAACTAGGTAAGTGTTCGTTTTAAGGGTTATATTTAATTCATGAGTTAGATCTCATCGCTTATTTGGTTTAGTGATTAAGGATTGTTATGGACTCAACTAACGATCAAGCAAAGAGAGGTTGGATCGTAAAACTTCACTCAAATACAAGAAGCAATCTGTTTCGATAGTACGAGATTGGCCATCGAAGTGTGGGCGAAATCAAGTCGATCATGGGCCAATAGTGGTAGTCTCGAGTGATAGTAGCGTAGATATAGCGAAAGCCTTAGTACTGTGAATCGTGTGTAATACTTCCCCACCGTCTAGATCGATTAATTATATATATGTTCATAAGTTTTATATGTTACATTAAAAGTGAAATCTCGATTTAAACAATGGACCCTCGTGTTAGTACATAATCGATTATATGTTACAAGTAAATTGTTGTACATGTTTTAAATTATTGTACATGTTTGCATGGGTTGGGTGATGAAAGGAGGAAGTATATGTATATGTATATGTGTAGCGATTTTTATCGTGATTTCTGTGAGCGGCTAATGTCGTGATCATTATAAGGGCTTCGCCAATATATGTTTATGAGCAGCATGACTGCCATCTTGGCGTGTAGCGGTGTGGGTTGATTGTAGAAATCCCCAATGGTGTGTTGGTTGGTACAGGGGCATGTAGCGGATGGAAACCTAGGCAATTGGGTTGGGTTTTGCATATTATTTGTTTCCATGTAAATGAAATTATTATTATGTTTTATGAGGCCCAAATCTAGTGGTGCATGAGGGTTGCATACTGAGTCTCGCGACTCACCCAGTTAAACTAACCTTTCAGGTGACAATTAGTGCATCGGACCGGGCCGGAGAGGAGCGTAAGGTAGCCATGCAAAAGCAAATATGGATCCGGCAAAAAGTTTTCCTTTATTAGTTTTTTTTTTAAGTATTCTATGTTATGGATTTGAACTACGTTATAATAAGGCCATGGGCCACTAGTTTACCTTTTTGTTTTGTTATGGGCCTTTATTGTTTATTTTTATTTATTTTAAAACTAAGACATGTAATTCAGTTTTAGGCTTTTGATTATTAGGCATATTTTATATAAATTATATTTGGGCTTTCCGTCAACACGATTGGTTTTACTAAAATTTTCTTAGTGACATACCAGATCCGGTTGTAGTGTTTGGGCCGGGTTTGAGGTGTTACAAATTGGTATCAGAGCCCGGTTCAAAACTCGGCTTTGGGATTTTGGGCCCAAAAGATTTTCTAAAAATGGGTTTTTTTTAAAACATAGATTTCTCTTAGTAAAGGTTTGTTAGTCCAGTATGGCACCTGCGTCTCCGGCCAAGTTCGTCAGGTAAGTACTCTAAACCATTGTGTGATATAAATGTGGGCTTAACAGGCTTATGGAACGTAGACTATTTAGGTTAGAACTTGATGGACTCTAGGCTTAGACAAACAAACTCTTAAAAATCCATAAGACTTGACTTCATTAAACAAAACCTGTAAACAAGTCACAAGACTAAAGTGTGGTAACAAGCATATGCATGTCTAGGAGTAGATCCGGAAGAGCTTGGTATTTAAGCAGTCCGAGTGACTCACCTCCTCTTCACAGGAATCTCACCTGGTGCATAGTGATTGTTCACTTTAGCCATGACAGGGTGTGGCAATAGGCATATGCATGTCTAGGAGTGGATTCAGGGAAAGCTTGGTATTTAAGCAGTCCTAGTGACTCACCTCCTTTCCACTAGAATCCTACCTGGTGCATAGTGACTATTCACCCTAGCTACGAGTACGTGTTGATAGGCCAAAACTTATAATTAAAACCCGAAAGGGACCAGCCACCTTTTTTCTCACAAAATTATTAGAATATCCTTATTTTGAAAAAAAATTACCCATGATTTGCAGAAATACCCCAATTTACAAAGTCAACAGAATCTTTCCATAGGAAACAAAAACAACAACAACAACATCAAAATATCCTTGAGTTGTAAATGACCAAAACACCCTTAATTTACAAATGACCAAAATACCCCTGATTGGTAAAATTACTTAAACACCTCCGGATTTTTCAAAATTACTAAAATAACCCTAGATTTTATAAATTACCAAAATATTCTAGATTTGCAAAATTATCGAAATACCCTCAAATTTGCAAAATTATTGAAATACCTCTCGAGTTGGAAAATTATGAAAATACCCTTGTAGGATAAAATTACGAAAATACCCCTGGGTAGCGAAATGACGAAAATACCTCTAGGTGATGAATGCTACTTGTATGAACATTGTGTATGCATAACTCCTAGAATAGGAAGACTGAAAACTGTAGATATGTTGAATTGAAGAATCACTTTTAAAACTATGTTTCATAAGATTGTTAGGGATAATTAGTAGAAACAATTAATGACTCATAAAATTTTTAAATCAGATAAACGCAAACCAGAAGAATGAGTACAAGAGGTCGAGGACGTCTACCACATGGACACGGTAGAGGTAGGATGACCGTGTCAGAACCCGTAGGATCGAGTCATGGGTCCTAAGTGAGTCTGGGCCCACCAATTTCTTGAGGTGGAATTCTAGGACCGCATGTGGAGAGGACGTGGTGTCTCAGGCTGTACTGAGGGTTTTGGAAAGAGTGGCTGAGGCTGGTATGGGCATAGGAGCCCGGAAATCTGTGCCTGAGAGGCTGAGGAACAATGGGTCCAAAGAATTTAGGGGAGTCTCTGGTGTATCCCTAAGTTCCGCTGAATATTGGTTGGAGGCAATGGAACGTATAATGGATGACTTAGACTTCACGGTGGAGGAAAAGCTGAAGGGGGTCGTGTCTCTTCTTCTAGACGAGGCCTACCAATGGTGGCTCACGGTGAAAGAGGGTACGGCCGTGGACCTGATTGACTGGGATTTCTTTAAGGAGTCATTCCAGGAAAAATACGTTGGGGCTAGTTATATGGATGCTCAAAGGAAAGCATTCCCGAATTTGGTGCAGGGGAGTAAGTTTGTGGCTGAGTATGAGGCTGAGTTTCTACGCCTGAGTCGTTACGCTCGAGGAATGGTAGCAACGGAGTATGAACGATACGTTCGGTTCGAGAATAGGCTAAGGAATGAGCTAAGGGTTCTGATTGCGCCACAACGAGAGAGAATTTTCGCGGTTCTAATGGATAAAGTTAAAATAGCTGAGGAAGTGAAACGGGTGGAGAGACAAGAGAAGGATAAGGATCAGGCGGGAGTAAAGGAGTTTTGGACCCTCCAAAGCAACTGAAAATTTTTCATGAGAGTCCTAGAATTAATGGGCACTCGTGCCCCATCGGCCGAGTCAAGCATGTTCTATATGTGGGAGAACCCATTATGGAGAGTCTGGGGTGAAAATTGGTGGATGTTTTAGGTGTGGATCCACGAACATTTGATGAGGGACTGTCCTCGGATGGATCGTGGGCGATAGCGGTCGAGGTTCGATCGGGCTAGGAGAGGTGATCACCTAGACCAAGGGGTAGAGGTACACTAGAGGAAGAAATGGATCCGATCGGGTCGTGGAGCATCTGGGCGAGGTAGTGTAATCTGGATGCAAGGGCCGGGTTTAGTTTATGCGGCTTGTCGAAGGGAGGACAGTGACGCACCGGATGTTATAATCGATACGTTTCTTATTACTGATAATTTTTTATTTGCCTTAATTGATATTGGGTCAACCCACTCTTATGTTGCATGTTCAGTATCCAAGACTCTAGGTATAGACTCTGAAACAACCACTAGGAAGATGATCGTGGTTAGTCCTTTAGGACAATCTAAGGTGGTGGACAAATTATTTAGGGATGTACCTTTAGAGACTCAAGGGGTAGTATTCCCAGCAGATTTAATGGAATTACCGTTTGGAAAGTTTGACCTTATTTTGGGAATGGATTGGTTAACTAAGCATCGTGCCAAGTTGGACTATTGGAACAAGCGTATGGTGTTGGGTACCCCGGAAGGCGGGGAGGTGGTTGTGTTAGGAGAAAAGAGGAATTACTTGTCCAACGTGGTATCATCCTTAAAAGCTATTAAGATGATTCGGAAAGGATGTAGTGCATATCTAGCTTTTATTAGTGCATTGGATGCTAAGGAGGTAACTGTTAATGAAGTCTGAACAGTCAAGGAGTTCGCGGATGTCTTTCTGGAAGAATTACCAAGATTACCCCCGGATCGCGAGGTGGAACTTGGAATACTACTTTCGGGTACAGCACCAGTATCTATTGCTCCTTATAGGATGGCGCCGAAGAAGTTGGTGGAGCTCAAGGCTCAGATTCAGGAACTATTAGATCGTGGGTTCATTCGACCGAGTGTGTCTCCATGGGGAGCGCCGGTCCTGTTCGTGAAGAAGAAGGACGGATCCATGCGTATGTGCGTGGACTATCGTCAATTGAACAAGTTGATGATCAAAAATAAGTATCCATTACCAAGAATCGACGACCTGTTCGATCAGCTCAAAGGAGCATCGGTCTTTTTTAAGATTGACCTACGGTCCGAATATCATCAATTAAGGGTTAAAGAAGGAGACATTCATAAGATGCATTTCAGACTCGGTACAGGTATTATGAGTTCTTGGTGATGCTGTTCGGGTTGACGAACGCGCCTGACCTTTATGGATATGATGAATCGGTGTTTCACCATATCTTGATCGGTTCGTTGTGGTGTTCATCGGCGATATCTTGGTCTACTCTAAGTCGGAGGAGGAGCATGACGAACATCTTAGCATGGTGTTGCAAACTCGAGGAGAAGCAGTTGTTTGCAAAGTTGAAGAAGTGTGAGTTTTGGTGAAGGAAGTGACTTTCTTAGGACATGTGGTTTGGTAGGGAATCAGGGTGGACCCTCGAAAGATAGAGGCTGTATTGGATTGGAAACTACCAAAGTTTGTGGTGGAGGTTCGGAGTTTCTTAGGTTTGGCAGGGTATTACCGAAGGTTCGTTGAAGGGGTTTCTCTAATAGTGGCTCCTCTAACTAAGTTGTTGAAGAAGGGAGTATTGTTTGTATGGACTGACAAACAGCAAGAGAGCTTTAAGAAGTTGAAGAGAATCCTGACAGAAGCATCAGTGTTAATTTAGTCAGAGGCAGGAAAGGAATTTACCGTCTACTGTGATGCGTCGCACACGGGTTTAGGGCGTGTGCTGATGCAAGAAGGAAAGGTGGTGGCGTATGCGTCTCGACAATTGAGACCACATGAGTTGAACTAACCTACGCATGACTTGGAGTTAGCGGCGGTAGTGTTTGCCTTAAAGATTTGGAGGCACTACTTATATGGGGAGAAGTCAATAATTTACACTGACCATAAGAGTCTGAAGTACCTCCTTACCCAGAAGGAGCTGAATTTAAGACAACGTAGGTGGATCGAGCTCTTGAAGGATTATGATTGTTCGATCGAATATCACCCTGGAAAGGCAAATATGGTAGCAGATGCGCTAAGTCGTAAAGTAGTATCGGAGTTAAGAGCCATGTTTGCTCCGACGATAGGAGTTTGCTGGCTGAGTTGCAAGTAAAGCCAACATGGGTAAGTCAGGTTAAGGATAAGCAGTTAGGAGATAAAGACTTGAGTGCTTGACTGTTGCGAGTAAGGGATGGTGGAATGGAGGACTATAGTCTAAACAATGATGGAGTTCTGTGTTATCGTGGGAAGATTTGCATGCCTAAGGATGATGAACTAAGACAGAGAATTCTTCGGGAATCGCATAGTAGCCCCTATGCTATGCATCCTGGAGGAGTGAAGATGTACCGTGATTTGCGAGAGCAATTTTGGTGGCCAGGTTTGAAGAGAGAGGTAATAGAAGTCGTAGGAAAATGTTTGACGTGTCAGCAGGTCGAAGCTGAACACCAAGTGCCATCGGGATTGTTGTAGCCGGTGAAGATTCCCTAATGGAAATGGGAGAGAATCACGATGGATTTTGTTAGTGGGTTACCTCTTACACCCACTAAGAAAGATTCGATTTGGGTGATTGTAGATCGGCTGACGAAGTCTGCTCACTTCATACAGGTTCGAGTGGACTTTTCTTTACAAAAGTCGGCTAAATTGCATGTGGTCGAGGTTGTAAGATTGCATGGTGTGCGGTGTCGATCATTTCCAGATAGGGACCCTAGGTTCACGTCACGATTTTGGAAGGCTCTTCATCAAGCAATGGGAACAAGGTTAGACTTTAATATTGCCTTTCACCCACGTGATGATGGTCATCCGAAAGGGTAATTCAAATCTTGGAAGATATGCTAAGGGTTGCATCATCGACTTTAGGGGCGATTAGGAAGGGTATTTGCCCTTGGCGTAATTTGCATACAATAATAGTTATCAAGCCAAGATTCAGATGGCACTTTATGAAGCGTTATATGGAAGGAGATGTCATACTCAACTTGTTGGACGGAGTTGGGGAACATAAGGTGTTAGGTCCATAATTAGTTTCAAAATAGAGGAGGAAGTGAAGTTGATACGGGCTCGGCTAAAGGAAGCGTCGATCGATGAAATCTTATGCAATTTAAAGCTTAAAAGAGGTGGAATTTGCGGTAGGAGATCAAGTCTTTTTAAAGGTATCCCCGTGGAAGAAGGTAATGAGGTTTGGACGGAAGGGTAAGTTAAGTCCACGGTTTATTGGGGGCTTAACTCAGAAAAAAATACCAAAATTTTCCAAATGCAAAGCTTGAACTTGGGACATCACATACACACTCAAAACACTTAATTATTGAAATAGATATACATTTATGTCACATTTTAACAACACAAAAAAAAAAAAATTGGGGCGTTACAATATGTATAAATACTCAAATACGAAATAAATTACTCAATAAGATAATAGATGGTGCACAATAAACCAGATGTAAAACGATAGAGATGGACAATAAATAGTAATATTTGGACCACCCATTTCGTAATTTTCTTGGATAATAAATGGTAATATTTGGACCACCCATTTTATTATTTTCTTTAACTAATACTGGGCCTTAAAACTTATTGACATGATTTTCATGAGTAGACAATGGGTTCAGTTCGCATTGTCATAGGAGTCAGTATTGCATAACTGTGCGCATGGTAGTTGATACTGGCTATTTTATCAAAATAACCTAAAAAAATTAAATATTTATAAAAATGACCCAAGTTTAAAAGCAATCACCAAAATGACCTGAAATGAACAGTAGATAGAGGTTTTGGCCTGTCAATGGCAGGCACCACCTGGTATTTTGAACCCATGATTGCCTGATTATTGTGTCAGACTTTAAAAAAATTTTTTTGTTATGGCCTGTCAATGGCCGGCACCAGGGTATTTTTTTTAAATCGTATCATACTGGTATACAAAAATTTAAAAAAAAAAAAAATTGGGTGTTGGCTTGTCAATGGCCGGCACCACTATACCGAAAAAAAAATTTTGGGTGTTGGCCTATCAATGGTGAGGGTAGAGGAAGAGGAATAAGCTGAAGGAGATAGAAGAGCTTACTATGCTTAAACTAATTGCGTTGGAGAAAGGGTTATTATGAGGACTTGGAAAGTCAAGACACTACACCAAAACAGACTTTTAGCGGCATTTTTTTTGGCCTTTAGTGGCGTTTATAAGCGCCACTAAAAGTATTTGTGGCGCTTTTAGAAGCGCCGCAAAAAATGCTCATAAAACAAGCATAAAACTTAGCGCGTTTTTTAAAAAACGCCGCTAAAGGTCATGACTTTTAGCGGCGCTTTCCTCAAAAACGCCGCTAAAGATCATGAATTTTAGCGGCGCTTTCCCCAAAAACGCCGCTAAAGGTCATGACTTTTAGCGGCGCTTTCCCCAAAAACGCCGCTGAAGGTCATGACTTTTAGCGGCGCTTTCCCCAAAAACACCGCTAAAGGTCATACTTTTAGCGGCGCTTTTTCTTAAAACGCCGCTAAAAGTCATAAGAAATAAAAAAAATTTAAAATATCGTACTTTTAGCAGCGTTTTTCTTGAAAACTCCATTAAAAGTTATGAAAAATAAAAAAAATTATAATATAATAAAAACACCAAAATTGGTACATTATAAAAACACATGATCAAAACTATAATATTATAAAACCCCAAAATTATAATATCACATATATCATACCAATAGCATGATCAAAGAAATTAATCACATAAAAAACACATGGTTAGGCAGATCTTTTACATTTTAATACATCATAACCATAATGGGTACAATTTTATACCCTAATTGTTGCACTAGTTATAGTTTCTAGTTGAAGAACCTTGATTCTATTGACCTCTTGCGACCAATTTAATCCACCGAGACGACATAGTAAGAAAAGAATATGCCCATTCTAGGATGAGAGGCAAGCTAAAAAACTATCGAATATCTAACCTTAAACTTGGATCACTTGTGCAAGTTGTGAGAAACCAACCCTAATCGCAAGAATCAGAACTAGAGTAGATAATCTACCATAAAGATAGACCAATTGCAATTTAATATTAGTTTTAGCAAAACAAATCGTTGATTGAAATATTTTGTGCTTAAAACAAATCGATAGAAGGCATTGATGGAAGTGATATTTTCATCTCGGATGACCCATGATCAAACTATTCTTGCTTGAAAACTATCTCTTCCCAACCCCGAGCAATATATAAAAGATGATAAATAGGTTAAAGCTATCTCTTCCCAACCCATCCAAAATTTCTAAAGGTTAGAACGTAAGGTTAGACCCAATACTTGTATAGAATTTGAGATTTGATCAATGTACTTTAAAAGTTAAAAATGCATTCCTACATTTTGATTTAAAACCCTAGTCCAATTATTTCAGGTCATTAGTAGTTTCTATCAAAAATTTTAATTGAACATATTTATTCATCAATCATATTCCTCATCATACCAGGACAAACTCATCAAATTTCCAAATTCAGGGACCAAATATCAAATTATATAACAATAACCTCAACTTGCTATCACTGAACATATTAATCAAGTACATATGTTCTTAAATTACAGTAACAACAGTTCTTTTAAATTTCCATTAAAAGTACCATAAGTGAAAAGAACTGAAAATATAAATCCAATATATATATATAAAGATACGTACCATGTACTTGGCAACTTCCTCACTTACTTCCTTCAAGTCACCCTTAGTAAAGATCAAACCCACATTACCCTAATTCAAAAATTCCCATAAAGACAGTTCATTTAATTATCAAATACTATTAAAAACCTAATATTATGCCAAAAAATAAAGATTTAAACTTTAAAGCACCAAGCAAGGGATAAGGTTAAGAAAAGCAAGGGACCATGTTACTTAATTGTAAATGAGTATATAATTGTATTCGTCATGAATATAGATATTCATATGGTGGATCACATAAACAATACATGAATAATTAGTATGTTATAAATAACATTTAATTATTATATATATTATTAGTAGAACATACCATTATATGGTGCTCGTAAAGATAACACTTAATATGGTGGTTACAATTTCGTATTTTACACTTACATACTTAGGATTAAAAATAAATAAATTAAGAATTTGAAAACGTTAAATCTCACTCATGTCGATGATGGCCAAGTCTTCAAAAGGATAGCACTCGTGTTGGAAAAAGGATTAATTAATAAATTTTGAAAATTGAACTAATCTAATAAAGCAAAAATAAAAATAATAAAACCTTTGTTGAGAGGAATAACTAAAGATCTCGAATATGAATAATACAAAATGAATTAGTTAAATTCGATAAAAAATAGTTTTAAAATTTTACAATTAAAAATATTGGTTAAAAATCACATCTTAAAAGATTTTTTTGAATGCATTAGACAGGATCTCATGACGTGGAGATTATGAAATCTTTGCAGATTACAATATTCATTTTAAATCCAAAATAAAGTTGATTTGCTTCGCATTATTATTATTCAATTCAAACTAACTAAAAAGAGGAAAATGGACACGTAATTATGGGATTGAGGATGCATGCCATCTTGACAACTAAATAAGAAAGATAAAATTATAAAACATTGTTGATTGGACCTACTTACCAAATGGCGCTCTTAGTGGGCGGCTTTCTTTTTCTGATGATGCAATGCACTCACCTTGCCTTAAACATAGGATTAGTAAAACATAATATGACATTTTGTTGTCATGATGTTAAACCATAATCGATAAATTATTTGGATGCAACATGGACATATAAAATATGGCAAACATATCATACTTTTCAAACTAAATGCATTAAAAATTGGTATTAAAATTAATCGTGCAGAAAGAGAGGAATATGTAGGTTTCATCTTACTTGACCATCTTATAATGCCGATCATACCAACTAAACTGAACAAGTTTGCCAAAACATAAATAAAGATAAGAAAAACAACAAAGCCTTCATTGTTCCAAACCAAATACTCAATTTTACACTTATCATCTCGTATTTTTGAATTAGCAATCCCTTCATTTTACTAAAACTTAGCCACTCTTTTGAGTTAATTCAAGTACATGTCGATGAACAACATATCAAAAAGTACAAGGCGATATATCAACAAGAGCATGGAAGAGTAAATTTTAGTAGAGAAAACAAAGAACTTGATGAAACAATAACTTAAATTCAGTAAAACATCATAACACAAACAGTATTTTGATAAATTTAAAACCACAATACTTCTCAATAAGGGAACAAGTAAAAATAGTTGAGTGAAGGCTAACATGGTTTGTATTAGATGTGTTCCCACTAGTGCGAGTCATTAAGTCTGCAAGTTTATGTACAATGCCCTTCAAAATTCTTCTTAAAGCATAATATGCTTCATGATGACAGATCTCATTTGTTTACTAAAAGAGGTTAGTGAGCATTTTAAGGCTAGATTAGTATGTAAAAAAACGAAGTTGGTTGAGATTCTTGTTAGTCAAAGTTCAATTATTATGCTCTTTTGAAGTTTCTAGCACATATGTAAATAAATGGTATCCAAGCATACTTTTCGGTGAGCAACCGAGGTAGTCGGAAGCGTGTTCTTCCATTTTACCCTTCATTACTATCATTTCTTTTATTTCATCCTATCCGGATAAAGTTCTCTCAAGTCCCTCTTAAGATGCACAAGCCAAACACGTTAATAAAAATAACCATTATGAAAACTAAAACATTATCAACTTTATTATCCTAGATTCAAACTAGTATTATGAGGAAAAGGCAATACCTTGATAGCTAGAATTTGCTCGTGTGTCTGGGCAACCACTTTTGGCATCTGTTCTTCCTCTCGCAACTTCAAACATTTGGTACCTCTTTTGGTGCAACTCTCTTTGTAGATTCTTTCTTTATTTCCTCTTCTGCTTCTTTAGATGCAAAGAGGTTTTCAGCTTCTAGTCTCTCCTGTGACCCATGAAGCATAATTATGAGAAAAATAATTCATATAATAGTAATACTTGCATGAGGAATAGAAACTACGAAAATCGAACATTTAGTCCCCACCCTTTCTTCCCCACCCACCCAAAGATGAAGAGAAAAGAAATGCTTAAGTAACATCAAATAAATACTTCAATCCTATAGTATAGTGTTTATTTGAGAAATAAGTTAAAGATGAGCAATACTAGACCATTAGACTAAAAGAGAGATTTGCCATTTTGAACAAAAATCCAAATTAAGGATGTATTTTCCTAGTAATCGAGTACCAATGATGAAGACTAGTCCGAAAAGAATAAGAAGAAAAACTAAGATAGCATTCTAACATCTAATAGTGTTCCACCGATTATCTAATTCTCAATCGGTCACCACATAACAAAGATTACGTGAACCTACACGTCACTTGCAAAATATATATTCAAACCAAACCATGAAGTAATTAAACAATGTCAAAAGGAAGTTCAGTTTACAAATCTAAAGGCTCGGTCCAGCAAATACTATCGGAGAATAAATATGTATGCCGCCAAAAGTTTCTCAATTAAACACAGCAATTTCACATAGGCAATGAAAATTCATAACATAATGATTAAAATCGTATAAAAGGACAAAATAATAGTTTAGCATATCCAATCACCTTAGCTTTTGACTGTCTTGAAATCCAAAACACAAAGTGATTTGAGTTTGTGAATCACATATAACCTATAATTAGGTTTTCTTGTAATATTGTTATCCAACAAAGCTAAGGAATTGCGACTTAGGGAGTGACGAAGAGGATCAATCTCCACTAAGTTCACCAACCGTTATTTGTGAGAACCAACGATGTAAATTTGGCAAGAACTCGCAAGAAAGGGAAATGTGAACAACATAAGAGCCTTCCTACCAAGAGACAACATCAAAAGGCAAAGGGCACATGCTAAAGTACAAGGGAAATTGAAGTGTTGATTCAAAGCTTACCCCCCTATATAGTTTATATAGTTTCCCAAAAAGATGTCTGCCTTTAGATTTATTGTTCAAAGATAAGAATCCAAATTTGTTTATATAGTTTGGGAACCAACATCAACAGTTATTGTCTTAACTTACTTAAAATTTCATGGTTTCAACTTTTTTTATACAATATCAAGAGCTTTAAACACCCATTCAAGTCAAGATAATCTCATGGTTTCAACTAACATCATTACTCTATGACTCTTGTTATCAAGATCAAGCCTTTCTCTAAAACATCGCTTATAAATAAAACTATCTAAATGGCACCAATATTACAAGATTCATTCTTCCATGGGAACATCATAATGAATATAGAACAAAAGCTCATCTCTCAGAATCGAAAAACTATGCATGCAAGCAATTTCAACCAAACTAAAATATAATTCACCCACACCAATATATCCAAGGTAACAGGAAAAAAAGTGACAAAATTTGCTTAATGAAAAATGTTAAAGAATGAAAATGGTCAAAGTTAAAACTTTCATCACATATTACTCAAAGCAAAGATTTCTTATTTTATTTCTATTTTATTTCCCAAAGAGAAAAAGAAAAAGCATCAACACGTTCCATTAAACCGAATTTGAAAACCATAAAAACACAAAACATAAGAGGAAAACTTAAAAAAAAAGTTCAAATATAGACAAAGGGAAAAATGCATGCGTGAAACAAACCCAAAAACCAAAAGATACTTAACACATTAAAACCCATTAACCCACATAAACAAAATAAATCCTCGAAAATCACATGAGATAAAAGAGGAAAAAAAGAAAACGATAAAGAAAACAAATGCATGTCTTTGAAACATATCCAAAACACCAAAAATGCGTTAAAACTTTACCAATTATAACCCCATTAACCCAGATAAGCAAAAAAAAAAATCCTGAAAATCACATAAGATAAAGAGAAACATAAAAGAAAAATAAAAGGAGAAAGAAAGACGAATGCATGTAATGAAACAAACCCAACAAATCAGCACAATGTTATTTTTTAAAAGGATGAAAACCTGAGGAGAAGAGGAGTTATTATCATCACTGGAAACACGATGGTCAATGGAAAGAATAACTTTGGCAACCGCTGAGAAGGAGAAGTAGAAGAGGAAGAAGAAGAGAGTTGAGGGCTTTCAGAGAGCGTGAAACTAATCTGTGGCATTTCATTAACCACACCAACCTTTCACTTTGCTTGTTTCAAGATAGTTATCCTTGTTTTCCATGGAAAATTTATTTGGAGGACAAAATATGGAAATAAATGTAAAGAAAACTCAAACTGCTTTTTCCTTTTAACAAACAAACTGGGTAAGCGGTAGAGTTTATGATGGCGATGGGACTTTGAAGAATCGAGATTGAATGAGGAAGATCGATGGGGGATTTTGATTTGGGGAACCGGTAATAGGGAAATATCGGAGACTTAAAGAAATTTAGGTTTTGGGGAACGATAACAGGGATAATGAAAGAGAAATTTTGTGGCGTTTTATTAAAAAACGCCGGTATAGCTTATTTTTTTGAGGCGTTTTTATTAGAAATGCCGTTATAATTTTATTTTTTGCGACATTTTTTTTTAAAACGCCACTATTATTATGTTTTTTTCATGTTTTTAATTTTTAATTTTTAATTTTTAAATTTTAAATTTTAAATTTTTATTATTAAATTTTAAAATTTAATTACCATTATTAACTCTTTTACAAATTTTTTCTTTCTTTTACATCAACATTATTCTTTTAAGTATAGTCTGTATTAATTGTTTAGATTTTTATATAAATGGCATTTAATTATATATATACACCTAAATTTTGATATAGATACATCTCATAATTATATATGAATTTTGGTTTAATGTGTAATTTTAGATGTGAAATTCTAATTGTGGTTTAAATGTATAGTTGAAACTTTAATTTTGATTTAATCATACACATTATTTTAAAATATAAATACATCAATATATTTTTATATTGAATAAATATAAATTTTTTATGTATATAAATAAAAATGATGTTAATTATATCAATAATTGTGTTAATATTTTACAAGATCTGGATCAAATTAAAGTTCATGTATACAATTGCACACTAAACCATTGTTCATGTATGCTTTTGGGATTTAACCCATTTTGATATATATTTTTAAAATAATAATTTATATTTATCTTATTTTGATTTATATTTAAAAATCTAAGATTAATCATTAACGTTTTTATCAAAGCCTTAAACCGTAAAATCCTAAGTCCTAAACACATACCCTAAACCTCAAACCCGTAACCCTTAAAATCATAGACCTTAAACCTTAAATCATTAAACCCTAAAACCCTAAACGCTTGTCATAACTACAAATCTAACACCGAAACCTTAAAGTTAATCTTACATCGCATTTTAACCTTAAAGTTAAATTTATTTTAAATAATAATTTTTTAATTTTTTAATTTTGAATATTATATTAATTTATTATTTTTTCATAAAATCAAGCCATGACTCTAATCCTAAGACTAACCAGTAAACCATAAACTCTAAACACTAAATCTTGCAACATCGAACTCAAACCCTAGTCACCCATTCAAACCACTAAACCCTTAATTATAATCTTAAACCCTCAATACCGATAAACACTAAGATATTAAACACTATACAATAAACTCAAATAACAAACTTTAAAACACTAAACCCATACACCAAAATAACAAACCCTAAACCATGAAATTAACATACTAAACATTAAACCTTAAATCAATTTTAATAGATTAATTTGTAACTTAAATGAAAACTCTAAATTGTTTAGTTAGCAATTTGTAACTTTTCATAATTAAGTAACTAAAATGAAACTTTCTCATTGCTTATAAGTGAATTTATCAAAATAAAATATAATTCAAAGGAAGCATAAGAAAAAATATGAAAAACTTTAGTGGCTTTGAAAAGCTCGATTTATAGTAGGCGTTTGTGGAAAAAATCGATTTTAAGCATTATTTATCGCTATTTATCCTTTTTAGCGGCATTTTGGAAATAAACGCCGCTATTGCTCATTTTTTCGCGGCGTTTTCATTCAAACGCCACTAATGTGTAATATTTGCGGCATTTTTCTTTAAAACGCCGCTAAAAGTCTGTTTTGGTGTAGTGAGAGTTACAAAGGTTCATCTTTTTTTTAATGGGAACAACCTCAAGGAAGCAGGACGATGGACTGATTTGTTTTGATAACTGATGAATGGTTTTCATGGAGATGGAGGCTACTGGTTAAGGAATAGACTCGTTTCAATTTCATTTGATTTTTCTGTTTCTATTTTGGTTTATGCTGGTCTATTGTGTTCTATTTTTTTTTTTTTTTGCTTTTTCTTTGGTTTTCGTTTTACTCATTAACTAGGGGACAGCCACCATTGACAGGACAACACCAAAATTTTTTTTCATGTACTGTGGTGTCGGCCATTGACAGGCCAGCACAAAAAAAAATTTCGAGTACCGTGGTGTCGACCATTGACAGGCTAGCACGAAAAAAAAATTTTCGGGTACAGTGATGCCGACCATTGACAGGCCAGCATAAAAAAAATCTTTTTTTCGGGTACAATGGTGCCGACCATTGACAGACCAGCACAAAAATTTTTTTTTTCCTTTACTAATATGATACGATTTAAAAAAATAGTATGCGGCCATTTAACCAAAAAATTAATTTTTTCTAGTACATTGGTGCGGCCATTGTGAGCCAACACAAAAAAAAATTTTCTAGTACGATGCTTATGACCATTGACAAAGCCAACACCCAAATTTTTTTTTCTTTTTAGAATTTTTGTATACCAGTATAATACGATTTTAAAAAAAAATACCTTGGTGCCGCCATTGACGGGCCAAAGCCAAAAAAATTAATTTTTTAACTGACACAATAATCAGGCAATCATGGGTTCAAAATACCAGGTGGTGCCGGCCATTGACAAGCCAAAACCCCTATCTATTGTTCATTTCAGGTCATTTTGGTGATTGTTTTTAAACTTGGGTCATTTTTATAAATATTCAATTTTTTAAGTTATTTTGGTAAAATAACCGTTGATACTACTCTATTCATATTTATGTTTTATTTCTACCTTCAAAAAGCATATAAATTAGTTTCTTGATTGAGTTTAGTGCCAATGCAGTTAAAAATTAGCAACTCATAAGTTATATGAATTTTTTTTTTTAAATTTATAACTCACAACTATATCAAAAAATTATATAAAAAAATTCATTACAAGTATTGAATTAAATTAAGGACTCTTTTGGATGGGCATTATATTTACTTGCAATTAGTGTAAAAACAATGGTAACGGTGAGATTAAACACTTCAATAATACTATAACATGAGACAAAAAGAAAAGTTAAACACACCGCACTAAAAATAAACGCAAGGGATCCTAACTCAACAAATAACTTACTCATACCTCAAAATTCCCCAAACTTCCTATTTTACAGTTAAGTTAATGTCTCATTGGCATAAATTATGTGATACTAATTGTTCTTTTATATAGCAATGACACTAAAAATAAGAAGATTTTTCTTTTTAAAAAAAAATTATACAATTTTATGATTGTGTAATAATCGAAGTCAAATATTTGACTTACGAGACTACATTTTTTTTTTGGGTAATTAAAATGATTCAATTGCATCAACTAAACCAATACTAGTTGAATGGTTATTCAACAACATTCTATCTTGGTGGAGCATGTCCATCATAATCGCAAGAGGTTGTTACCTTAGGTAATAAGATTATAATGTAATGTTATTTAGCATATTATTGAATATGTTATATTATCTTGTTTGGTTCACTTAGTTAGAATGTAAAGTATTGTCTAAGTATGTTTACATTATTTTATTTGGTTCATTTAGCTAAAATGTAAAGTATTGCTATTTGACAGATGAAATGAAAAATTATCTAAAAATACATTTTACTAATTTGTCTTTATTATAGAATTTACTTTTGTAAAACATGTATAAATAAAGAAGTTGAAACAATTTTAGACATCATTATCATACTAATTAATCATGGGTGCTTAACATTTTTTTTTTTTTTGAAAAAGTAAATTTATTAATTCATTCCATGAATAGGACCATACAATTCAGGAAAAAGAAAAGAGACAACAACAATAAAGGCTTCAACCACATCATTAATAGAACATTACAACACATGGACAATCGACTTTGACACAACTTAAGCACAACATATCTAGAGTGATTGTAAGGGAAATCAACCCCGAATGGCCCAAAGCGACGGACAAAATCAGTAAAAGAACTGAGCATTCTAAAAAATTTATACAAGACAAGACAAAAACTTCTAAAAGTAAAATTTATTAACCGATGGGAAAAAAACATACAAACTGTTGGACAAAACACGTTAGATAACAAAATATATAAGTATAAATAAACAATTATTTATATATATAAATAAAATATAAATTGAATAATTTATATTTAAATTGTCAAATACGTAAACCAATAAAAATCGTAACAAAAAGTTGAAATTGAAAGGAAGAATAGAGATTTACTAAACGTTGAGACTTGTTTAACATAGTTTTCTTAAGACAGATTCGACCGCTCCTACAGTATTTGGAGAAACGTCAGTCGAATGTCTTCCAGGATACAACAACACAATGATCAAAACAATAGCACCTCTACAGCGATCAACAAACAAATGTTACCTTTTTCTATCACTGGAACGTTGGAAAATATGCAGAGGAAAAGAAGAATTTTGAGAACAAAATTAATTCGGTGTGAGAGTATAACTGTAGAAAAATTCTTCCCACAACCCAAACAAGTGTGCAAAAGATAAGGTTTCAAGCTTAATCATTCATTTATCCTTTAAGAGGGTTCTCCTATATATACACATCTCACACTTGGTATTTAACTAATGTGGGATTTAAGCTTTTACTTTTCCTCAACAAATATTCCAAGTAACTTACTTTGAGCATCAATTTCTCATTATCACTCAACCATTTTGAGCATATGATATACCATTGTAAAGGTATCATAGAGTAGAATATGAAACCATAATGTTATTATTCAACTCACCTTTACCTATTGAGAATATGCCTCAAATTTCCCATAATATGCAACTTTTCAACACAAACTTAAAACAATATGAGTCTAAATTAATTCGTGAAATTATTTGTTATTTTGACGTACTCTCTTGAAAAGCTACCATTTGAGTATCTGTGGTCAATCCATTTTTCAAGATACCTATCGTTATCTGTCTATCACAACTTGTGAAGATAACGAAGATACTCATAAAATAAATATGCAAACTAAAAAGAAAGAAAGCACTTGAAGTGAATGAGAAGAAGAAAAAATGTTGGTGAAAAGGAAAAAAAATATGAGCAATAACTAATTCGAAAGTTGATACCATCGCTAAACAAAATAAGAAAGAAAAAATAAATGGCTTGGATGAAAAAGAGAGAAGATTTTAGGCCATTATGCTTATTAATTGGGAAATTATTAATTAGCTAGTTGAAACAAATTATGTTTGATGCAATCGGTGCTATTTTTAATAAGTATCCATCTTTTAAACCCAGATATTTTATAATATTCAATGGCACAAAACCTATTTATTAGCTTTTTTTTATATAAAATTGATTATAAATAATAATTATTGTATTAAGAAAAATTATAATAATAATATAAATAATATTTTTATTAGTATTATAAAAAATTCAGCCTCAAATTTTACATATTTTGTCAATTTAGTTTTGATTTAATAAATTTGGCCCAAGATATTACGCTTTTGTCAATGTTTACGGAATATATAAACATTAAGGAATAAATTTGTTATTATACCAGTCAAATTATATAAAATTTATGGAAAATATTAACGCTATGATTAATTATCTTGAGTTGCTAATTTTCAAAATTAACGGTAATTAAATCGATCTAATTTTTTGAGAAGGACTAATTTACTTAATATCGAAAGGGTTGAAGATGCATGTTTTACCAAGATACCTTATTTTCATTAAAAACTAGATTATGATAATGTTAAAATATGCCATAAGTCTCTTTACTCTTTAGAATTTAGTTTTTATACTTTTATTTTCAGAAATTTTGTCCTTCTACTTTTGATTCAAATTCATGTATAACTATTAACACTACTAGATTCTTTTTATTAAATCTAAGTTCATTATAATGTCATTTTTAGTTACATGGTTACCAAATGAATATTTTTATTTTGAAATGTCGGACCAACAAATTTAATAAAGATTAATAGTTGGACCTGAATTTTAAAATCTAAAAAGTAGAGGGACTAAATTCCTAGAAATAAAAGTACAAAAAGTAAATTTCAAATTTTCTAAAAGTACAGGACTTGTGATATATTTTAACCTTTTTAAATTATAAGCAAAAGTGATTTAGTTTTTTTTTCTTCTAAAAACCCATATAATCTCATAAATGTATTATTTTAAAATTACACTTTATAGGGTAAATTACCAAGAAATACCCTTTTTTTCAAAAATTACCGAAAAGGACTTGTTTTCCAATTATTTACCGGAATATGTCATTTTCCCCGAAAACTCGTCCACGTCAACGAGAAGTCAGGGGATGCAGAGAAAACAAGTCCACGAGGAGAGTTTTCGCCACATCAAGACAAATCGCATCCTTGAGGACGCGCTTTGCTGATGTGGCAAAAACGCTCCCTCAGGGATGCGTTTTTGCCCTCCCCTTTCGTTAGGGTTTTCAACTGTTTTTAGGGTTAGGGTTAGGGTTTTAAGGCTAGGATTTTGTGTTTTTAATGGTTTTTAGGGTTTAAGATTTTAGGGGAAAGTTAATGAATTAGAGTTTAGGGTTAGTTAATTAAAATAATTTTAGATTTAGGGTTTTAGAAAAAAATATATCAACAAAATAAAAATTATTTGTTTTTTTACAGTAGTATCTGGTAAAATAATTTAGAGAAGACGTTTCTAAACAAATAGTGACCAAAACACTTCAAGCAGGATGCACTGTCAACAAGAGTACTGAAAAAAACTCCAACATGGACGCTCTTTTGCTATAGTAATCTCTGGCAAAATAATTTTGAGAAAACGTTTCTAAACAAATAGTGACCAAAACGCTTCAAGCAAGATGCCTTGTCAAGAAAATCTTCAAAAAGCTCCCACGTGGACGCTCTTTTATAGTAGTCTCTGGCAAAATAATTTTGAGAAGACGTTTCTGAATAAATAGTGACCAAAACGCTTCAAGCAGGATGCACTGTCAGCTAGGGATGAGCGTTCGATCGAATCAAATCGAATCAAATGAAAAAATTTTGAGTTAATCGAGTTGACGAATCATATTTTATCATCTTAATTTGATTTGAAATTTTCTCGAATTGAGTCGAGTGAGATGGAATTTGAATCGAATCGAATCGAATATATTTGTTCGAGTTGAATTTTAATAAATGATTTTGGGTCCTTGTAACCATTTTCACACATCGTAATAAAATTTGTCCACATTAACCAAATTTTTTATTAACTTTCATCACCAAATAATTTATTTATTAATCTTTTATATACGGGTTAGCTTCTTTGCTTGTTTAGTTCTTTCAATCATCTTGATTCTTGTCATTATGTATTTTGGAATTAAAAATATATTAATTGTAAAATGTGATTTTTTAATAAAAGTTATTTTAAAGATAAAATGTGAAATTGATACCAATATAAAATTTTAACACGAATATTTTATGGCATAATTAATAATTCAATTTTAATTTAAATATTCAATATGACTAAACAATTCAATAATATAAATAATATAAAAGTGAAATTTAATTTAATAATATAAATAGTAGATATAAATAAATTTATTTCATTTATATTTAGTGATTTTTTGATAATTTTGATTTTTTATTTGAGAGTAAAAGGTGAGAAGTAAAAGTTTAGGGGAAAATAAAAGTTTTGGAGAATAAAAGTTTGAGGGAAAACAAATAGGAGAGTAAAAAATATTAAAAAAATTACAGGGGGGATGGGTTTGGGGTAGATGGGAGGTGAGATGGGAAAGGAGTAAAAGTTTTAGGGGAAAAGTGGGAGGGAGTAAAAACTTTGGGGGAAAATAAAAAGTTTTGAGGGTTTTTGGGAGTAAAATTTTAGAAAAAGTAAATGGGAGAGTAAAATTTTGGTGGGTTATGATTTTGGGTAGATTGGGGGGTTGGGATGGGAGGGGAGTAAAAGTTTTGGGGGGAAAGTGGAAAGGAGTAAAAGTTTTGAGGGAAAAGTAAAAAGGTTTGGGAGTTTGGGGTAAAATTGTAAAATATTATAGTTTGATATTCGAATTATTTGAATTATTTGAGTTATTCGAATTCGAAAACCCAACTCGATTCGAACTCAAAATTCGAAAAAAATTTGAGTTGACTAGAATAACTCGATTCGTTTAACTCGAAATTCAAATTTTTTTCGAGTCGAATCGATTTTTGCTCACCCCTATTGTCAGCAAGAGTACTGAAAAAAGTTCTCACGTGGACGCTCTTTTGCTACAGTAGTTCCTATTTGTCCTTAGACTATAAATGAGCCAAATTTCATTCTCAGGTTGCATAATAGAAATTGAGGCAAAAGTAAAATAGAAACTGAAGATGAGTGAACGTATTAGTGCTGTTATTTACTATGATGGTGAGGTTTGTGACACTAAAAACGGTGTTGTTTTTTTATCGGAGAACACAGCGTGACTGGCTTTTAACCAGAACATAGATTTGACAGAACTTCGCAAAAGAATTAGGCATAAAATCTTGGAACAACACCAATGAAAGTTCAGTCTATTAAGTATAGATTTTGTGCTTCGGTTGATCCCGTGAGATATGACTCATTCGACATCAAAGGTCCTCGGAGCTTGAAGGCAATGGTGGAGACTCATCTTGCCAATGGATCACCCTATCTTGAGATATATGTACAATTTTCATTGCCAAGTAATCTTCCTTTGACTTCAACATCTACTGCTGTTCGAGGGGAATACACAACCCCAAGCCAATACTCTGTTAGTGGGAGGTAGAATATGAAGCGCCCGTGTTTGGTAGTAGTATGGAAAACACAACCCCTACACGACACTCGGTTGGTAGATGGGACATGCATATCCTTCCTTTGACGTTCGATGCTAGACATATGTATTGGGGAACGTCATTAACTTCTAGTGGTTGGCAATCTACATATGATTGGGGACGTTACGAAAGTTGTTTAAGAAGGGGTAATGTACTCCCCACGACATCCACCGGCGAGGGGACCTCGTTCGTTACAGATGATGGTGGGTCAGATGATGAGTCCGATGTGGATTCACCTCGAGAGCCTAGCCCCGATGGTGCAGAAGTTGCATTATTTTCTAAACCAGAGCCTGTTCCAACCATACTTGAAGATGTTGAAGGGGGTTCAAATGAAGAAGAAGAAGATCCATGATTCAGGGCGTACTCGCCTCCAACCCACATGCATAATGTCGATCTATCTCAAGACGATGCGTTGGAGTTTCCTGAACTACCACACAGAAGGCGTGAACGTACAAGTTCGTCGTTGGAATTGGGTGAATTAGAAGTTGGTAAAGAGTTTTCCACTAAGGATAGTTTTCTTGGTGCATTGAAACAATATAGCATCGAGAACGGGGTTAACTACAACATGGTTAAATCCAAACGCAATAAGTATGAAGCCAAGTGTGTAGTGCAAGACGGCACATGTTCATGGAAAATCATGGCCTCGTTGAGGAAAATGACAGGCTTGTGGGAGATTAAAAAGTACAAAGGTCCACATACATGTCTTGCCTGTACAGTATCACTAGGTGTTTTGGGTTTTTGAATAATACTGATATAACGTAATGTTGCATTATTTAACGTTCTTCGTTGACAGGTGTTTCACAAGATCATCCCAAGATGGATTTAGATATGTTGGCTAACTTAATAATACCGACAAAGAAGGCGGATTCCAAGACTTTAGTGCCGGTATTAATTGCCAATATTCGTAGCCATTTGGGGTACACGCCCTCTTACCGTAAGACTTGGATAGCTAAGCAGAATGCGTTGGAAAAGTTGCATGGTCGGTGGGACGCTTCATATAATGAAGTGTTGCAGTGGTGTCAAGTGCTAGAGAAATATGTCCCATGCTGCATAACAGACCTTGAAACGGTACCTACATACTACTATGATAGATTGCTCCGTGGATGCCAAGTGTTCAAGCGTCTGTTTTGGACATTTAAGCAATGTCGATACGTATTTCTATATTGCAAGCCATTGGTATAGATTGACGGTATCTTTATGTATGGTAGATATACACATCGGCTATTACTAGCTATAGCACAGGATGGCAGTGGGAGAATCCTTCCAATTGTGTTTGCAATAAACCGGGGGAGTCAGCTGATGACTGAGATTTCTCTCTATCTAGGTTAAGGAGACATGTCTGCCCCCAACCTGATATATGCATTATATCGGATCGGGGCCTTGGAATACTAGCCGCAATAGAGAGACAGGGAAGCCTATGGCATCACACACACCATCGATATTGCCTAAGGTATGTTGCGTCCAACTACAACGAGCAACATCGATCTACAAGTGAACGACGGCAAGTGACCAACATGAGTATGTAATATCTATTAATATAATTTTGTTTGTAATATTCAATTTATTTTTAATTGAAGAGTGGTATGTAATATTCACTATGAACTTATATTGGCAGGGTACGAGATCAATAAGAACTATTTTCACGAGATGTTGACGATTTTGCGCTCAGTTAACGAAGAAGACGTAAACTACCTATGCAACATACCTTTCGAATAGTGGACACAAGCATACGATGGTGGCCTACAATATGGTCATATGACCTCAAACCTGACTGAATGCATAAATTCTGTTCTAAAAGGAACGCGTCATTTGCCGATAACATCAGTTGTGCGAGAGACATATTTTCATTTAGCGACACTATTTCCAAAGCGAGCAACGAGTTATAAAGAACAAATGCAGGGAGGCCATGTATGGTGCGTGAAGGTATTGCGAGAAATCAACAAGGAGAAGACACAGGCCAACACCATGCACACAGTGTGTCACGATCGCGACAACCTATGGTTTCGTGTGATGGGGTTTGACAGACCGAACCAAGGTATTGTTGGTAGGCAATATCGTGTACACTTGAGAAATAAGACCTGCGACTATGGGATATTTGACGCACTTCGTTATCCATGCGCTCATGTAATTGCAGCTTGTCAGAATCTCCGTCTTGATCCCATAAGCTATGTCGACGAAGTGTACAAAACAGAATACATGTACAATGTGTGGAGACACGTATTCCCACAAGTACCAGATAAACGTAGGTGGCCGTCTGTATCGTTTGCTCCATTTAAGTTGTTACCGGATAGAGAACTGCGTTGCAAACAAAAGGGTCGACGTTGCTCGACTAGAATACGCAACAATATGGATATCCGAGAAATAGCCAACCAACGGAAGTTATGCGGATGGTGTAGGAACTCAAGCCATACATCTCGCTCATGTCCAAATCGAAATAGTTGATAGTCTCCTTATCATTTTTGTATCTTGATGGCTATAAAAATTCTTTTAATTTCTTGATGAAAATGGTGACCTTTTGTAGAAGGACTAAGTTGCAAAACGAAAAAAAAAGTTATTCAATTAATGTAAAATATCACCATCATCAGTATTTTCAAAATTATCTTTCTTGCTAAATGATTATTTTGCCCCCTACGATCCTTCAAATTCTTACATTGGATCAACACACATCTTGATAAAATTACAAATTAACCCTCATACTTTTCACTTATTCAATTTAGTCCTAATTCATCCATTTCTTCTTAGTTTCTAGATCCTTTCACCCTTAAAAACAACTTTTATTTTATTACAATAAAAATAAAATATTAAAATAAATTACAATAAAAATAACTTTTATTTTATTAAAGATATAAAAATAAATAAATTACAATAAAAATAACTTTTATTTTATTAAAGATATAAAAATAAATTAAAATTACCAATAAAAATAAAAACAACTTTTATTTTATTAAAGATATAAAAAATAAAAATAACTTTTATTTTATTAAATAAAATACTATAAAAAAGTTTATACAAATATATTAAAAAATCAATGTTGGTGCCGATCGGAATCAGTGCCACATGGGATGGTCGACGGTTACGCATTGAATTCCTCCTTCTTCTAGCTTCCAGGGGGTTGTGAAAGCTCAGGCGGGGATTCTGGTTCCTCCGGTAGGGAGTCTGGTTGTAGGTGTTGGGAGGATGACCCACCTTGATAAAATAATAACTGCGGAGGTGTTTGCATCACTCATGGCGGAGGTGTCTGAATCCCATAAGGCGAAGGAAATTGGTAAAAAGAAGAGCTCCCCGACGGCGCCTCGTGCTATCCCTCATGCGACGACGGCCTACAGATCGGCTAGCCAGTCGGAGTAGTCGGGAACGGGCTCGAACTGGGCCATGCATTCAAACCTGCCATGGGACTGGAAAAAGGAAACATATAAGGGTTAGGATACATATAAGGGCTAGGATACGCACCTGGCATAATCTGAAAAGGCTGTGATGTGGGTGTCATCGGCTAAATGTTGGGCCCGGTGATTGTGTGAGCGCTGTTGATGGGCCGGTGATTGTGTTGTCGCTGTTGATGGTCCCGTCTCATCATCCCTTCTCCTTGGATTTAAAGGGCCCCGCCGTTCCCTTTGTACACAAAGTTGTCATCGCCTCTCCTCTTCTGACAATAAATACGGCTTGCCAAGGATCTTAAATCATGACATGTATTCCGACACGCAAGCTAACTCAGGAGCGATGATCGGTTCCCGAGTAGGTATATAATCATACCAATTTTCCTACAATTCGATATATGCTGACCAAAATCTTGGCCAATCCGTATGCAACTGCCGTAAGTCAACTTTGTGCTCATCATCGAGCACCTCAGGTGCCACGGGAATTGGTTGTCGGAATCCAAATTGGCGCAGGACCCGATCTGACTGGTGCATCTCCACGGTGGCATAGTTGACCAATGGGACCTTCACATGCCAAATATTTAGATTTTGAAAGAACTCATCCGGAATTACTGCCCAAATTGACAGATCCTCGTATGGTATCCATTCAAACTATATTAACATGATAAAAATATTAGTTATATACTAAATACTAAATACTAAATACTAAATATGAAATACGAAATACGAAACGACTATTTTATTACAAAAATATATTTTATTTAATACTTACTTGTGCTTCCAACCATTGGTCTAATAGAAGTCGTATATCTTCAAGCGAGGTAGGTATTCCAACATAACTCGCCGAATGGTTCCACCTAATTAAATAAAATTTTAGCATACAATTATATTTTAAATCTACGTAATAATTGAAAAATCTAATATTAAATTTACCTCGTTATGAGTGGGAATGTATATGGGTGGTCCACTCGATGACGTAAAAATGGAAAGCGAAACCATGCCCATGATTGCAGTAGTGATAGACAACCTCCGATTTTCGCTTTATTCGGTCACGTCGCCCCGCAAATCTCCCGATACAATTTTGCTAGCACGGTAGACCCCCAACTCAATTCACCGGTTGCTCTAAAATCAACGAGTTTCAACAGCCATCTCAGATGTACTAGGTTTCGTGACAAGTACGACATCAGATAGCCTCCAATCATCTCAAGAATGTATGCCCGAGCATATCGTATTCTTTATATTTCGGTCAATTATTATCTGGCTCCGGGAATGTGTCTCGTAACCAGCCGATCTCGACCCGACCTCCGTTAATGTTATCCGAAATAGCACCCAAAAGCTTGTAGCATACGGCTCCCCAATCACCAGAAATTGCGGACCCGGTGACTACGTACCCATCCACCGATAATCCAATTGCAAATGCACGTCTTCTAAAGTAATAGTTCACTCTCCGCATGAAAGATGGAAAGTGTGCGTCCCGGTCTTCACCTCTCTATCAACGCACTGATTAGTTTCGGGTCCAACTTGCACCCCCGGCCTATCGTGGCCACGTGCCAAAAACCCGCTTCCCGCAGGTAATTCTCGATCAATGACAATGGCGGACCAGACATATTGCGAATATAGCATTGCAACACCCGATCTACAGACTATATAAAAAATTATAAAATTAAAATTAATTAAAATTGCAAAAACTAAAAAAATATTAAATAGTATTGAAAAATTAAAATTATAACTTACCATTTTCATTTGATCGACGGAGATGTGTTTATTGTTGAGACGAATTAATTCTCCGACCATTGCTAATACGATCGAATATTTTTAAATTTAGCAAAAAAATTATTTCAAAAACTTTTAAACATGGCATTTTTGTAAAAATTAAAGGACTTTTGTGAAATTTGAGAGGAACTTTAAAAGAATTTGAGAGAAATTTGAGTAAGGACCTTTGTGTGAAAAAATTAAATGGGAGATTTTTTTTTTTTTTACCATTGGAAGCAAGTAAAACACGTCCCTGAGAAAGCGTTTTTGCAACATTAGCAAAGTGCGCCCTCAAGGACGCGATTTCTGCTGATGTGGTAGAAAATGCTCCCTCAGGGACGCGTTTTCCTGCTGCATCCCCTGAAATCGCACTGACGTAGACTCGCTTTCGGGAAAATGGTCCATTCTAATAAATAATTAAATAATAGATCATTTTTAGTAATTTTTGAAAAAAATAAATATTTTCTGGTAATTTACCCAACTTTATGGATTCTCAAATATTGGTGTCTGATTGACTTCATTTGTAGTAAATAAAAAAACTTGTTTTTCATTTCCAATTTCCAGACTTTGCAACTGGAGTTTACCGCAAAAGATTTCGCTGTTTAGTTAAATTTAAAGATCTGGGTCAATAATTTTTCCCTTGAATTTCGGTATTTAACGAGATCCATTCATATCCGCTTCGAAAACTAAGAGTTTCCAAAAATCTACCTCCAATTTCACCACCACCAACAAAAAAAATAAAAAAAATGGCGGAAACCGATAGTTCAGAGTTTCGTATACTCATGTTTCCGTGGTTGGCATTTGGTCACATGACTCCATATCTTCATCTAGCTAACAAGTTAGCTCAAAAGGGTTATCGAATCACTTTCGCAACACCCCAAAAGGCTATCAACCAATTACAGCATTTGAATCTATTCCCAGATTCCATATCGTTCCATGTCATTACCGTCCCCTCCGTTACCGGTCTCCCTCCCGGTGCCGAGACTGCTTCCGATGTCCCCATTTTCTTGAATCATTTCCTCGCCATAGCCTTGGACCTCACCAGGGACCAACTCGAGAGCCTCGTCACGTCGATTAAACCCAAGTTTATTATTTACGACGCTGCTTATTGGATTCCCGAGGTAGCCAAACCATTGGGGATCAAAACAATTAATTTCAACGTCGTTTCCGCCGCATCGATCGCTATTGTTTTGGTTCCAGCACGGAATGTGCCGAGGGACAGGCCTATAACTACGGAAGAGTTGGCTACGCCGCCACCTGGTTACCCTTCAACTTCTATAGTGTTGCGTGGGACTGAACTAGAAACCCTGTTGTTTGTGACCAATCCTTTCGGGGCAGAGATGACGTTTTACGATAGAATCACTTTGTCAATGAAGAACTGTGATGTTATATCCATAAGGACTTGTTACGAAGTTGAAGGGAAGCTGTGTGATTATATCAGCAGCCAATACCAGAAACAAGTTCTTTTAACAGGTCCAGTTTTACCCGAAGATTCCAAGTCTTCATTGGATGAACGATGGGGTAACTGGTTAGCTGGGTTCGAACCAGGTTCAGTGGTGTTTTGTGCTTTCGGGAGCCAATTAATTCTTGAGATGGCTCAGTTTCGTGAACTTGTATTAGCGTTCGAGCTAACAGGGCTGCCGTTTTTCATCGCCCTGAAGCCACCATTGGGAGCCGAAAAGGTGGAAGAAGCATTGCCTGAAGGGTTCGAAGAGAGGGTTAAAGGGAGAGGAGTGGTTTATGGTGGATGGGTGCAGCAACCGTTGGTGTTAGCTCACCCATCAATAGGGTGTTTCGTTAGCCATTGTGGGTTCGGTTCCATGTGGGAGTCTTTGCTTAGTGATTGCCAAATCGTGTTGGTTCCACACCTGGGTGACCAAATCTTGAACACCAGGCTATTGGCCGATGAGATGAAGGTTGCAGTGGAGGTGAAGAAAGAAGAGAACGGTTGGATTTCAAAGGAGAATTTGAGTGAAGCTATCAAATCAGTGATGGATAAAGAGAATGAAGTGGGTAAATTGGTAATGGAGAATCATAAGAAATGGAGAGAAGTAATAAACCCTAACTTGATGAATGGTTACATGGACAAGTTTCTGCAAGGTGTGCGTGAACTTGTCAGTTGAAAGCATCGTAAGAAAGAGGATACCCCCCCAAATGTCATATGGCTTGAAAAAGTTTGGAATTAGTTGAGCATTCAAATGCCATGGATATATCTTTCTCGAAGCTTACTCATCTTTTGTTTTAGTTCATTATCAGCTACATTTATTTTCATGTAAGTTTAACTTAGATCTTTTTAGTTGCAGCTATTTTATGTAAGTTTAAAATCAGTTCATCAATAAATGTCATTTTATTTAATTAATTCTATTATTCTCACAACTAATTATTATACAAATATATTTTAAATTAAAAGATCGAAAATCAAATTACTTTTTAAACATGAAATTAAAACTTCTCCAAAACACTCTACTTTGAATCATGTCACATTACTTTTATAAACAACTTTTATGCCCACTTTTTGCCACATTGCTACCCACCATGCAAATTTTGATAAATTAGAAAAAAGAAATTATCTGCAGAAGTTTTTTACTTTAAATCATCCTTTGCTTGTAAAAAGTCCAAGCACCGAGCTTCCCATAGTGTATGGAATTATTGTAAAACAACATATTTTCATTTCATGTATAATGAGGCCTCAACTTCTGTAATTGTGTAGTCTTCATCTAATCCCCCCATGCTTTTGAAGCTTAAATGCAAACATCAAACTTTATCTCAGTGCCACAAATGAAACAACACCTGACTGTTCTTATTCCTCTTCTTTATTGCATACAGTGCAGAACAATAGCTGAAAATGTTTTTGAGTTATGAAATGAAAGATCATGAACTGATTACAGGGTTAAGTTGCAGAGAATACGGGCGTCTTGGATTTACTTTGAAGTGTCAAGCAGGATCTTGTCAAGATTTCGTTTTCCTTCAGGGGCGTTTGAGTACCATGAAGACAAGTAGTCTCTGTAAAGAACCGAAGAATACAGAGGTGGGGAAGATTGAGTCACAAGATCAGAGACGGGGGATATTCGGACTGTCTTGGCTGGGTCATGAAAAGTGGCGATTGAGAGACGGGCTTTGCTTGCATTTGTTATGGCTCGGTGCACACAGGCTTTGTATTTCCCATTAGTTATAATCTGCAGTTAAGGCATGATTCTCAACACTCATTTTTCATAGTATGATACATTGATAGAATATTAAAAAGATGAGTAACACACCTCAGTTTGGTCAGCCACAAGAACAAGGATGGCATTTGGAAGGGGATCGACCAAGAGCCACTCTCCATCCTTGAGCACTTGAAGGCCGCCAACATCGTCCTGTATTAGAAGCGTGATGACACCTATATCAGAATGAGATTGCAGGCCCAACGTCAAATCTGGCTGCGGACAAGGAGGATAATAACTGGCTGTTATGTTCTGATAGAACTCCCCAACTGCATCTTCAATGCAGGACGCCTTCAGTCCTAAACTCTCAGACATTAATGCCAATAGTCTCTGAGCCAACGCTTTCATCTCATCGCTATAATTAGCCATCAATTCCCTACATAAACATAAACCAAGTTGAAAGCATCTTTAACAACATTAGTCAATATAAAACACACTACCTGTATTCGGGAGGAAAATGAGGCCAAGCTGAAGGATTGCGGCGTGAAAGAGGTAACGTATGGTGATCAAAATAGTCCCTCCAATCCAAAACAGTTTCATTTTCAGAGCTTACTAGCAAACGACTACCGTATCCCTCAGAGGCAGCAAAATTCGGATTGCAAGCATATTTAAGTTTATCCTCCATCTGGAAATCATTGAAAAAAGAAAGACAGGCTCTCCTCAAACCATCCAACAGTTTCGTAGGTACCCCATGGTTGATAACATGAAAAGCTCCCCATTCTCGACAAGCCTCTCGAATGGCCGGGAGGACGGACTCCTTTTCACTGGATAGATCAACGGCAGGGACATGTTTGCAGCTCAAATCAGCTATATTTTCAGTTACAGATTCAGGCCGGTTCTTGGGGGGTTGAATGAATTGTGACGGAACCTCTGAAATGCCCATTTGAGAAAGAATTTGAACCCTTACTGCCCCTTCCATTTCCCCCAATTTCTCAACTAGCTATTGAACTACAAAGCCAAATACTGAATCAAGATCAGATAATCAAGCAAATCCCTAAATATCATGGAAACTGAGTTATGTTAACTATAATTGCATAAAACTTAACAAAACCAGATTAATAGTTAAAACTTAAAACCCATATCATATTTTCATCATGCTTCCAAATTAGATGCCAAAACTACACAATTCTGCCTTAAAATTCATTTTTTTATTAAAATACGTAACTATGGTTGAATACAGCAAAAACAGATTACGACCCAAATCTTATTCTCAGAAAATTTCCAAATTGCAAAGATGATAACAGAATCAGACAAACTTGTTTGGATTATAAATTATATAAATAATCTATGAGTTTGTATACCAATGAGAAAATATACTGAAAATGAAAATTGACTGACCTGCAGCAATTATTTAAATTTCGAACAAAAGATTGGTGAAGACAGACAGGCCTCTATAAATCATTAAACACCAAGACTCAACGGGTAAGAACTAATTGTGGATGGGGCTTCTGGTTGTTTCAGATAAGTTATAATTTTTTATGAAATTAATAATTAATAAATTTAAGAATTTTTTTTATGTCGTTGTGTTGGGTTCTTCATTTGTTTTGAGTGTACTCTAAAGAAATATATCAGCTTCTCTTATCAAGAGGGACAACTTTTTCTCTTACCTTTTATTAAAAGAAAATTACTAAATTATTTTATTTTTTAAATAGATTCTTATAATTTTATGATATCTAAATAAAATTTCATAATTTTTGTTTCTATTTAAGTTTTATTTCAAACTAAAATTTATTTAAATACGGTAATACAAATCAAACAGCTTTTATTTATATATATATTTCTAAAATATTTTTACATGATTAAAATATCATATATTTTAAAATTTTAAAATTTAATCCTTATATTTTTATTTTCAAAATTAATCATTTTACTTTTTAAATTTTAAAATTTAAATTTAATTAACATTATTAAATTTTATGATGTGACATTTCAAAATAAAAAATATTTACTTAATAATCATATTTTTAATAATAACCAAAATTTTCTAAATTAAATTAGTGATTAAACTAATGAGACAATCAGTTCATCAATTCAAACAACAAACTAATGATCTAACCAGTTCGATGAAAATATTATTAAAAATTAAGATAATAAAAAGCTATCACTCTCTCCCACCTAAGTGAATTCTTCGAGTAAACATCCATTCAAAAAAGGCAGTGTTTTAATGTAGACGGTAAAGGCTGAGTTGCTTGTTCAAACGCGAATTGATTCGAAAAATTTAAACAAATTGTAACATTCAACCTGTAAGACATCTTTCATAAACAAAATCATAAAAATGTGACAAGTTATTATGAACTTTTAACTCGAGGCAAAGCACAAAATACAATTCCATATCATAGAAGTCCTAAAAGAAACCCCATATAATTGTCACCATATGCACATCAATTTACAATGAAGGCAACATAATAAGCACGTTTGAAGATGTCAATGTACACGACACTCAAAAAGAATACTTCAAACGACCATTTCAAAACTTGAGCCAGAAAATTGCAGTACCTGGGACTAAGTTGCAATCTTAGTAGAGATCAATGGATAACTTGCAGAAAGCAATAAGACCCAAACCTCCATAACATTATATCATTATGTGATGGCCATAAGGACAAATACTTGACAGTACTCAAGGGGTGCAATAAACTCAGATGATGAAATTTACATGGTATATATAGGTTAGCTTCAACCTAGCTGAACCGAAATGTTTTGCAAAGCAGTTTCCAGTAGGAAAGAAAATAAAGACCATTCTAGCATACCTCAAGGAAGAAGATTCGATACGGACTTAAAGCAATGCCAACCAACAAAATTTGATTTTTAATAGCCAAAGAAACTCACCTCAATCCATGCTGTAAAAACCAGGATCAATCAAAAGGCTACTTTGTCATTAGTATTGACTCTATAAGAGAACAAAGGCATAATGTATCGAATTTACAGTGAAAAGAAACTTCTTTGTTAGAATCTATAGGAACCAACACTCCATCTCTGTAAACAAATTTTGGATCAAACCCGAATTGGATGTTTGGAGAGGTGTTGCCTACAGAGTGACAGCTACATTCCTTAGGAATAAGTAAACTATTTTCTGAGCTTTTGCATTGACATATGCTCCACTCTGGACGGTGAGATAACTTCCTGGGATTTCCATTTCTCAAGTTTTCATCAAATTTATTGCTGCTATATCTGGCAGCAAAAAGTTTCCTAACTGTCGAAAGAAGATCCACAGACAATAATGCAACTGTATCGTGAACATCATCTACTGTCAAATCGCTCCCATTTGATTTCCATTCTTTAAGCAGAACTTTTTGCATCAAAGAAAGGAGGGAATGGAGGCAATCAGAGCAGCAATGATAAAAGCATGTAACCACAGATTCAGTTGGAAGAGCAGTTTCGCTTGAAGAGAAATTGGGAACTTCTTTACGTTCATGATCTGTAGGTTCGCCATCTTCAGGTGTGATAGTTGTCTCCGTGTCGCAAGCTTTAGCAGAGGCAGGCAACTTCGCACCATCCAGTTCATCTGAACTACAGAATCCATTCTCAGAAAGAACGGATCCAGTTGGTGCAAATCCATTGGATTGTTTTGAGGACCCAGGATATCCCTCAACCACAGGATTTCTAGGACTTTCTGATCCACTTGGTCCAGGGTTACTCCCATTCTGCTTGTCTAAAAGAAAAACTGGATCATTGGCTGCAAAATAGTTATGATGCTCCACTGAAATAGTATTACCGCCAAGGCTTATATGGTCTACAGCCTTATCCACAGCAACAATTTTTCCCTTATGACTAGGAGCTCCATTAGCATCCATCCTGTTCAAGTCTATCCAATCCATATTTCGCATGGTTAATTCTCCCTCAAACGTAGGGTTTCTAGTACTTTCTGATCCACATGGTCCAGGAGTAGCCCAATTCTGCTTGTCAACATGAACAATCAGTTGGTTGGCTACAGAAGAATTGTGATGCTCCTCTGGAGAAGTATTGCCGCTGATGCCTATTCCCTGTGCAGCATCTTCAAAAAGTTCAAGTTTTCCCTCATGGTCAGAAGCACAATGATCATCTTTTTTGTTCAAGTCAATGGAATTAGTATTTTGCATGGTGAATTCCTCATTGTTTGCTACTTCTGTTTCCGGGCAACTTCTGGGCGTGCATTCCTCCACTTGATCTGTATTATCCACACGTGTAAAATGATTATCTGGAGATCCCAAATCATATGGTTCGAGGCTTGCTGCTTTTATTTGAACATCCTGATCTAAGCTGCAAATGAATCAAGTCTCACGTTAGTTGTAGATCCACATATGAACCAAAAGTTTAAGTAATGAGAAAAAGGTTACCTCTGCAGTGAATATGCCCAGCTGTTAACCATATCTTCCAGATAAGCAACTTGAGACAAAATACGAACATACTGATATCTGTCTTTTCCAGTATTAACTTTTTCATTAATCCACCCAACTAGGAGCTCAAGAACCTTCCGTACCTCAGAGGAAATTTCTCTAAGTGATGTGTACACACCTCTGTATGCTGATAAACCAACAGCAACCAAACCTCTAACCAACCCAAATTTCCCTTTGCTTTTACTGCTGCTGGGACCACAAGCAACAGCAGCCTTGTCTAATAAGTTAGTGGGACGGATAATGCAAGAGTTGAATGGCCAGCCCTTCCAGGGACCAGCCACATCTGCAGAAGGACCTTCTTTAAGTTTTGATGTCACCCAGCAAAGCTCTGCAAAATGAGGATATCGCAAAATTTGAAAGCCAAATGAAGATATTGCCAGCATCAAGCTTGATTTCCCCTTCAAATTTCTACTGTTTGTTGGGGCCGCTGGAACAGTAACAGACAACTCACCACACGTCTCTGATGCAACCCCCTTTTCACATGGCAAACCTTGAGATGCATTGTCATTTTCTGCAGTTCCAGAGGTCTGGACATAATTTTTTGTTCTGGAATCTTCATGGACATGAGATCTTTGATGAATTAAATGAACAAATGGTTGAAGGATATCCCTTGATAACTGAGCAGCAGATAGTTTGATAACCATATCACGGTTGAAATTGTTGCCAACATGAACAGTGAATCTGGGTACTGTTTGCTCTCTTGTAGTTCTGTGACTGCAATTTGGTTGACCACTCTGAAAAAATTGCCTTATTCTTTCAGGGAGCTCCAGATAAGGAACTTCTGAAGTAGCCTGTTTAGAGATAAGAAGCATTTAGACTTAGACATCAAGCTTGCAAGAGATGTGAAAGGCAGTACGAGTCGAGCAAAAAACGGGGGAAGGGAGACCATGTCTTAAGAGAGAAAATTTCAGTTGTATAAGGATCAGACTGAAACATTAACACATTTACAACAATTGGTTCATAATTTCCTAAATTTATACATGGGCTTCAAATTTGTATTCTAGTTTGATCGGTCATACATGAGAATGATGTTCACAGAAAATAACCTCTAACCTAGAGCTTCTCAAAAGAAGGTCAGTCAAACTCTACCAGATCATTCAGTTTATAACAAACAGATAAGCAGCACTGTCAAAATAACCTTTATTGCTAAAGCAGAAGGAAGCTTATTGCATTGTCATGAATGTACAAGCACTTAGATCTAAACATTGTCAAGCAAGCACTACCATGTTACCCCGACACTAGCCAATCACATCTACCCAAGGAACTCTTGAATAGTAATAATAATAATAATAATAACCTTATAGATCAAGCACATGAATTTGCTTTTATCAAAGCAAAAACTACTTTTATTTCTATGCTCTACAAGTAGAACCTAGCTACTAAACTATCAGATCTTGAAATGCAAATAAGTAAATGAAATAATTCATACCACAATTATCAGGGACGTTGACACACAAATAGATTCCACTTGCTCAACAAATGAGCTCCATGCATGTGAGACATTTTGTACAGCGGCTGTAGCCTGTGCTGTCCCTGTCAACTCATATTGCAGAGAGGATCCATTTTCCTTCTCAACAAGTTGAGGATCTTCCTCCATGGGAGTTTGATGGAATGTTGAAGGTGAACTGCTCTCCTCGGAAACTTGATTAGTGGTCTCCACAACCCACAAATCTATTCTTGGCATAAACAATACACTTGACCCCATGCTTGCACATTTCACTGCCATGCAATTTGAATAATTTGTAAGAATTTCCAGATGAATTAGATCTATCAACCTGGTCGTCTAACTTTCACGCAAGATATTTCTTTTGAGCTTAAAACACACTGTGAATGGACACGAATAGATTTAAAAACTTAGAACATGAACGAAAACAGTTAGTATGTCATACATGCTAACAGAACCCTTATCATTAAGCTACTAACCACAACAGGATAAAAAGGAAAATCAAAATATATCTAATTACTTAAGTTGCAGAGAAGGGTCTATTGGAAACTCCATAGTCTGTCCTTATTTAGTAGAATAATATGTTAGCTATGCACTACTGAATACCGACTTCATATTGTAACTCTCCTGAAATAGATATATGAGGAAATTCCAATTTTGGACTAGTTTCCACTAGTTTCATTTTCAAGAGGTAAATAGTCAATGCCAAATTAGATGTTTTTTAAGTGAAGCCTTTAATTATCCTTTTAACTTATATTTCTAACTAACCAAAGAAGAAAAGACAAGAAATAATCCTAAATTGAAGAAGTACAAAGCAGTTAAAAACATAATCCAAGAAGCAAAAATCATAAATGGAAAAAAGGAGGTAGGGAAACACATGGTATGAAAGGACGAAAGTCTGCACTTATAATCAATCTCATGTTTCTCAAAATGTAAACAGGTATTAACAAAGAACTAATGCTACCACAACAAAAAGACATGGCATGAGGAACATACTTAAAATTTGAGTTACTCCGTAGATTAAGTCACCATTTCCTTCTTGTGCAATTGTAGATATATCAACTTTCTGTATTTCTATGTTCCCAATGAAACAATGAAGAAGACAAGCAGCAAGATGCTTTTGACCAGATCTGGGACTTCCAGCAATTAATATTCGAAACCCAGTTCTCCTTGTTGAAGTAAAATAGGTATTTTGTGACAAACTAGAGCATGTACCACCATTACGCACAATTGAAGGTTCAAATGTACCACCGTTGTCACTAATATCACCCATATCATAATCAGTAAAGCTAAACTCTCCAATTAACATTCCAGCATGAGATAATCTTCTCTCTATCTCCCCAGTAACCTCACCTTCTTGAAGAATGTCATGAACATGGAACCACCAATGATCCATGGGCAATCTCTTGTCCTGCAATACTGAAACAACCACACTCTCAATCACTGCACCACCTTTAGAAAGAAGGGGCGGCAGCCAGAGGCGTTCATCCAAATGAAGAGAAACAAGCAAAGTGGATAATGGTTCCAATAGACAAGGAATGAGATGAGTAGGAAGAGGAGAGGCAACTAAATCTTGAGTAGCCATCCCAGCTTCTCTACGTGAGCAAGGAGGTGGGGAACATGACAAAGCCTCCAACCAATCCCTTTCCTCAACTGTGACAGTAGGGAGAGGAACACGTTTAGCACCAGGAGTTTTCTCTTCAGCAGTTGACAAAATTTCCTGCAAAGGAAAATTCCTCTTCAAAGAAATAACAGCTGCTTGAGTACAAAGGGCCTGCAAATCTGCACCAGCAAAGCCTACTGTCTTTCTTGCAACCCATTTGAGCAAAGATCCAGTAACTGGTTTTGGCCATCGTTTAGTATGAAGTTCAAGGATTGCAGCTCTGTCTTCCATTGATGGGAGCGGAAAATAAATTTCTCGATCAAATCTCCCTGGTCTCCTCAATGCAGGATCAACGGCATCAGGGCGGTTTGTTGCCCCTATCACCACCACTGAACCTCGAGACTTTAAACCATCCAACAGTGCAAGTAATGTGGACACAACTGAACTATGTGTCTGATCTTGCTGCCTTGTTCGCCTAGGTGCTAAACCATCTATCTCATCAAAGAATATTATGGAAGGTTGACATCTCTCAGCAACCTGGAACAAGAGCCTCAGCTGACGTTCAGCATCACCAACATATTTTCCTAAGCAGTCAGCACCTTTGCGGGCAAAATATGCAATCCGTTTATCCCCACGAGCACAAGAACCTATCAGTGCTCGCACTACAAGAGTTTTACCTGTTCCAGGATAACCATGCAAAAGAACACCTCTGGGAGGTGTAAGCCCTAGATTGTCAAAGAACTCAGGGTACAACAGCGGTAAGATAACAACTTCCTTCATGCATTGGATAACATCATGCAAGCCAGCAACAGATTCCCAGCCCTCAAAAGATTTTCCGTTCTCAGACTCAGAGCCTCCGATGTAGACAGGTGCCAATCTTAACAAATCTCGATGAAGTCTCTTGCCCTCACGTTTCAAAAACTCTTCATCTTCACCACAATTTTCCAACCATTTTTCTTCAGCTTCAATATCCTTTCGCCATGCATCATTTGATAACTTCCTCATTTCCAACTTCATTTTCTTAGCTTTCATTTTCTTTATCTGGGCTAAATATTTAATTCCATGAGGTTGGAAGAGATACCGATGATCAGTGCAGGCTATGAGAAATTTGCGATGATCAAATATACAGCCATTAGCTCTTGCACAAGGCTGCAAAAAATGAATGTCATCAATTAAAATGTATAATGAACCTCTTCCTTTTCTCAAACAAAAACTGAAGCAGCAGGAACAGGAGGATGCTTTAAAGGAGATAATATTTTTGGGCATAGATATCAAGAAACAAACCAAGTGATATGTTTTTGGACAACGATCAACACGGCATCCAATTGTTGCTCCTGGCCTCCCACATCTACTGCATTTTAATGCTCTTCCTCTACAAAGTGCTGCCCTAACTTTTTTTAAGCAACCCAAGCCGGCAAAATAAACCTGAAGACAGGAATATCAATGAACTGGGGATATGCAGAAGAAAAAAAATGAACTTCTGGAGAACTTAATGGGTGATATATACTGTAAACTTCTGGAGAATTCTTGAACTGCCTAAAATCATATAGGATAAAGACTAGGAGCATATTTGGCATAAAAGTGAATGTTGTAACGGCAAAAGTTCAAGATATACTAGGAATGAAGAAGAGTATAAATGGTTGAGAAGCTATGGGAAAAGACCAGGGTGTGTCAAAAGCACAAAACAAGTTTTCACATCAACAGTGGACATCCAAAAAATTGTAGATGAAAATCAATGGGTATATGTATAAATGGATGCTTAGACAAACACATCCACCAATACCAGGAAAATGCAATTAACAATTTCGAAAGAGGAGAAGAAAACAGCACTGCACCTCAGGACTCCATATGGCACATTGTTGATGAACCCAGATTCCAGCAATACCATAACGATCATTTATAGGACCAAGGAGACGACCAAGCCACCCAGGTTCGTCGCCAAACCCATCCCAAATGTCATAGTCTGGTTCCTCCGATGCTGAAGAGCTATATGCTTCATTTTCACTATCACCTGCATCATGGACCAGCTTCTTTGGTGGTTTTCCATCAGTCCCACCACCGCACAAACCACACCTTCTCCCTTGTTTGACACGTGATTTGCCAATCATATACGCAGCTGCTTGATTTGACTTCTCTACCTTCATATCGTTCTTAACTTCCAAATTTTTTTCATCACCATTTACTAAGCCATCCTCTTTTGCATCATGAAGACCAACATCTTCAACTTCCTCTGGATCATTATCCACTTCTACAGCATCCTCTTCATTTTCTCCTTCACTCTGACATTCTAACTGTTGTACTTGTTCTTCTGTCAGCTCCACTCTTTCAACTGCTCCAGTTACCTCAAGAATTTCATGGCCAATGCACTCCTCTGATTGCATACAGTTTGATACTTCTCTATCATCTTTAACCACCTCATCCACATTGCCATCTATTATCTTCCCATTTCCATGACTCATTTCACTCTCTATAACTACTGGACCCTCCACAACCTCATCGCCCCTATTATTTCCAGGATTCGTTTTGCTTTCTAAAACAGGTGCACCCTCCACTACCCCATCTCCTTTAATTTCTTCTTTTTCCAACTCTGTTTCTTCTTCCATGCCACAAATCTCAACCTTCTCTTCACTCTGTGAACCACTTGAAGCCTCAATACTCCCCAGCCTCCTGGATTTCACAGCTACCATTTCCCCTCCATTCGATTCACCCAACTCCTCCTCCTCCTCCTCCTCCTCATCTTCATCCTCATTGCCACCTATATCCTCAAAAAGCTTCCTCCTCGATAAAACTCTCTCCTCCACCTTCACTTTGACATTCACATTCTTTCTCCTTGTCCTCAATCTTGATCTCCAACTCCCCAAAGTCAGCCCTCCGTGATCGTCTCCTCCTCTTCTTCCTGCTTCACACTCCCTAAACTCCTACCCCCCCTAACAAACCTCTCATTCTTCCTAATCTTCTGCCTTTTCCTCGGAGGTGGAGGTGATACATCCAGAATAACCGGTGCCTTCCTGACTCGTGAGCTCCTACGGAGCTCGAAATCTGCACTTCCCGACCCGTCAACATCATCCCTCTTATTCCCGTCACCATGGTTCCTATTATACTGTTCCTCACATATTGCATCTAATCTCTTATGTTTCTGTCGAAGCCTACTGCCCGATTTTCGCCTAAAATCACTCCGCTTTGATGAAGAAACCGAGGTAGGTGATAATTGCATGACCAAAACCTCCGCAAAATATATAAATACCTCTGATTTATATATATAAAACTTTCTCCCAAAGTTATAAACTATTGCATACGATATCCTTTCAAAAGATTCAAGCAAATGGTATTCAACTAACGATCCATCTTTCAGTTTTTTTTTAAAATGGGTGATTGAATACAATTTTGAACAAATATAAAAACGACCAAACTCAGGACTTGACTCACCACGGAGACGCTGAGTCGGATCGTTCCGGCTTGAGAATCGAAAATGGAGAGAAACCCATCAAGTTAAAATCGCTTAAAAAGTCAATTTAGACCAAAAAAGTCCGGATTTCGAGTGGCTTCAAGTTTTGGATTTCCTTTTTCAGGTTAAAAACTAGGGCATAAGATTTTAGAGAAGGAAACAGTATTGTGTGATATAAATTTTATGTTCATCTCACGCGCGTAAAAAAACACGTGAATTAGAATGAAATTTTAATTTAAAAAATTGGGAGTCCAAGGGATATTAAAGGTTTAATTAGGATTTTTAATGAGTTATAACCCTTTCAAACCTAACTCAAATCTACATTTTATTATAATAATAACTAATTAAATTAAAACTTAATCCATATTATTTTTAAATTTTTAAACAAATGTCTTTTAATGTATATAAAAATCGTATTTTATAAAAATAATTTAATTTCTTAGGTGCAATTATATTTTTAATTATATATGCAACTTTAATCAAAATTAAAAATATCTTTATTTAGCCAACTATTCTTAATTAGATCGGCATGAGCATTATCATCAATGCAAGAGCATGTGGGTTCAATTATGGATTGGAATGAATTATCATAGTTTTAGGAATTATATAAAAAATAGATATTTTCAAAATCTCTATGAATTATCTAAATTAATAATACATAATATATTTAAAAATGGTTAAACTAAATAATATTAAATCATTGATTTATTTTCTTAAAAAATATATAAAAAATAATATTACATTGTCTTTTTTTAAAAATATTGTTCAAACACATAGTAATTGGAGTTATTAAACATGAGATTGTTGCCCAAACTTGGCAAATGAAAGCACGCGCTGAATTGAAGAGTGGGGATATTTAGTGAAATTGCTTCATTTTTGCTACCAAAAATGCAAAAGTTGCCGCCAAATGTGATGGATTTATATGTTTTTGATGAAAAAAATATTAAAAAATAAAAGATTGGGAAAATATGTTGATGTCATTTGTGAAGCGTAATGGGAATAAGGTTTGAAAGTTCAACGGCTCCTTTGAAAGGCTTCCATAAGTATCTTCAACATTAGAAACACAATTACATGATATGAATAGAATATGAATCAATACACAACATTGATATATGAATCGCCAGGCTTATGATTTTGTGTATCTTACAGGAAAATGACAAACAAGTTCAAAAAGGAAAAAAGGGTCAATCTAAATGTTCTACTCAAAGCTTGTTCGATGAAGAATTCGACCAGGCATCGACTGGATTAAAACTCGAAAACATCAAAACAGAGGATTCCAGATAACTATTTTTCAAAATGATCATACTTTTGTGTAATGAAGTACCTAAAGGTTTATATTTAGCTTAACGCTGCTTATCGCCTTTGTCTCGATGGATGTTGGATACGGTTCTCAAAGAGAAATTCAACTTTTTGAGATCCAGGATTTCTCTTTGCAGTAACTTGCATAAGTGCTCCATCGACAAGCATGCGTTGCAGTACCCTTGCTATATTTTTCGAGTCGTCAATACCTAGATGGTGACATCCCAACGATGGGATTTCGAGTTGTTTCATCATTGACATCATTCCTCTGGCCTGTCATCCATAATCAAACAGTTCATAACACAGATGATACGAAAAAAGAAGAATAACATCCTTAAGTAATCAGTGAAATAAAACCAAATGTAACCTTGATTACTCTCTATACTTCTATCTATCTCCGTCTTGTTGTTGTTTAGGGCTATGTTACCAAGACTCGGGATAAGTGTTGAATACAGATATTGTCCAACAAGCGCATACTCAATTTGCTTTAGGTTTGTTCATGTATTTGAAGGATCTTACTCTCATATGCATGTTTGAAAATGTGCCAGATATGGATATTTTAAGAATATGAAGAGTCTGGATAACATAGATTGAAAGAAAGGAGTGATAATGCAAGGTTAGTTATAATAAATAAGTACAAACATGATTATGATTTCAGGTTCTGATCTTGCATTTCAGTACCCTTTCAAACTTGAAAGTGGGAACTTTTATTATTTGTTCAAGGCTTAGAAAAAACATGGCTATACAACCAGTTATGGAAGCAACAGACCTTTATCTTATTGGGACAGAAGCAGGTTCAGCCAGGATTGTATTGAGCATGTAGCATTTAAGCTCGAAAATAAAATTTATCATTTCAAAAAATGAGTATTGGCCATGGATTATCCATTTAAAGCTTCAAGATGCATGAAATGAAAGAAAGATGAAAGCAATGGATCAGTTTAATTAAAGCTTGCAGTTACCTCACGGCCATAAAAGTTTAGATATACATCCTTTAGATTGATCCATTCCATAAAATATGGAGGTAGCTTGATCCCAGAAACTTCACATTGCTGAGGGATCTTCGTCTTCAAATCCCAGTTTCCACTAATATCAAAGAGACGAACACTCTTCAGCAGACGAAAACAATATATATATATATATATAATTTTTGAGGAGTTTCAAGACTCACCAAGTTACAAATGCTGCACGAGTAAGGCGGCCACCCCTTTCCTTTTCCCATAGGTTATGTTGACTTAGCCAAGCTTCAAACTGCTGCATAACTTCCTTAAATGGCTGAGCCGTATCATGCCAGACTCTGCAATCAAGTCCAATTTTAGGAACAGAACTACACTTTGATTAGCCATAGATATCCTACTTAATTATTGTAGTATGTAACCAGCCCGCAGATTGAAAATGACCAATACTGATACAGTAGAATAGAAATAGATTCAGTATCACCTATCAACCCTGATTTCACCATATTTTCCTTCAATGTATTTGTTTACTGCTTGCTCACTCATTTTAGTCGGCCTCACAAACCTGTAACAGTGTTTGAACTTTCTTATGAGTGGCTCAGTTGCATCTAAGTTAAACCACTATAAAAATTAGCATCCGGATATGGTAGCAAGAAAAAGCAAAAATTGAATAGCACTGGTGTCAAACATACTTAAAAGAAAAGGAAATGGAAACCTGTGAAAGAAATCCACTAAACTCAAGGATTTTGCATCTATAAGCAGCACAGGAAACTCGAGTATCTCGACTTTCCCTTCCAGATCAATCACCAAATGAAAATCCACATTTTGAGAGCATTTTTTCTCAATGTCAGTGCCATTAACTTGAAGATCTCTGGAACAGTCATGATTAAATTTCTCTAGATGGGAAGGATCATCCATCTGAATCAAAAAAGTAACTAAATTAGACATCAGAACTAACAATACATGATCTTATTTTTTTCATGTATATTTCAAAACAAGAGCCCTGCATTTGCCACATTCAACTTCAAGAACAATAATCAACCAAAGTTACATGTTCAATTAGATTTCAAGGCTAATGCGAAACAAAACAAAACCCTATACTGGAAATGGCAACATTGCCATGAGGCTCAAATAATGCAGCTGAGGACCTGCAAGTCTCTGCAACCTAACCTTTCTTTAAACCGGTATTCAACTTGACCATAAAGGATGCTATTTCTGACTTTTGAGTACTTTATGAAACCAATAAACACCAAGCAAATCAACATTATCCTAATAAAATAAGGCTTCAGTGCTCCCTGCTATTTGCATATACATTTGGGGGTTGTTAAAAGGAAAAACAAAGAGAGTTTATGAAAAATGCAATATGCTTCCTAATAATAAAGATTGCATGCAAAACTAAAGTCGTCTAATTAGTTATTCAAAAAGTTAAATTTTCACCCACAAAACAAAACCATCAGGCATTTAAAATTAATTCAAACAGATGATAGGCAAGAGATGAATTGTGAAACCAAATACATGAAAATCAATAAATAGTAGCATCGTCTTAGTGATTGTAATGAAGGGTAGGTGTGGCAAAAAGCTAGCAGGCAAACCTGGGTACACTTGCCTTGAGTGAAGTACAAACACATGGGCCTCCAACGACTACTGCTGCTAAAGACTTGGGTATTCATTGCAGCAGACAAAGGAGGAGGAGGTGAAGGCGAAGGAGATGAGCAATGGGCTGTTGTAGAAATTTTGTATGAAGGAACATGAGATAGAGCGGAACTGAAGAATGGGTTTTTGATTGGAGAAGAAAATGAACGGCTCCAGAAGCCAAAGATTCGACCTACAGGAATCCTAGTAAGGTAAGCCATTTTCGGAAATGGCTAAGGTTCGGTTCCAAGAGCAAGATTTTTATAGTAGTACTTTTAGCACTACTGTTAGACTATGAATGGATATTTTATTATTTTTTCTTTTGTAAAATATTTGATGTAGTTTTCCTCCCTTTTGTCATTTTTCTTGGAATGGTGAACTATAAAATATTGGAAATAATTGAAATTTTGTTATTTTACTTAGATTTTATTGGATTTTAAATTTATGTTTATATTTTATATTTTCAATTTAGTTTATTTTTAGTAAGAACTAAAAATAAAAACATTTCACCTATTATCTTATTAAAACTAAAATAGTTTGACATATCTAACTAATATTAAAATAACCTTCGAGTTAAATTCTATTATAATCGACAAAAAATATTCACTTTATTAAAATCATTTTCCTCTCTTTCTTTTGGTCATCCTAACCTTAATCATAAAAAAACATTTTATGAACATGTCTGAGAAACAACTGAAAATAGACCATTGAGAAGATGCCTCACTTTTCTACCATCACAACCAAACCATATAGATGATGTCAAAGCACTTTAGGAATAAACATAGATCCAAATCAACTCCTTCTATCACCCCCAATATACACATTCCTTCCTGTATATATCTCACTGGTGTCCTTAGTTTGCATACTTGCACTTCTAATTATATGCATTAAAGCTATATAAACCAGGGATTCTAATTAGCTAGGAGAGGCTACAATGACTCAAAACTGAGATGTCAAATGGGGCATGAGCAACTGCTTCCGTCACGTACTATCTTCATCATGAGGCTCCATTTCTGTGAAATCTTCTACCACATCAGTTCTAGCAGTCTGTCTACTCAATGTGCGTAGCTCCTCTATCTCAACGAGTAACAATGGATCGCAAATAACTCTTTTTGCATGCACCATCTTAGGGCAAGCTGATAGAAGAAGAAACAGTCAGGAATGAGAGTGAAATGTAGATTCAATAACCCCATAATGATATCATTATTGAGTACCTGATTCAGGGCATTTGGCATTGTTATGATGGGATTTTATGTAGATCAGGATAGCATTCTTTTCGTAAATGTGCTTGCAGTCCATGCTGCATCATAGGAATAAACAAACTGAGTATAGGTTGAAACGAAAGTGTGGAAAAAGACGTGCATCCCAATGCATGCTCAAGTTGCTAAACAATTCAATCATATTGGCAACTCTAAAAGGCCACCTTGCTATGAGGTAGATTTTCAGCATTTTCTAAACTGAACCGAGGAAGCCATTGAAACTACCATCCTTACTATCATTCACATTGCAGTGTAAGAACTGCGATAGATTTGTATCAAAAAAGGGCCACGCATGTTGCTTTTCTCGAAAGTTTGAATGGCAACAACATTAATAAAATTTTCCACTAAGAGCAAATACATCTCTCAAAATATAAAGAAAATATGATTTTCGCCGGAAAGCTCTGTTTAAAATTAACTTCACAATACCTGCGAACTGGTTCTGTTAGTTCAGTAATATGCTTTCCAGTCAATGGACATTTAAGATTCTTAATACTGCTCTCTGTACTGGTCATAATAATATCCTCCTGCTCTTCGCCTGGCATTGGTTGTCCAGCATGATGAACGTTCTGTGGAAGATTCAACAACAACGGATATGTAAGAAGCCCCACTTGAATGATGATATACAATATTTATAAATCATGTTACCAGTAAAACTAAAAAAGCTTAAAGATGGTCGTTGGTAAATAGAGGGATACATAATATCCATTAGCATCAAGTATTCACTAATTTTAGCATAAGTGAGAAAGACAAAATGAGAATATATTTTTTTTCAGTTCACAAGTATAGCAGCTGTGAGCCAGGTTTCATGCATTTAATGACCAACAGAGTTCCCACCAACTGCATGCCAATACCAATCACTCCTATTTCAATATAAATGCACTGAACAGCAGCCCTTACCATAATCTCCAATAGCATGTATTTGTTCAGCTCAAACAAACCTTCACAATGGTCCCCCAACTGTCTCTTTCATTAAAGAATATAACCTCTTATTGGAACCACATCTAATAATTCCAGATTTTTAGTTTAGTGGTTCTTGACACGGTATTAGCACCTCCTTGGCATAGTGATTTAGATTCTAACCTAGCTACCACTATTCTAATTGATGCTAAGTTCCAGTAGAAGGTATATGATAGGATAATACTTTGTTCACTCTTCCATTGTAGTAAACTCACACAGGAGAGGTAGTGAACAAACCAGGCAATACAATATCATCACAACATTTTTGAAGACCAGTCATCCCATATTACCTTGGAATCGAAACTATAACACATGACCATACTTACAGCTTTGCTTGGTTAGGACATTTGGTGTTTTCATACTGAAGAAGCATGAAACTCCAACAACAACAAAAGGAAAAAAAAAACATATCCAGCACTAACATTAGATCAAGCCAAAGGTCCATGTTATATCAATAAAACTCTATGTTACATGCTTCCTTTGGCCATCATGCATTTATGAATTCTATAATCTAACTCTTTAAGTACATAACCAAAGCCACAATGAACTTAACCTTTCAGAACAAGAGACAATCCTCAACCAGGAGAAAACATTTGTAAGCAAATTCTCGACATGCTCAGCATTATACATTTTTTCCATCATTCATTTTGATAGATGTTAGGTTCTTACTCCTTTTCTTCCACCTCTCTCTCTCCCCCCTTGTCTGTATTCTAGGATAAACTAAACATCAACTTTTTTTTGTCGCCATCAACCAAACACCAACTTGAAACATGCAGATATATGCAGAAGGAACTGATTCTCAGAAAACTGAATTATCCTTACTCGTTTCTATTTCTGTACAAACAAACATGAATATTTTTGTCTACATATGTGCATACATATGCATATAAATGCATGTGTATTATAAAAACTATGATGTTTCCGACTAAAATCCAAGAACACTGGTCCTATTAAAAATCCAAAAGATAACAAATGACTTGAAACTTCCGTCTTAATAATTTTAGAAGTGATTTGATGAATTTAAAAAACCTACCCAGACAGCTTGCTGGAACTGATGCATCAGTGGATGATTCTGTGGATGTGAAGATGAACCAGCTTTGACTTTTTCAAACTCGGTGTCAAGCAACTTCTTAAAATCAGTTAACTATAGTTAAAACATGCAAGCAACAGATGATATTAGTTAGATACATATTGGCACATCTGTTTAAAACAGTATTAAACCAAAAACTTATGCATAGAAGAAATATTATTAAACTTCCACCTCAGGCCCTGGTCGGTATGCCTCTGCAACAGAATGAATTGCTGATGAATAATGTAGACAGTTTTCATGAGCTTCTACCAGCTCAGCAACAGCATTTTCTAGCTGCTTCACCTATAAAATGAGTTCCAATATCATACTCCATCAAAAAGTACTTTGAATTCTGATTATCCGTAAACTATTGGTTTGCAAGTCTGCATATCTCTAAAGAATTAGATGTTTGGTTTAGCTTATTTCATTTTATTCTTCAATATTACTTTTACCCTCTTTCTAGAATACGATGATCCACAACCCAGAAGCTGTAGTAACAAGAGAAATTAAAACACACAAACCACTTCAAGAGCTAAAAGTCAAGCAGAGCAATTGGTCCGAAGCACGGAATCCATAACAATGCTATAACTAAAACCCCAACCAAAAACTGGATAGCTGTTATATAATTGACCACCTCGCTCATCATCCTCATTCATCAATCAAAATGGGAATTTTGAGAAAAAGAATGCTTGCAAAATAATTCTAATAATCTAAAGCATCTTTCAGGCTTTACTAGAGCAAAAGTTCAATATTTAAAAAAAAAAAAACAATAATTTCTTATTACCTAACAAGTACAATGGTTTTAAATTTATGGGTGTTCAGAAAATTTAAACCCATTTGAATCCCAAATTTCCCCATTTCTTTTTACACATTAGATGAGGCTAATCAAGCACCAATCAAAAGAAGAAGAAGCAGAAACAAGCTAAAAGTTATAACTTGATTTATATTTTACATACTTCCAGTAACTAAAAAGGGGGAAAAAGATAAATTTATGTTTTAAAGGGTAAATATTGTCATATAAAATAAAATCAATATAACAATACCATGTCAGATTGATTATCTCTCTCCAAGTCTACAGCGATGTCCTTCATCAAATTCAAAGCTTTCCTTATATCCTGAAAAGAAAAAACAAGCTTTCAAATTTGCTTTGTAAAACAGAAAACAACTTTCCACTTTAATGAAAAAAAAAACTTACGGATACAAGCAATTGATTGTCAGAGTTAAGAGTGGAAGCCGCGCGTCTGATTCTGGAAGAAACGCCATCAGACCGAGATGCCGACGTCGACGCCATCTAGGGTTATGGATCAGACCGGAGTGTTCTGCGGGTTCCCGGCACTGAGGTTTTTGGAGTACTGATTTGGAGGGAGAGGGAAAAAGAGAGGGTTCTAGACAGAAAAACGCTGCGTTTCGATGCCAATAAATGCTGCGTTTGTTCGTCTCTATTTTTATTTGGTGAAAACTAAACCTAGTCCCTGTACTTTTTTATATTTAGAATTGAGTCTCTTTATTTTTCTTTATAAGAATTTAATCCCCTGATTTTCAATATTCCAAACTTAAGTTTAATTGTTAACACCATTAAAATCATTTTATTAAATTCATTGGTGTGACATTTTGAAATTAAAAAAATTAATTTATCATATAATGAAAAAATAATATTATAATGAATTTGAATTTAATAGAAAAAATTCAACGGTATTAACAATTGAAGCAAATAATCAAATTTAAAGTTTAGCTTATTTTTAAATAAATGGAGTTTAATTCGAGTAATTTGATTTTTATTTAAACTTGAGCTTCAAATATGAAGCTTAATCAAACTTAACCGAGCTTTGAATCTCAAATGTAAGTTATTTTGAATCTGAATTCCTTGTAACTTAAGATCAACTCTACTACATATTACATATTTGTTTATACAGGTTACAGGTGGTACTAAAAATAATCGGGTAGAGCTTTGGTGTATTAGGTGAGTTTCTATCTTGTGGTAATAATGGGAGGATCCTATGACTGAAGAGGATCTTGGAGGTTAGTGTGGATCTCACAGGATGAATGCTCAATCATGTAGGGCTCATATAATAAGGTCACAAAGAATTTAATCAGAATGCAACCAGATGTGACAAATGTAATCAGACTTAATTGTGGAAAATTAGAATTAGATTTATGAGATGCGACGAGATGTAATTTGGGACATTTTTTAGTAGATCTCCCTAAGATTTGGTGGTGGTCTAAATGACTTTTTATAAGAACAAGATCTCATGTGAGTGTTTTTTGTTTGGGTATTTGATATGGCAAGCGTATCCTCAAGTGAATTATTATTTTGCTGAGATACTTTTGTATAATAATTAGCCCTAATTGATGGGTAAGTTATATAGTAAAGTCTTGGATGTAGTAATTCATTTTGCCCGGGCCCATACAGAAATAGAAAATAAATAATAAATAAATAATGTTTTTTTAAACAGTCCAATACAAAATCAAATTAAACAGTCCAAACAGATTACATAGCCCAAATTATCCACTACCCATTATACCCGAGATCCTAAAATTAGACCTGACCCAAAGCTAAACCCCAACCCATTCCTAAACAGACTACTAGAACTCATGCTCGCACGGCCCAAAAGGGCCCAAAGTCTAAACATGTTTCAGTAAGCCTAGGGTTTTCTGAAATCCTAGGCGCCGCAAGAGCCAGCATCCCCATCTTTTCGCAGCAAGCGCCGCAGCCATCAACCTTCGTCGGCCGCGATTCGCGCGAGTAAAGCCCTATCACCGCCGCTCTCTTCATCTTTGACCTGCACAAGAAAGGAAATAGCAACAGCAAAAATGGCATTTTTTTTATTTCCTATTTTATTTTCGGGTTATAAAAACCCCAAATATGTAAATCGAAAAATATACACCGATACAGACAGTATACACATTCATAAAAACACAAAAGATTTGTAGAAATAAAAACACCAAACAGAGGTGATCTTCTACTCCTTATTCGCGTTATTCTTTTATTTTTTTGATTCCTGCAGATAATAAATACACGGAGGATATAATAAAGGAAAACTTTTTTTTTGTTACCTTTCGATTGGCGTTAAAAGAAAGGAGTCATTTGGCCGTCACGATCAGAGTATCTGATGGCGCGACGGAGGTGAGTGCGACGCCCCATCGGAATCCTGGCCGAAGGCCAAGGACAGAGTTTTTTAAAAAACTCAACTTTTTTTTTCTTTGGAATGATAAAATGAATTTTTTTTATGACTTTGTAACTTATATAGTAATGGTAAAACGGCGTCGTTTATGCTTAAACCAATAAACATCAATACGACGCCGTATAAAGCCTTTGTCCCGAACCCGACCCGATAGACTAGAGGATTCACGTGTTTTTAAGTCAATGGTCTACTTGTGGAACAGGTCCTTCTGCATTTTTTCAAAATTACAATTATGTCCAATAGCATTTTTTGTATTTACAATCTAACCCTAAAACTTATATTTTGTTCCAATTTGGTCCCTCGGTTGTGTTAAGGGCCAAATTTGTTACGACGCCGTTTTGAAAAAGGTTTAATTGCCCAATAAATCCCTGTGGTTTAACGCGCGTTTTTGATTCAATCCTTTTAATCTGTTTGAATTACTATTTAACCCCCTATTTTCTATGTTTATAATTTTTTTATCTTTCTATTTTATTTTATTATTTTTGACATTGTACTAAATTATTTTATTTTGTTAAATAGTCTATATCATTTTCTTTATTATTCTATATATTAATTTATCAATAGTATAAAATTTATATATAATTTTATATGTATTATCTTATATATTAGATTACTACTATGTATTATTTTATTCGATTTAAATATTATTTAAATTATGTATATTATCTTATAATTTGTATATTTGTTATTGTATTATACTTTTTTAATTTTTTATATATTACGTATTATATTATATATAATTTAAATCATTTTATCCTATATTATATAAGTTTTGTATAGTTTATAACATATATTAAAAATTCAGTTTTTTTATATATGATATTTATTAAAATTGATTCTATTACTTATTAGGTTATTTTATTTATTCTACATTATTTTGAAATTTGCATATCAATTATTATATTACTACCTCTATTTTATATGTTATATATCATTATATTATATTATGTAGTTTTTTATTTCATCCCCAACATTATATATAATTTTGTATATTGTATATTGTTTATATTTTTTTAATGTGAAATTTTATATATATATTAAATTACTATATCAAAATATACTTTGCTTATACATCATTTTTTTATATTTTACTTATTTCTTCATGGATATATGTATTATTGTTAGACTTTGTCATATCATTTTATTTTATTTTATAATTTATGATATTTGTTATAATTCATTTTATATTATCATTATATTTTACTTCAAATTATGCATACAAAGTTTTATATTTTTTTAAAATAGCTTTTTTTATCTTTTATTGCCTATTATTTTATATCTTATATTTTATATCCAGATTATCTTTTGTTTTATTATCATGTTTCATATTTTGCTTTAGTATAATTATTTTATTGTTTGTATTGCTTATTATTTAGTATTATTATTTCTTTAATTATCTATCGGTAGTAATTGTTGATATGATTTGTAATTGTTATTTGACATAAATGTTGTAATATATTCACACAACGTCTTATTCAAACCGTCTTTTTTATAAATATACCTTTTAAATTAAAGCATTTTATTCAAATATTTTAAAAAATACGGTGATATGTGATATTTGGGAATTCGAGAAGAATTGTGCCCTAACTTGGTTTCAATTTTTCTCATAGAACTTAAGGTATTATATATCCCTTCTCTTTTAAAACTGAAATTTACCAATTTCAAATCAAAGACTTATTCTTGGGAATTCAAGACGTTGTGCACTAACTTACTGGATATGATGTTTTGTGTCTCAAGGTAGGAATTTTCTAAAATAAAGACGTGCCTAGTTTCGAAGTTATGAGATGCTATATCCTAACTTACTGGGTATAGTATTTTATTTCTTTGAGATAGGCAAGCCTTAGTTTTTCTTCTAATAAAAGGATCTTATTTTCAAATTTTTCAAATTTGTAACATTAGGGCATGATTTTATCGATTAGGTACCAATTTTTGGGCGTTATGAGGGTGCTAACCCTTCCTCATACGTAACTAACTCCCGAACCTATTTTTCTTATTTTCGTCGACCAAAATCAGTATTTTGAAATACAACAATTTTCAAGGTGATCCAATCACACCTAAATAAAAAGGGATTGGTGGCGACTCCAATCTTCATTTTTTAAAAGTCGATCCCCATTTTTAAATCAAACTTTTTAAATGGTTTCGACATTGGAAACGGTGAATCTTTGGTGCAATGGATGGGTGGCAATGCTATATTGCTATTAGTGAATGTTAGGATCAACCCGATTAAGCAACAAGTAAAAAAAATAGCGGAATAAATTGAGAAATTGAACACACAAATTTAACGTGGAAAAGCTGATGTGTCTATCAAACTAACTACGATCACAATAAAGGCAAGCGCACCTATCGTTCAATAGTATAGTTATGGTAAGACCGGTAATATCGTATCCACAAGGACCAAGATTACTAGTAATTACTATCCTTTTATTATCTAGCCTAAGAATTGACGTGTGATCGTGTGTCAGGGTTTTAAAAATTTATAAAAAGAATGATCGAACCTGGAAACTAACTAAGACAACGATGGAGGCAAGCGCACCTATCGAACAAAAGTATAGTTTAGTGCAAGACCGGATTGTCGAACCCAAAGGAACCAAAAGTACTAATACTAACTTTCTTTTTATTATCTAGCCTAAGAATTAAGAGAATTATTATTTAATCTAAAATTAACTAACAACTAAACTAAAGATACGAAGACAAAGAGAAGGAATTGGGGAAATACTTGGGGGAAAAACCAATTTATTAAGACAATACCCGAGGAAGAATCCACCTAGACTTCACTTGTTATTTAACTCTGAACCAGACGATTTATTCACTTGACTTGATCCGTAGGATTCCCTAATTTATATTAATACATATTTTGAAGCTACTAACGTCTAACCCTAGGTTGATTAATTGAAATTTCTTTCTAATTAAAACCCCTAGAATTGTATTAACTCGATCTATGGACTCTCATATTAGGTTTGACCCTAATCCGATAGATTTTGTCATCCTATTTGTAACACCCCATACCCGAGTCCAATGCTAAGACTGGATACGAGACATTACCATGCTTGAACTCACTTAAAACATGTACTTAAGGGCTATAAAATTTTGTTCCGAATTAAAAACTTCTCTTGCTTAGTCAAATCATACCTTTCATGGGCCTACGAGGCCTTAAACACGTATTTGAAAACTTTCGAAACTCAAATGAAAACTTTTCCTTAAAATAGGGGTCACACGTCCATGTGACTTGGGACACGCCCGTGTACCCCTAACACATGCCCGTTCTTCCACCCGTGGTTGACACTGACTAATTACACACGACCTTGACACGTCCGTGGACATAAACCGTGTGCTATACTTTGATATACTGACTTATTTCACATGGCCTGGGGCACACGCCCATGTTTTGACCGTGTGTCATACACGACTTAAACAAACGGCCGTGGGATTTGCCCATGGCCTATCCTGACTTCAATTATAAAGGTGCGAGTGCATACGGCCTGAACACTGCGCTGTGTGCCTATCCGTGTGGGCACTTGAAGGTTATTTACCAAATTAATTGCCATCCTGAAATCAAGATCAATTTCATACTCAATTCAACAACTCAAGTTACTACATCTTTCATGAATAATACTACATGCTTCATTTATAACATTGAACATACATGCTTAGTCAACTTTGGCCAATCACTTAGCCATATACAAAAGAATAATAAACTTGATAGCCTATACATTGGCCCTTCTTAAAACATATACTCAAATGAAGTGTTTTCTATACATGCCATACTTAACATAAATAACTTGGCTATACCAAAATAGTGATTGATAGTGTGCTCCGAGCTCCGATGATGATGATCCACGAGATTAGCTTGGCGGGACTACATGGAAAGAAAGAAATAAGGACGTAAGCATTTAGCTTAGTAAGTTTGCATATAATACACATAGCAACATGCTTGATTAATATAAACCATTTGATATAAACAATGGTATCATAAATTTTAGCTATAAAGCTTACTTACTCATACTGATTCTTCCATATCTCATGATACTTACTAGTCTCATACTTGTGAGATAAATAAGGTACATTTATCACTTGATCGCATTGATCAGTATACTTTAACATGATAATCATAATCTTTCATTCATCATTCATAACATGGCAATACTCATTTCCAACTTAACAGTAGCTTTACTTACTTAGCTTTCTTATTATCTAATTTGAGCTTTACTCGTTTGCCCGATGAATTTCTGTGAATAATCGAGGATACTAGATCTTGACCCACATATGACTTGATGCCAAAGCCATATCCTAGATACGGTCTTACATGGAATTTCTCATCTTGGTGTCGAGGCCATGTCTTGACATGGACTTATACAAAGTCTTTCTCGTGTTTTCCCTTGGGAACTTACCATTGCCATGTCTTGGCATGGTCTTACTTGGTATCTTTGCTCATGAACTGATTAATGCCGAGCCTTGTAATCGTTGTAAAATTATCGAGTTTTAAAATTTATAAAGAGAATGATCGAACATGGAAACTAACTCTGACAACGACTTAAGGCAAGTGTACCTATCGAACAGTAGTATAGCTTAGGCAAGATCGAATTATCGAACCCAAAGGAACTAAAAGTACTAATACTCACTTTCTTTCTATTATTTAGCCTAAATATTAAATGATTTGGTTGATTAGTTAATTAATTACTAAACTAAGATGCAAAGATAAAAAGAATGAATTGGAAAATAACTTGAAGAGAAACTCAGTTGATCACGATGATACCATCAGAAAGAATCCACCTAGACTTCAATTATTATCTAACACTAAACCATACGATTTATTCACTTGACTTGACCCGTAAGACTCCCTAACGTATATTAAACCCTCTCTCGAGGCGAACAACGTCTAACCCTAGGTTAATTAACGAAAATCTCTTTCTCATTTAATAACCCCCTAGAATAGCAATAAGTCGAACTATGGACTCTAGTATTAGGTTTCACCCTAATCCGGCAAAATCACGTCACCCTATCTCTAGGCGCGCGAGTGGCTCCACTTAATTATGCTAGATCTATTCTTAGGCAAGGTCTATTCCTCCTCCACCTAAGAACATCTGACTTGAATTAATATCCCGGAAACATTAACACAAGAATTAAGCACACATAATTAAGAACAAATCAAGTATTTATCATATAATTTAGAAAACAATAATAAGGTTCATCTAGGTTCCATCCCCTTCAGGTATCTGAAGGGTTTAGTTCATAACAAATAAAGAAAACATCTCAAGAGAAAAGATAAAACAAAACATAAGAAATCCCTAAAACCCCCTGAAGGAATTGAAGGAGAGATCCGCCGTCTTGAGTAGAATTTCGCCTTTTGAGATGGATCAACTGGCTATCTTCGAGTGATTCCACAAAAGTTTCAGCTTCTACCAAATTCTGAATGTCTCGGCCTCCGCTCCATACGTCCCTTTCAGGTTACTCTTAGGGTGTTTATATAGACTTTTGAAATACTTTACTTGGCCTCTAAGTGTCCCAATTCAAGTATACTTCTTACTCGGTGTTTGAATAGGCTTTGGAATATGTTTCTTCGCCTCAAAGTATCCAAATCCGAGTGAAATCGCTCTCTCCCACGGTAGGGGCACGGCTATGGCACACACCGTGTACATCGACTTCAAGCCGTGTTTCGATTCTATTAATTAAAGCACAACCATGTAAATCGTGGTATGGCCATGTGAAGTAATTTGACGAGACACGATCGTGTGGCTTGAAGTCCAGGCCATGTTGATTTCCACTTTGGCCCAAATTAGCCTGTTTTAAGCCCGTTTCTCGTTCTTTTCATCCCCGGGTGCTTTTCTAAGTATAAAACATGAAAATAAAGGATTAAGAGCACCTTTTTACATAAATTAAGGGCTAAATCATCCAAAAGCATGCTAAATATGGGTTAAAATATGTTACTTTTACGATTTATCAAATATCCCCACACTTAAGCTTTTGCTTGTCCTCAAGCAAAATTCTCAACTTACAATTAAAACGAACTTTCCACAATTCACAATTTCTATCAATAATGCCTCATCATAATTCATAGATAATTCATACATGGATAATTTAACTCAAAGACTCCTAAAGATTCAAACAATTCTAAGTCATATATTTGTAGCACAAAAACATAGGTGTCTTCCCTTATTTAAATAATTACCTTTAATTCAAAACCGACAAGGATTGACATCTTCACTAAAGATTCACTCAAAGCACTTGAAGTGTTTAAGGTTCAATAATAAGCACTCATAAGTCGAACCTGAAAAGTTAATCCCATAGGCTTGCCTGAAAATCAAATATCCACCACTGTAATATGAGATGATACACAAATCAAAAGGTCTTTATCAGGGTTGTAACGGGGCTTAGGTTAAAGGTGTGGATAAAGGCTGAATTAGAAGGTTTAGAATCGAGATTGAATTGACAAGTTACCTAACTTTTAGAAAAATAATTGAACTAATAATCTGAATAATTACATCACATGAAAATAATAATACGAGCTTCTTCTTCAAGATGCTGAATTTAAACGTACAAGCTCTTAGAACATAGAACTAATAATGAATATACTTCATTTTTTTCTTTTTTCTTTTTATACTATTAATACTGAATATACTTCGATGGATTCGATTTTTTTAGAATAAATCAAATAAATACATAATATAAGAAATAACTATATCAACTGAAATAAAGTAATTAGGCAACTGATCAAATCGATTTTTGATAAAAGGGTAGTCAAAGGAATAGTGATAACAAATACAAAGGGTTTTGAGTTAATATTAGCGGGTGGATCAATAAAAAGGGTTGTTAGGATCAAATGGGTTCACTAAGGGTTAATTTGTGAATGTAGGCTTTTTAATGGAGTGAATGGGTTAAAACCTAGGTGCCTTTAACATCTTAATATATTAAATCAATAATGTGGTCTCGACATGTATAATCAAGGCAAGTTTTAGAATAACAATTCAGTGTTGACACACTCATAATCAATAAAGTGAGCACGAAAAAGAATATATGCTCTATAAGACTCAAAATCTTACAAAAATTATGGGTATTTGACATCAATCCCTGTAAATTTCAAACTTCAAGGTAATATTCAAATTCAGTTTAACAACCTAGGAAATTTTTTATTCTTGAAAAATAGACTTATCATGCTTGATTCTCTAGTATCTTAAAGTATAAATCATCAATGCACAATTATCAATGACTTACTCAAAAACATATCAATAAAAATCATAAATCATCAGAAATTTCACCCTAATTAATAATATGAGAAAATTACTTAGGAACAAGACTAAAATTCAAGATTTTGGAATAATGCAAAAAGTTAGGTACTTTTACCCCATACATTTAAGATGTACATTGCCCTCAATGTACAAAGATGGATAACTAATAATGTAATCAAAAAAGAAGGGGAGAAGTAACACTTCCTGAATTTTGGATGACTCCGGGAGTTGGCGGTGGTCGTTGTAGAAGATGGGGCTTGGAGGAGTGGTGGTGGAGTGTTCTATAGGCCTGGTGGGGTGGCTATCGACAATCTCTGTACTAGATGAAAAAATTAGAGAGCCTGCAAAGATGTAGCCATGAAATCTAAAGAAACATTAAAAATATACTAATAATAAAATTAAAAATAAAGAAAATAAAGAGAAGGAGACTAAGAAGAAAACTGAAATTAAAAGAAAAGGCTAATAGACTGAAGAGTCCTTATTGACAGATGGTTTGCGAAGTGGGTGTGACTTCTAAGGTAGCGGAAGGGCTGTGGCCGTGGTTCCTGTGTGATTCCAAAGTAGCCTTTAGAACCTAAAACCAAGAAACTAAAATGAAATAAACTAAATTAAGCATAAGATAGTCAAAGAGAAGGAAAATAAATGAGAGGAGAAAAATAAAATAAAAACTAAATAGTCGCTAAGACCCCTGGCATGTTGAGTCAGCTGAAGCTGTCGGCATGAACTCATATGAATCAGTCTCCTTTGAGGAGACTGTGGTTGGCCACTTACGCTTCTTCGACATAGCTTTGGTGTGGCTCAAGGGTTGGAGAGACTTGTGATGAAGAAGAAATCTGAGAAGAAGAGGAAGAGAAGAGGTGGAAAGTAGAAGAATGGGGAGGGGAAGGTTGGTGTTTAAATAGATTTTTGCTTTCTGGTGCTTGCCCACGCCCATGGACCAAGGGTGTGTTGATTCAGACGGCCGATTTTCAACCAGCCATGCCCGTGTGTGATAAGTCAGTATGTTGGCACGGTTGGGTGACATGGTCGTGTCTTTCCCGTGTCTGGTAAGTCAGTAGCTTCACACGGTCGTAGGGCATGACCGTGCCACTTTGTCGGTGCACCTGGGGGAGTGGTTGGATCCGTGACTTCAATAGTTAGTTGGGGCTAATTTGTACCGTCTCTGCCATATCAGTATGGAGATTCTATACTTCCACACGGCCACGGCCACGGCCGTGTGCTAGGCCTTGTGGTCTGGAATTCTGTACTTTTGTTTTATTAAAATTTTGGAATAAAAATATAAAGAAATAATCAAAAATAGAAATAAATAGATAGTGTTAGTGCTCGGGTTGCCTCCGAGAAGTGCTTGTTTAAATTCTTAAGCTAGACTTTCCCTTCGTTTGTATAATCATGGTGGTTTGAAGGTTTAAACATCTTCCCTCATGCTGTCTATTTTATATTCATGATAAATTTTAAGTCGAGAGGTGTTTACCTTAAAAGTGCCGAATGTTGGATTGCTTACCTCGACTGTTTCGTATGGGAAGATATTTCATACCTCAAAAGAAATGTCTTCGTTTGAACTTAGGGTTGGTGTTGTGATGTACGGATCTGCTTTATCTAACCATATCTGATCTCCTATTTTGAAGTGGTTTGATGTTCTTTTGAGCTCTTTTTGGGGTTCTTTAGGTTTTACTTCGTGCGATTCCTGTTCCTCTTTGAATTGTGACTTCCATTCTTTTATTTTTTTGACTCTAAGGCTTCGTTCCACATATAATTCTTCTTTGTTGGCACTCGGTCCGTGCTTCGGCTCTGATTCATATCCTTGTGGTGTTTCCTGCAATGAAGGTTGCTCAGATTGATCATCAACTGAATTGACTTTCTTACCTTCATCGATTGTAGTCCTGGTCGAGTCAAGAGCTTGAAGACTGATTGATTCATCACCTACACGAAGAATGAGTTCTCCTATGGCAACATTAATTTTAGTTCTACAGTTGCTAGGAAGGTTCTTCCTAAAATTAAGGGGTTGAATTATCCTTATCCATGTCTAAGACAACAAAATCTACTGGGAAAACAAAATTTTCAATTTTTACAAGAACATCTTTGATAATACCCCTAAGAACTCTAATAGTTTTATCAGCTAATTGAATACTCATTCTAGTTTATTTGGGTTTCCCTAAACCTAGTTGTTTAAACAATGTATAAGGCATGACATTAATGCTTTCCCTAAATCAGCTAACGCGTTATCAACACTTAAACTACCAATACAAGGGATAGTAAAACTCCCTGGATCTTTTTGCTTCTGTGGTAGTCTATTCTGTAACATTGCTAAGCATATTACTTTTAATTCCACATGTGGCTCTTCATCTAATTTGCGTGTGTTCGTCAAGAGTTGTTTTAAAAATTTCCTCGAATCTGGCATCTGTAAAAGAGCTTCAAGAAGCGGTAAGTTAATATGTAATTTCTTTAAGAGTTTAAGAAATTTACCGAACTGTTCCTCTATATCGTCTCTGTTTATTACTTCGGGGTAAGGTATGCGAGGTTGAAACTCTTTGATTATCGATTTTGGCTTTTCTTGTGTTTCCTCAATTTTGCCTTTTTCGTCCTTGTTTCCGCTTGTTGAGATGGGTTCATCTAACCTTACATTTTCCTGAGCTGTTATGGCTTGGATTTGCTCCATTGGGTTGATCTTGGTGTTGCTTGGTAGACGCCCTTGCGGTCGTTCGGACATTAATTTTGCAAGTTGTCCGACTGCTTTAGTGACTTTCCCTACTGACTTAGTAAGTTCCCCTAATCGGTTCTTGGTCTCTTCAGCCGATGTTTGTTGACTTCTAAGTGTTTTCTTAGTATCTTGGAGACGATTTTCTATGCTCGCCATGAATTTTGTCAACATCTCTTCGAGGTTTGGCTTCTTCTCTTGCGAATATGGCTGATTTTGGAAATTTTGGGGAGGTTGTTGTCTTTGATTTACTTGATTTCCTTGACCTCCCCATGAAAAATTTGGGTAGTTCTTCCAACTTGGATTGTAAGTATTACTATAAGGATTATTATTGGATCGAAAATTGTTACCTATATAGTTCATATGTTCGCTTTCTGTGCTTGGTTGGTAGGGTGGGTACTCAAGATTCGCCATAGTTCCACTTGTGTTGTACTGCATTACTGGATGTACCTGCGAAGAACACAAACTATCAAGCTTTTTATTCATCATCTCTACCTGATTCGATAACATGGCTAGTGCATCGATGCTGAAAACTTGGTCGATCTTGTCGATTTTGTCCTTGTAACTTGCCACTGATAATTATTCAACGACATCTCTTCAATAAATTAGTAGGCTGCTTCAAGAGTTTTTTATTCAGAGTTCCACCGATGGCTGAATCAATTGGTTGCCTCGTTGAGGGATTCACACCGTTATAAAAAGTTTGGACTTGTAGCCACAAGGGTAAACCATGGTGTGGACACCTTCTTAAGAGATCCTTGTATCTCTCCCATGCGTCGTATAATTCTCTAAATCCATCTGCACAAAAAAGAGATATCATTCGTAATTTGGCCGTTTTGGCCGATGGGAAATATTTTAATAAAAATTTTTTAGTCATTTGGTCCCATGTAGTGATTGACTATCGTGGTAACGAGTTTAACCACTGTTTGGCTTTATTCTTTAATGAAAATAGAAATAACCGAAGACGAATGGCATCATCAGAAACGCCATTTATTTTGAAAGTATCACAGAACTCTAAAAAATTAGCTATATGATTATTCGGGTCTTCGTCCTGCAAACCATCAAATTGAACAAATTGTTGAATCATTTGTATTGTGTTAGGCTTTAATTCAAAATAATTAGCAACTATAGCAGGCCTAACAATACTAGATTCTTCTCCTGTTAAATTAGGTTTAGCATAATCATACATAGTACGCGGAGCATTTTTTTCTGCCACATCTCGTGGTACGCGGAGCATTTTTTTTCTGCCACATCTCGTGATGGATTATTCTCGTCCATCCCTTCAGTAGGATTGGATTTGCCTTGTTGTTCTTTTTGGTAATTTAAGGCTCACCTGATTTCTCTGCGATTCGTATGAGCGGTAGCTTCAATATCACTATTGTATACTAGGGGTCCTATCGGGTTCCTTCTAGTCATAAACTAGAGGTACCTGCTGGAAAAGAAAGAAAGAAAATTAGAAAAAATAAAATCAATTGCGAAAATAAAAATAAAAATAATGGATAAAGTAATAAAAATAGAGTTTTCTTAATATTTTAGTTCCCCGGAAACGGCGCCAAAAACTTGATCGTTGTAAAATTGTCGAGTTTTAAAATTTATAAAGAGAATGATCGAACCTAGAAACTAACTCTGACGAAGACTTAAGGCAAGTGTACCTATCGAACAGTAGTATAGCTTAGTCAAGACCGGATTATCGAACCCAAAGGAACTAAAAGTTCTAATACTCACTTTCTTTCTATTATTTAGCCTAAATATTAAATGATTTGGTTGATTAACTAATTAATTACTAAACTAAGATGCAAAGACAAAAAGAATGAATTGGAAAATAACTTGAAGAGAAACTCAGTTGATCACGATAATACCATCAGGAAGAATCCACCTAGACTTCACTTATTATCTAACACTGAACCATACGATTTATTCACTTGACTTGATCCGTAAGACTCCCTAACGTATATTAAACCCTCTCTCGAGGCGAATAATATCTAACCCTAGGTTAATTAACGAAAATCTCTTTCTCATTTAATAACACCCTAGAATAGTAGTAAATCGAAGTATGGACTCCCATATTAGGTTTCACCCTAATCTGGAAAAATCTCGTCACCCTATCTCTAGGCGCGCAAACGGCTCCGCTTAATTATACTAGATCTATTCTTAGGCAGGGTCTATTCCTCCTCCACTTAAGAACGTCTAAATTGAATTAATATCCTGGAAACATTAACACAAGAATTAAGCACACATAATTAAGAACAAATCAAGTATTTATCATATAATTTAGAAAACAATAATAGGGTTCATCTACGTTTCATCCCCTTCAGGTATCTTGTAATATCCCGAAATTGGGCCTAGTAGGATTGGGCCTTGGGTTTTAGGAAAATTTATGAATATCATTTTGTTACTTGTGTTAGCTCGGGTATAATTTTTATTGTGGGCTTAGTATAGTTTTGTGAAGGTTTGGATTTAGTTATGAAGCTAGAATAATTTTTAGTATTGTATATTTAGTAAAGTGGATTAGGTGAACTTGACACTTAAGCTAATTTAAGTGTTAAATTTAGCACATGAGGAGTTAGTGGCAAAGTGGTTATGGCATTTGAATGGGTAGCTTGAGGTGAGAGGTTGAATCCTTTAGCTAGCAATTGGGAGGAATTTTAAGTTTTGTTTTCTTTCCTATAGTGTCGGTCAAACCTTATCCTAAATAGATGGACTATTCTTTTATTTTTGGATAGTAGACCAAAAGGAAAAAGGCAAGTTAGGAGTTATGGTAAGAAATCAAGTTGATAAGGAAGGTTTAGGGGACAAGAGGCTTGAAGAGTGGGTGTTGTTTTGGAAGCTTTTCCATGGTCATTTGACCATGAACCTAGACAGCATAAGGGGCTAAGGGAGTGGTTTAATTGTGTTGGAAATTATGGAGTTGATAGGGAAGAATTAAGGAGGAAAAAAGGGGATTGTGTAGGCTATTGTGTTGGCCGAATTTTGGTATGGGATTAGGGAGGTTTTAGTTGACCAAAAGCTTGTCATTTGTGTATTTTTCCTTTGTCCAATATTTTTTTTCTCTTAGCCGAATTTGTCTATTGGCATTTGGTAAAAAGTTTGCTTTGTTTTGGCCTTTGCATTTTTGACCAAATAGGTACTTTTATTTCTTCTTTTCCTCTCAAATTTTTATCTTCTTTTGATACCAAAATATTGTCACTTTTGAGGACACTTATCCTTTTCTTCCTCTCTAGTGCCGAATTCATCTTTCACCAAAAGCATTCTCTCTCATTTTCTTTTTCTTTTTCATTCTATTTCTCTCTTCTCTTTCCCTCTCATAGCCGAAATTATCCTATAATCTTTTCACCATTTTTCTTTCTTTTCTTTTGGTTAAAAACCGAAACCATCATATTTGAAACCACCATCTTTTCTCTTCTCTTTTGTTAAAGCTGAAATCACCATTTCTTTTCCTTTTAATTATTAAGGTCGAACCCCTTTATAGTTCAAGTAAGGGTGAATCAATCTTCGTGTTTCGGGTAAGGATTATCTATCAATCGTTTTTCTTTATTTTCCTTTGGATTAACCGATTTTAGGAATCTAATTCTCTTACTTCTCCGTGGCCAAATCTTTGAAGTAGGATTTTGGGGTTTCTTGTAGTCGATGTTTAGGGAGAAATCGTTCGAGTTTTGAATAATCCAAGGTAAGGGATAATGATATTCGGCCAAAGGCCATATCTTTTAGTGATAATCGATTTCTCACATAGTGATATGTAGGTTCTGTCGACGTGTAGGCAAGAGTCGGAAATTCTAAAGTTCTATCGCTCTTTGTGTTTGCAAGGTGTGTAACTTATACTAAACTTCTAATAGATTAATAGTCATTTTTGATAAAAATGTGTTTATAAAGAGATATAAATGATTATGGCTTCGGGTACCATTCAATGGTACAGTGAATTGAGGTACGTTATTCCTTAGTACTATGTATGATTTTAATATGAAACATATTCGATATTTGATTATGATTTTGGGATAATGTACAAGACATGATATCTGCATCGTTAATAATGCTTTAAGCATAAATATGAAATATGTACGATTCTGATATGACATGAGGGTTTATGGCATGATATTGAAATAATATGTTATTGCATGGGCATATGGGTAAAATTGATAAAGGAGGAAGTATTCTGGTGGTTTTACCACATTTCCGGTGACTTCGGTCACATATTTGAAATCTGGTGACTTCGGTCACATATGTGAATTGGTGACTTTGGTCACATATTTGAAATCCGGTGACTTGGTCACAATTTTGTCTGTGGCCTTGCCACAAAATTATAAGGCGATGTGCATGTTGACTAAAGAAGCGCCTTCGATGGTGTGTAGCGGATGGAGGTCGATTTAGTAATCCCCATGGTGTGTTGGTTGGTGCGGTGGTGTGTGGCGATGGATATTAGGTGGTAGGGTTTGCATTTCATTTTATATGTACATGTGAATTGATAAATTATTATTTGCTATATTATGGGCTTTATTGCTATGATCGATTGGACTTTTAGTGTATAGTTACACATTGAGTCATTGACTCACCCTCGTGGGATATCTTTTGGTGATGCTCGGACCGGGTTGGAGTGGATACGAGGTGGCCCATAAAGAGGATTTTCTTTATACAATTTATGTTTCAATATTTTAAGTATTTAATTATTGTAATAAGGGCCATTTTAAGTATTTAAGGATTTTTATTATGTTTTAAGTTAAATTGTCGATTACATTATTAATTGAAAATGTTTTATTTTAAACAACTTAATTTTATTTGGAACTTTAATTACACAATGTTTTAGTAAAGACAACAAAATTTATATGTTTTTAACTCTAAGTCAAAAGTTTTTCAAATGTTTTCCGTAGTGGCATTTCAAATTCGGTCATAGCGAATGGGCCGGGTTTGGGGTGTTACATATCTGAAGGGTTTAGTTCATAACAAATAAAGAAAACATCTCAAGAGAAAAGATAAAACAAAACATAAGAAATCCCTAAAACCCCTGAAGGAATTGAAGGAGAGATCCGCCGTCTTGAGTAGAATTCTGGATTTTTAAGATGGATCAACTGGCTATCTTCGAGTGATTCCCACAAAAGTTCCGGCTTCTGCCGAATTCTGAATGTCTCGGTCTTGCTCCACACGTCCCTTTTAGGTTACACTTAGTGTTTATATAGACTTTTGGAATGCTTTACTTGGCCTCTAAGTGTCCCAATTCAAGTATACTTCTTACTCGATGTTTGAATAGGCTTTGGGATGTGTTTCTTCGCCTTAAAGTATCTAAATCCGAGTGAAATTTCTCTCTACCGCGGCAGGGGCACGGCTATGGCACACGCCCATGTAAATCGACTTCAGGCTGTGTTTCGATTCTATTAATTAAGGAACGGCCATGTAAATCATGGTATGGCCGCGTGAAGTAATTTGACGAGACACGACCGTGTGGTTTGAAGTCCAGGCCGTGTCGATTTCCACTTTGGCTCAATTTGGCCTGTTTTAAGCCCGTTTCTCATTATTTTCGTCCTCGGGTGCTTTCTTGAGTATAAAACATAAAAATAAAGGATTAAGAGCACCTTTTTACATAAATTAAGGGCTAAATCATCCAAAAGCATGCTAAATAAGGGGTTAAAATATGTTACTTTTACGGTTTATCACCTTGGCTTGGTCTTACATGAAGTCTTCCTTGTTCTCACCAATGCCATGCTTTGGCTTGGATTTACATGGGATCTTTATCTCTTGCTAGCTTTTCAATGCCAAGACTTGTCTTGGACTTACATGATAACTTTTCAATGCCAAGACTTGTCTTGGACTTACATGACATCTTTGCTTGGAGACTCACCAATGCCATGCCTTGTCTTGGGCTTATAAGGGTCTTCATCTCATAATAACTCTTCAAAGCCAAGACTTATCTTGGTCTTACATGATAACTTGCTTGATTGCCGATGCCATGCCTTGGCTTGGTCTTATACGGACTTTCTCATTTCATATGGTAGATCGAGTATCTTAGGTAATTCATCTTCAATCGGGACATTCTCATGCTTAATCTCATTGATTTCTTTGATTATCATAACATTAAACATTTTCATGATACTATTATACATTACACTAAGCATTTCAATGATATAAATCATAAAGCTTAGAAATCATACAAACTTACCTCAATGTACAAAATGTACGTAGATATGCAATTTAGTCCTCGACTTTGTTCTTGCCTCAGTTTCGATCCGGGCTTCATTTTTCTTGATCTATAATAATAATTTAACTCATTTAATACTCATAATAACTAAATGGACTCATAAATCCTACTATGGCAAAATTACCATTTTGCCCCTAAAGTTTCTCATAATTACACTTTTTCCCCAAGGCTCGTAAAATGATTCTCATTCAACTTTCTTAAACTTCATGCTTAGCTGATTCTTTATCTCAACTATAGCAATAACAAATTCTCATTATTTCTACCATGTATGACAAATTACCATAAAAGTTACAAACTAGTCCCAACTAGCATTTTTCATGAAATTCACTTAGAAAAAAATGTTTATCTAACATCAAAATCTCATAAACTTCCTTAAAATATCATTTTACAAGCATATCATTCATGGGTAGATTTTTAAACATGCATCTTAGCTCATTTTATAGCTAAAAATAGCTAATTCATAATACGAGAACTTCAAAAATACAAAGAATATTAAAAACGAGGCTAAGATGAACTAACTAGCAAGCTTGAGAAATGAACAAACCCTAGCTATGGGGTTCTCCAAATTTTTGGCACCAAGGAATAAGATGAATGAGATTTTTATCATCTTTTTCCTATTTTAATCATTTAATTAACAAATGACCAAAATGCCATTCTCTTAAAAATTTTCACATTTTACTAACTCGTGCCCATATTTGTCCAAAAATTATAATTTAGGAAAATTTCTATTTAAGGACTTCTAATTAATATACTAAAGCTATTTCATACAAAAAATTCTAGAAACTCATATTTTGCAACTTTTGCAATTTAGTCCTAATGGACCATTCAACCTCAATTTAACAAAATTACTTCATGAAACTTTCACACTAGCATGAAAACATGGCATAAACCTTAAAAAAACTCATAAATTTACCTCGGATTCGTGGCCTCCCACCACTATTTCGACTAGGCCCTAAATCGGGCTGTTACACTATTTTTAGGGTTGCGATCAACTCCGCTTAACTATGCTAGATCTACTCTTAAACAGGGGCTTTTTCTCCACTGCCTAAGCACATAAATACTTGAATCAATATCCTGGAATATCAAAACAAGAATTAAGAATACATAATTAAGAACAAATCAAGTATTTATCATATAGCTCAGAAAACAATAAAAAGATCCGTCTTAGGTTTCGTCCCCTCAGGTATCTGAGGGTTTAGTTCATAATTATAAAAGAAAACATCTCAGAAGAAAATATAAAACAAAACATAAAGAAAACCCTAAAACTCCCTGAAGGAATTTTAAGAGAAATCCTCCGTCTTGAGTATAATTTCGGCTTCTTGAGATGAATCAACTGGCTATCTTTGAGTGAATCCCACAATTCTGGCCCTCTGGCTTGGCTCCTTGGCCTAGCTGAACGCCCCCTTGAAGGTTGGCCTCTAGGGTGTTTATATTGGCTTTTGGAATGGCTTTCTTTGCCTCTAAATACCATATTCGAATGAGACTCTACTTTGCTATGGTAGGGACATGCCCGTGTAAGTCGAGGCCAGGCCGTGTTCGAGTCTGTGAAGGAGGCACGGCCGTGTGAATTGAGAGCTAGGCCATGTCAATTTCGTAATTCAACCCATTTACTTTGTTTTCGACCCGTTTTTCGTTCTTTTCATCCTCCGGTGCTCTCTTGAGTATAAAACATGAAAACAAAGGATTAGGAGCACCTATTTCCATAATTAAAGGGATAAATCATCCAAAAACATGCTAAATGTGGGATTAAAATATGTTCATATTATGGTTTATCAAATACCCCCACACTTAAGCTTTTGCTTATCCTCAAGCAAAATTTTCAACTCACAATTAAAACGAACTTCCTTAATTCATAATATTCATCAATAATGTTTCATCATAATTCATAGGCAATTTATACATGGATAATTTAACTTAAAGAGTCCTGAAGATTCAAACAATCAAAGTCATAGTTTTTAGCACGAAAACATAGGTGTTTCCCTTTATCCGAAAAATTACCTTTGATTCAAAACTGACAAGGATTGATATCCTCACTAAAGATTCACTCAAATCACTCAAGGTGTTTAATGTTAAAAAATAAAGCACTCAACAGTCGAACATGAAAAGTTAATCCCATAGGCTTGCTTGAAAATCAAATCTCCACCACTATAAAATGAGATGATACACAAATCAAAAGGTCTTTAAAGGGTTGTAACGGGGCTTAGGTTTAAGGTGTGGATAAAGGCTGAATTAGAAGGGTTAATATCGAGATTGAATTGACAATTTACCTAACTAAGAAAATGAACTATTCCTAAATAATTGCATAAATTGAAAACTTGAAATACTAATAATACGAGACTCTTCTTCAAGATGTTGAATTTAAACGTAATAGCTCAGTTAATCATAGAACTAATAATGAATATATTTTGATTTTTTTTAAGAACAAATCAATAATAGGATAGAACTTTAATAACTGAAATATAGAACATAGTTAGGCAACTGGTCAAAATCAAATCTCGATAAAAAGGGAGTCAAGGAATGGTGATAACAAACATAAGATGGGTTTTGGTTTAATATTAGTGGGTGAGTCAATAAAAAGGGTTGTTGGGATCAATGGGGTTCACTAAGGGTTAATTGTGAAGGTAGGATTTTAGTGGAGTAAGTGGGTTAAATCTTAAGTGCCTTTATCATTTAACATCTGAATTAGGGGTTGTTTGAAATTCAAACCTATCACTCCTTTCTACTCAAAATTTCATCTTCCATTTGGTGATAGCCGAATATCTCATCAACACTTGGGAGCCATAGCCGAATTTCTTCACTTTTAGTCTCTTCAAGAAAACAATAGAGGTAAGTGTCCCTTTTAAAAGATCGGGTTCTTTTCTCTTCCTTTGGTGTCTTGAAAGCATGTGTAAAGGCTTTGGTAGGGATTGGTAGAATGTGTATAGGCCATATTAACATGTAACTTTTGTGTGTAGTGACACCAAGGAGCATTTCAGATTTGATTCTTCAAGGAGCTCGACAAGACAAGTGAAAACTTGAGATTCGGTAAGAGTGGTAAGTGGTTAGGCATATTCGGCCAAAGGCCATTTTTGGTATCTATGTATAACCGAATGTGCACTATGGTTTTAGGGCTAATCGACAAAGGAAAACAGAGGCTTAGGGATTTCGATTTGCTTTGGTAAGTGATAATAAAGATTGACCTAGGGCCATATTTTGGTTATGGCGCGATTAGTCCTTCTGAATTATTAGATTTAGCGAATAAGGCTTTTGGATACTAACCTATAGTGGTGAATGTAGGGTAATCTGGGAATATGTTTCGAGATTTTGTGATAACGCATAGATTTGGGAGTTCTCCTTAGATCTTCGGTTAAACAGGTGTGTAAAACTCTTACACACTTATTAGTTGGCATTGCTTATTATGTTACACTTAACCATGTTGATAGTGATTTGCCTCGTGGGCTTGTACATGGATTCCGGGTAAGTCGCTTGTGACTCTAAATATGTTATATGATATGATGAGTAAGATGCTATGCCATGACATATATGCATGATTTATGATAATATGTTAAGCATGTTATGAGCATGTTGGTCACGGATTGAGAGAGGAGGGGATTATTCTCTATGGATCGTCACGTGGTTTTGACCACAAGATGGGTTGGCCCCATCGGTTTAATTGTGACGGTCACGGTGGTTTTGACCACACCGTTGATATAAATTGCGACTAAGTCCCGGTGGTTTGGTACCACCGATGGTTTTGACCACATATTGATAATTGTGACCTATGGTCATCGGTGGTTTTGACCACACGATGGGTTGGCCCCATCACTTGATTTGTGACTTGGTCAAAGTGGTTTTGACCACACGGGGTAGTTAAAGGAGTATGGATGGTTAGTTTTGGGTTGCATGCTTGCATGTTTTACTAATATTTTGTGTATGAGTTTGCACTTCCGGGTTGGGGATTTATACACTGAGTCTTGGTGACTCACCCCTTCCCATATCATTTTGCGAGATGAGTAGATCGCGGAGATGGAGTAGGAGAGGACTCGAGGCTACCATCTTTGGTTCTTTGGATTTGAAATTTTACTTAGCATGATTAAGTTTATTATTTACTAAATTTTGATTTGGGTTGTAATAAGGCCGCTAGTTATTATTTTGGATGTTCAAGTAGTTGTTTTACTTCACTCCTACTATATTGCTAATGAATTTATAAATTGTTAAAATGAATCCAGATATCAAATCAAATGTGTGATCTTAACATGTATAATCGAATCAAGTTCTAGAATAACAAATCAATGTTGACACACTCATAATCAATAAAGTGAGAACGAAAAGAATGTATGCTCTAAAAGGTTCAAATCTCACAAAAATTATGGGTTTTTGATGACAACCTTGTAAATTTCAAATTTCAAGGTAATAATTAGATTCGGGTAGACAACCTAACAAAATTTTAATTTTTTTGAAAATAGACTCATCATGCTTGATTCTTTAATATCTTAAAGTTTTAAATTATCAATGCACAATTATCAATGACTCATTCCAAAACATATCGATTCCTTTATCGATTCTTGTTGATTTTTAAGTGTTGTTTCGGTGTTTTGGAAACGTGTTTCCCACACTGCTATGAATTTTGTCAGCATCTTCTCAAGGTTCAGCTTCTTTTCCTGTGGGTAGGGCTGTTGTTGGAAGTTTGGAGGGGGTTGTTGTCTCTGATTTCCTTGACCACCCCATGAGAAATTGGGGTGGTTCCTCCAACCTGGATTATAAATATTACTATAAGGGTTATTTTGAGATCTGAAATTGTTACCCATATAGTTTATTTGTTCGTTTTCCATGCCCGGATTGTAAGGTGGGTACTCAGTATTCACCACACCTCCTAGATTCGAATCACATTGCATTACTGGATGTACCTGCAAAGAACCACATAAACCATCAACTTTTTTATTTAACATCTCTACCTGATTTGATAGCATGGTGATTGCGTCGAGGTTGAAAACTCGACTATTTTTGTTGGCCTTGTCCTTATAACTTGCCACTGATAGTTGTTCAGTGACATTTCTCTATAAATTCATAGGCCGCCTAGGAGTTTTGTTATTCAGGGTTCCGCCGGATGCTGAATCAATTAGTTGTCTCGTTGAAGGGTTCACTGTTGTAAAAAGTTTGGACTTGTAGCCACAAGGGTAATCCATGGTGTGGGCACCTTCTCAATAGATCTTTGTATCTCTCCCATGAATCGTATAGTGTTTCTAAATCCATCTACACAAAAGAAGAGATATCATTCCTTAATTTGGCCGTTTTGGCTGGCGAAAAATATTTTAATAAAATTTTTTCGGTCATTTGTTCCCATGTAGTGATTGATCCTCGTGGAAGAGAATTCAACCACTGTTTAGCTTTATTCCTCAAAGAGAAGAGAAATAACCGAAGACGGATGGCATCATCAGAAATGCCATTTATTTTGAAAGTATCACAAAATTCTAGGAAATTTGCCAAGTGATTATTTGGATCTTCATCCTGCAAACCATCAAACTGAACAAATTGCTGTATCATTTGTATAGTGTTAGGTTTCAGTTCAAAATTATTAATAGCTATAGCAGGTCTAACAATACTTGACTCAGTTCCTGTTAAATTAGGTTTAGCATAATCATACATAGTTCGAGGAGCACGATTTTCGGCCATCTCTGGAGGTAGCGAATTATTCTTAGCCATCTCTTCATTAGTATTAATTTCGTCTTATTGCTCTTCTTCTATGTAATTTAAGCTTCGCCTTATCTCTCTACGATTTCTTCGAGATGTGCTTTCAATTTTACTATCGTAAAGTAGAGGTCCTATCAGGTTCGTTCTACTCATAAACTAGAGGTACCTACCAGGAAAAGAAAAATAAAATTAGAGAAGTAAAAATAAAATTTAATTGCAAAATAAAAATAAAATAAAATATGGCTAAAGTAATAAAAATTGAGCTTTCTTAATATTTCAGTTCCCCGGCAACGGCGCCAAAAAACTTGATCGTGTGTCAGAGTCTTAAAAATTTATAAAAAGAATGATCGAACCTGAAAACTAACTAAGACAACGATGGAGGCAAGTGCACCTATCGAACAGTAGTATAGTTTAGTGGCAAGACCGGATTGTCGAACCCAAAAGAACCAAAAGTACTAATACTAACTTTCTTTTTATTATCTAGACTAAGAATTAAGAGAATTATTGTTTAATCTAAAATTAACTAACAACTAAACTAAAGATACTAAGACAAAGAGAATGAATTGGGGAAATATTTGGGGGAAAAACCAATTGATTAAGACAATACCCGAGAAAGAATCCACCTAGACTTCACTTGTTATTTAACTCTGAACCAGACGATTTATTCACTTGACTTGATCCGTAGGATTCCCTAATTTATATTAAAACCTCTTTCGAGGCTACTAACGTGTAACAGCCCAAATTTGGGTCTAGTCAGAACAGTAGTTTCGAGACCACAAATTCGACGAGTAAAATTCTATTTTTATTATATTTTTATGGTCTACAATTTTACGGAAAGATTTTGTAAAAATTTCGTTCAAAAATTTTGACGTTTGAGCACTCAATTTAGTCAAAAGGACTAAATTGTAAAAAGTGCAAAAGTTGAGTTCTATATATTAGAGGTGTCAAATTGCTATGAGTTTTAAATTGGAGGCCCTTAAAATGTAATTATACCATTTAATGACTTGATGGACAAAAATGGGCATGAATAGGACAAAAGTGAAAGAAAAGTCTTAAGGGTATTTTAGTCATTTAGTGTTTTAAATGAATAAAAGATAAAATACAAGAAAAAATCTGCTCATCTTCTTCAAGTTGCTGCCGAAAATTTCTAGACTCCATGGCTAAGGGTTTCAAGCTTTTCAAGCTTCATAGTAAGTGTTTTGAGCCCCGTTTTTAATGCTCATCGTATTTTGAAATCCGGTAACTTAGTCTAGCTATTTCTACCATTATTTTGAGCTAGATTTTAATTTTAAAATTGACCCATGTTGAATAATTGTGAATTTTGATGAATTATGGTATATTATGCATGTCGTGATTAGAGAAGCGAGTTTTATTAGATGATTTTCGATGAAATCGTATAAAAGGGTTAAATTGTAAAAGTTATAAATTGGTCATAAGTGTGTGAACTAGTGAGAATTTGATGTTTCCATAGAAGAGAAAAATGATAAGCATGTTATAAAACATAAGAATAAGGGCTGAAGTTTAATTTTTGAATATTGGGGCAAAAGTGCAAATATGTAAAAGTTTAGGGGCAAAAATGTAATTTTGAAAAAGTTGAGTTAAGGATTGTTTTGAACAGTACATTAACTAATTAAGTGAAATGTGATGTTTTAGACTCCGAAAAATGAGATTTGGACCTAGAACGGGAGGAAAATTGAAAATCGGAAAAGTTGGTAAAATGGCCGTTTTGGTATCGAGGTAAGTTCATATGCTTAATAAGCATTTAATGATGCAAGTTTGAATATTAGATTGAAATTTTAGTTATTAATACTTTAGTATTGAATAGAATAATTTGGGTAGGATAAGTTAAATTGATGATGTGATGAGATTGAGAATGTAATTATGTAAGTTTGTATGTAAATAATGCATCGTTTTTACTTACGTTTTCATATTTTGATAAATGGTATGAATTGTGGCTGAATATCTAATGTAATTGACAAAGTATAGACAAGTGAGAAATTTCCCAGTTGAACCTTAGGAATAAAAATGGATACGAGTGACATGTTCACTAGAAACCTATGTGAAATCTAAGTGAAATAAGTGATCCGGGTCTTTGGTCCGTGACGTTCTCTAATTGGTATCGAGTTATCGGCATGTGTTACGGATACTCGACGACTTGTGTGAGCAAGATCTTGAGTAGTTACGTATGACCGAAAGCTTGTGTGAGCAGACCGAGATTTTGATTATGTGAAACGGTCTTTGGTCTTATAAGTTCTACCGTTGGTGGGTAATCCCTGTATGTGTTGCGGATACCGACGACTTGTGAGCAAAGACCTTGAGTAGTTACGATATGACCGATGACTTGTGTGAGCGAGACCATGAATATGAATAGCTCGAGAACGAGCCTATGTGTGATAACTGATATGAAGTAGCTTTGGCTACAAGTGTGGCACTATGTGCAATATTCTGATGTATCCGTTAATATTCCAATGAGTTCAACGGGAAATTGACTAAGTGAAAATACAATGTGGCTATGTAACGACTAAGTGTAATTGAATATGATTATGTGATGAATAAGTGCAAGTATATGCATGTAAAATTATGAGCAACGTGCTCGATATGTGATCGAACTTTGGTAAGATTGATACGGAGTAAGTGTTCCAATGAAAGTTACCATAAAGAAAACATGAAAGAGTGAAATTTAGAAATAAAACAGTTTTGGACAGCAACAGTAGAGAAACTTTGAAAAATCACCAAAAATGGTAGAAATGGAATTAGTAGTTGAGTGAGATATTAAATTAAATCTTATTGAGTCTATTTTCATATGAAATAAACAGAGAAAGCAAAGAAATTCTGTATTTTGAGATATTTAGATTTTTGTGAGACTAGTTCAGAGTGATTTTGAGATCCCCTGTTCTAACTTAGAAAAATCATTAAAAATTGTACAAAAATATTTTGGGACATAATTTATATGGTTAGATTCCTTAATGAGTTTAGTTTCAAATGAAACAAATTATAACATCATTTGAATTCTACACATGGATAAAATTGATTCGTAGTGAAAAGTGGTTAGAATAGATGAACAGTGAAACAGAGGAAATTTTAATGAATAACTGTACTAATTGGCTAAGCCAAAATTTTGGAAATTTTATGGTATGAAGATATATGAGTCTAGTTTCAAGGAAAATTAGCGGTTTGAAATTTGGATCTCTGTAGCTCAAGAAATAAATAATTTAGTGACAGTGATTCAAGTAGACAAATTAATGTGAACATGAGTAATAAGGTATAAGCATGTGATTTAATTATTGTATCACTTTAAGAACTTGTTGTGAGGATTTGTCATGTTGAGGCTTTGATAAGGCTACAAATGAGTAAGTTGGGAAAGTAAAAACTTAGCATTATTTATGCAAGTTATGACAGACTTAGTAGTAAGCTAAATTCATTGCTAATGCTTATTATTTTTACATGTGAACTTACTAAGCTTTATAAGCTTACCCCCTATTCTTCACCCATGTTACAGAGTCTTACTAAACAAGCTTGGGTTGGAGGTCGCGGAGATCGCTTCACACTATCAAGCTATCTATGGGTATCTTTATTTATAAATGATTTAAACTATGGCATGTATAGGGCTTGACTAAGTCATTATGTATATGTGTTAATTAATTTGACAAAATGTATTGTTAAGTCTGGTAATGCCTCGTACTCGGTTTCGGCATAGAATACGGGTAAGGGGTGTTACATAACGTCTAACCCTAGGTTGATTAATTGAAATTTATTTCTAATTAAAACCCTTAGAATTGCATTAACTCGAGCTATGGACTCTCATATTAGGTTTGACCCTAATCCGACAGATTTTCGTCATCCTATTTCTTGGGGTTGCTATCAACTCCACTTAACTATGCTAGATCTACTCTTAAACATGAACTTTTACTCCACTGCCTAAGCACATCAATACTTGAATCAATATCATGGAATATCAAAGCAAGAATTAAGAACACATAATTAAGAACAAATCAAGTATTTATCATACAGCTCAGAAAACAATAACAAGATCCGTCTTAGGTTTCATCCCCCTCAGGTATCTGAGGGTTTAGTTCATAATTATAAAAGAAAACATCTCAGAAGAAAATATAAAACAAAACATAAAGAAAACCCTAAAACCCTGAAGGAATTGAAGGAGAAATCCTCCGTCTTGAGTATAATTCCGGCTTCTTGAGATGAATCAACTGGCTATCTTTGAGTGAATCCCACAATTCTAGCCCTCTGGCTTGGCTCCTTGGCCTAGCTGAACGGCCTCTTGAAGGTCGGCCTCTATGGTGTTTATATAGGCTTTTGGAATGGCTTTCTTTGCCTCTAAGTACCATATTCCGAATGAAACTCTACTTTGCTACTGGCAGGGACACGCCCGTGTAAGTCGAGGCCAGGCCGTGTCGATTTCGTAATTCGGCCCATTTACTCTATTTTTGACCCGTTTTTCATTCTTTTCATCCTCTAGTGCTCTCCTAAGTATAAAAAATGAAAACAAAGGATTAGGAGCACCTATTTCCATAATTAAAGGGATAAATCATCCAAAAACATGCTAACTGTGAGATTAAAATATGTTCATATTACGGTTTATCAACGTGATTTCTTTTAAACTAAAAACTTAATTAAAAACGACAACGAAAGAATTAGGAAAACACTTTTAGACAACTTATATAAGATAGGCAATACCTAAGGAAGAATCCACCTAGACTTCACTTATTACTTTTGATTCATATGATTTATTCACTTGACTTTATCCGTAGAAATCCCTGATTTATGTTAATATATTTTTCAAGACTAAAAACAACTAACTCTAGGCTGATTAATTAAAATTTCTTTCTAATTAAAACCCCTATCATCGCATTAACTCGATCTATGGATTCCCTTATTAGATTTGACTCTAATCCGACAGATTTTCGTCGCCCTATTTCTAGGGTTGCAATCAATTCCGCTTAATTGTGTTGATCTACTCTTAAACATGGACTTTTGCTCCTCTGAATAAGCACATTCGACTTGAATCGATAGCCTGAATTATCAAAATAAGAATAATAACTCACAATTAAGAAGAAGACAAGTATTTATCTTATAAATCAAATAATAATAAGATCCGTCTTAGGTTTCATCCCCTTAAGTATCTAAGGTGTAACAACTCGATTTAGACCCTAATCGAAACGGTGGTTCCGGACCATGAATCTGAGTCAAAAAAATATTTTAAAATTATTTTCTGTGTTTATTATGTGTGAATTTATATCTGTGAAATTTTTGTGTTTTAATTTTGTTGTTTGAGTGCCCGATTTAATAAAATGGCTTTATCGCATAAATTATAAAATTTGCATGCTAATTGTTAAAGTGCCTAATTGCTTTGTTCTTTAAATGAGGAGTACTTATAATGCAATAATACCATTGAAATTGGCATGGACACATTCGGTCATTAGTTAGTGGGTGGAAATAATATTATAATAAGTAAAGTTATATTATAAGTAATAATATGTATATATTATAACATAAAATAAAATAAAATAAAAACAACCATGCATGTTCTTTGTTATTACCGAAACTAAAGAAAATAAGAAAGAAAAGAAAGTTTTAAGAGTTGGCAACTTAGTAAGCTCAATCAAGATCAAGAAAAGAGAAAATCGGATTTAGATCGGGGGGAAAGGAAAGTTGTCGACTAGCCGATCCGAACTAGTTTTTCATCGTCCGAGGTAAGTCTTTAAGTAATTAAACATTGTAAATTATGTATGTAACTTAGTAATATGATGATTTGGAAATTGTGGAATTAGTATTGAGTTAGGCGAATGTGAATAAATATAGAATTAATATGTTTAAGTTTAGTTCGATTGAGTTATAATATTTAAAAGTTCCAATGAAGATTATGAAGTACAAGAAAAGTTCGATAGATGAATTGGTTGTGAGACAGATTTATATATATGATATTCGGGCTTTGAGCCTAGCAAGCCTTGTGCTGGTGAAAGACATCGGGCTTTAAGCCTAGCAGGCTTTGTGCCGGTGGATAATATAGGGCTTTAAGCCCAGCAGGCTTTGTGCCGGTGAAAGATATCAGGCTTTATGCCTAGTAGGCTTTATACCGGTGAATTATTGTAAGTGTATTCTTGAAAAGATTCTTGCTGATGTGAAATTTAAATTTGATAAATGAGCTCAATGTTCTGGTATGTGTAAGCATATTAGTTGTTTGAGATAAGGTAAATTAGTAACTTGTAAATTGTTGCTAAAAATGTGTGATATAAGTGAACATAATATATGAATTGTAGTGAGTGTATATTAGGCCCCATGATAGTTTGAGAATGTGATGTTAAATTATGATAATTGAGTTTGAGCATATGATTATTTATATATTTGGTTATATAATGACATATTGATTTTGATTAGATTATGAGTGAATATTTGGATTTTATAAGCTCTTGGTTAAAGAGAAATTGTTATATGAACTTATAAGTTACATATGTACGAAGTTGTAAGCTTAAATTAATTATGATTACAAAAGTATAATTTGAATTATTTGATTACAATGAATTAGTATTGAATCTATATTAAGTACTAATTGTTTAATTTGCTTAAGGCTTACTAAGCTAAATTAGCTTACTCTGGTGAAATTGTTTACTTTGTTTTATAGATTTTGGATTCCAGTTACAAGCTCGAGGATTGTCAGCAAAGTTCACCACACTATCGACTCTTTTCGGTATTTTTTTAAGTTTGAATTTGAACTTATGGCATGTATAGTCTAGTTAAAATGTTTGATTTTGGGATATGTAATTATGAGCCATGCGAAAATGGCTTATTTCTTTTGGTTAAGTTTAGTTTCTATGTTTTTGATATAATGGATATATTTAATGCTTGAGTTATTTAGATTCGATCATGGTATATTAAGTGAGATTTGTTTGGAATGCTTTGCTAATGATCTATCTGAACTTAGTCATGGATTAAGTTTGTATCGAAAGTAATGTGTATTTCATATGTATGTGATATATATATTTGGTTTATGCTTGGTGTTAAGGTCTTGAAATGTGGGTTGAATAAATGGGTAAAATACTAAGTATATTATAGATGAAATGATAGTTAAGTTTGGTTATAAGATATGGAAGAACATGTGTATATTCGGTCATGATTTAGACCTGATTTAGAAGTGTGTTTTATGCTATAAATTAGTATGTATTTAATAAACAGTATTAATGTATATTCGGTCTTATGAATTGTTACCAAAGTTGTTTACATGTTTGGTCAATGAATGGTGAATAATGGGTTGTTGATTTATAACTTATGATATCTTTGGTTAAGGTAGTTATGTACTAATTAAGTTATAAACATGTTATATAAGCTTATGATGTATTTGATAAATATTTGATTTGTACATGTGAGTAATATTGATGTGTCTTAATAAGTGTAAGATGATATGTTTTATATGGATTTATAGCATTGGTTCAAATGATGTATGTATATAAATTTATATTTTATGATAGAATGGTTCAAATTTGAGGTGATGAGTACATGATTCATGCTTATATTTTGGATGCATATAATTTTGTATGGATTTGATGCAAATTTGTTTAAGTAATAATGTGATTATATGCAAGTGAATTGTATTTTTTTTGTGATTAATAGTGTATGTTCTTTATTTAGACAGCCATTTGTTTTATTTATGCGAACATGACATGTATCTATTCATAATTATTTGAAAGTTGTGTATTGTTATGTAATGCCTCGTAACTCTAATCCGGCGACGGATACAGGTTAGGGGTGTTACATTTGATTGGTATCAGAGCTACGGTTTAGTCGATTCTAGTACTAACGTAGCGTGTGTGAGTCTAGCTATACATGCCATAATATTTACTGCGATAGTGTGATGACTTCTGACATTTAAAAATATGTTTTCGTATAGTAAATGGATCCCGACAGAGCTGTAGATGATGGTTTCGAGAGTGTAGCGCCTACTCCTACACATGGGACAGTGCCAATTGAATCTCGACCTATCTCGAGTATCCATGAGGGGGAGGCTAGACAAGCCTTCTACCAAATGATGAACGATTGGTTTACTCAATATATCCGGACTAATTCGGCTGCACAACAACCTCCACCCAGAATAATCCATCTCCGATACTTGTGGTACCTCCGATGATTGATCCGATTAGATTTAACAGGCCTCCTGTAGATAAAATCAGAAAACACGGGTGAAGAGTTTAAAGCTAATGATGATGATGATGTTGAACGAGCTGAGTTGTGGCTTGATAATACTATCCGTGTGTTTGATGAGCTATCTTGTACTCCGGATGAATGTTTAAAGTGTGCTATATCATTATTACGAGACACTGCATATCTCTGGTGGGATACGCTAGTATCGGTGGTTCCAAAAGAGATAGTGACCTGGGAATTCTTTCAGACTGAGTTCCGTAAGAAATACATTAGCCAGAGATTCATCGACCAGAAACGCAAAGAATTTCTGGAATTGAAATAGGGTCGTATGACCGTAACCAAGTATGAGCGGAAATTTGTAAAACTTAGTAGATATGATCGTGAATGTGTTTCAACTGAAGCTATCATGTGTCAAAGATTTGAATATTGTTTAAATGAAGACATTAAATTGTTGGTTGGTATACTTGAAATTAAAGAATTTGTGGTAGTTGTTGAACGAGCTTGCAAAGCAGAAGAACTCGGAAAGAGAAAAGAAAAGCTGATTTTGAAGCCAGAGATTTTCGTAAGAGATCAACGAGTAAGACTTTTCACTTAGCATCGAAGAAGTTCAGAGATGGTTCTAGTCAATTTAAAGCTACTTCGGACTTTTCTAGACGAGATCGAGACCGACCTCCTGTGAGTTCACGAGCCACTTCGATTGCTAGTGTTGGCAATGATCGCGAACAGATTCGAGTGTAAGCATTGTGGTAAATGGCATTCTGAAAATTGTAGATTGCATGATCGGTCTTGTTTTAAATGTGGATCGATGGATCATTTTATCCGAGATTGTCCGATGTTAGCCGAACAAAACACTGTTTAGAACGAGAGACCGAGTAACATGTCGGTACGAGGCAGACCATCCAGACATTCGAGTAATGTAAGTGGCAGTCAAAGAGGGACAAAAGATACAGCAGTTCGATCTGAGGCTCGTGCACCTGCCAGAGCATATGCCATACGTGCTCGTGAGGATGCTTCTTCCCCAGATGTTATTACCGGTACTTTCACTCTTTATGATACTAGTGTTATTGCATTAATTGATCCTAGTTCAACTCATTCATATGTCTGTGAAACATTAGTATCCAATAAGACTTTGCCTATTGAGTCTACTGAGTTTGTGACTCGAGTGTCAAACCCCCTGGGCCAGTGTGTTCTGGTTGACAAAGTGTGTAAAAATTGCCCGTTGATGATTCGAGATTCATGCTTTCCAGTCGATTTGATGTTGTTACCTTTCAACGAGTTCGATATAATTTTGGGTATGGATTGGTTGACTTTGCACAATGCCGTTGTTAATTACAAAAGAAAGACCATTGATTTGAGATGTCAGAACAATGAGATTATTCGAATTGAATTTAATGATTTGAATAGTTTACCAGCAGTAATATCTTTGATGTTAGCTCGGAAATATGTGAGAAAAAAGGTTATGAAGCTTACTTTGCTTATGTGCTTGATAGTAAAGTTACTGAAAAGAAAATTAAATCTGTACCAGTTGTGTGTGAGTATTTGGATGTGTTTCCTAAAGAATTGCCGGGTTTGCCACCTATCCGAGAGGTAGAGTTTGGTATTGAGTTAGTACTAGGGACAACTCCGATTTCTATAGCTCCGTACAAAATGGCACCTACAGAATTAAAAGAATTGAAAGCACAGTTGCAAGAGTTGCCAAATAAGGGATTTGCATGACCTAGTTTCTCTCCTTCGGGCACACCAGTTTTGTTTGTGAAAAGAAAGATGGAACCATGAGAATGTGTATTGACTACAAGCAGCTTAATAAGGTGAATGTAAAGAATAAATACCCGTTACCACGAATTGACGATTTGTTTGATCAACTAAAAGGGGCTTTAGTGTTTTCAAAGATAGATTTGAGATCGGGTTATTATCAATTGCGAGTCAGAGACTCTGATGTGCCAAAGACTGCTTTTGGATGAGGTACGGACACTACAAGTTTTTGGTTATGCCTTTCGGACTTACTAATGCACCTGCTATTTTCATGGATCTGATGAATCAGATTTTTAGACAGTATTTGGATCGGTTTGTGGTAGTGTTTATAGATGATATTCTGATCTACTCTAGAGATGAACTCGAGCATGCCGAGCATCTGAGACTTGTGCTACAAACTTTGTGAGATAAACAGTTGTATGCAAAGTTTAGTAAGTGTGAGTTCTGGTTACGTGAAGTTAGTTTTCTAGGCCATGTTGTTTCAGCATCAGGAATTCGGGTTGATCCGAGCAAATTTTAGCAATACTTGACTGGAAACCTCCAAGAAACGTTTCTGAAGTCAGAAGTTTTCTAGGACTTGCTGGTTACTATAGACGGTTTGTGAAAGGTTTCTCTATGATTGCAACCTCGATGACGAAGCTGCTGCAAAAAGATGTTAAGTTTGAGTGGTTAGAGAAGTATCAGAAAAGTTTCAACCAGTTGAAAGCTCTTTTGACCGAAGATCCAGTGTTAGTTCAGCTTGAATTGAGTAAAAAATTTGTCATTATAGTGATGCATCTTTGAATGGTTTGGGTTGTGTTTTGATGCAGGAAGGCAAAGTCATAGCTTATGCCTCGAGACAATCGAAACCACATGAAAAGAACTATCCGACACATGATTTGGAACTAGCAGCCATTGTGTTTGCATTAAAAATTTGGCGCCACTATTTTTTCGATGAAAAATGTCATGTTTATTCTGATCATAAAAGTTTGAAGTACTTGATGACTCAGAAAGATCTGAATTTGAGACAGCGTCAATGGTTAGAGTTGTTAAAAGATTACGAGTTGGTGATTGACTATCACGGGAAAGACTAATGTTGTTGCTGATGCTTTAAGCGAAAATCACTATTTTCTTTGCATGCAATGAATGCGCATATGGCTATGTCAGATAATGGTGCAATTATAGCTGAGTTGAAAGAAAAACCGTTATTTATTCAACAGATTTGTGAAGCTCAAAAAATCGACAATGATTTGATAGTAAAAAGGGTTTAATGTGATACAAATGCAGATTCAGAGTTTCGAGTTGATGTTGATGACTGTTTGAGATTCAGAAACTGAATATGTGTTCCAAGAAATACAGAGTTGATTTAGATGATCTTAAATGAAGCTCACAACAGTCAACTATCTATTAATCTGGGTAGTACAAAGATGTATAATGATCTGAATCAGCTTTGCTGGTGGTGTAACACCCCAAACTCGGCCTAGAAGTTAGGCCCGAATTGGTGTGTCACACTAAAAAGTTTTTCGATAACTTATAAAGAAAACATGTCAAATGAGATAAAAAAATGTTAGATCCTTTTCTATTCGTACAAAAATAGATGTTGATTTGTTAAAATCAAGAAAATCAAGTTTGACTTGAGATATTTAATAAAATACTACTAATTTCGAAGATTGATCGATTAAATTTGAAGTAATAATTTTATAAAACTGTGACTTTTGGAAATATCATTGATAGTTCGAGGGAAATTTCGTATTAAAAATATTTGTAAAAGTTTATTTTGAAATTCATTTGTTAATCGATTTTGGAAAACCTTTATTATGATTTTAGAAAATCCCATTTAAAATAATTTGAGTAAAATATAAACACGTCAAACATAAAGCAAAATAAAATAATCTAGAGGCCTTATTACAACACATAACCCAAAATAGTAAAGTAATAAAGTAAACGAAGTAAGAAACTAAAGTCCAAATAAAACCATTTCTGAAGTATGGCCTACACCGAGTCATCCATGGCCCCAAGTCCTCGTCACTGAGCATTACCTACAAGGGTTAAGAGAAAAGGGGGGTGAGTTACAAGAACTTAGTGTGAAATCCCCTTACCATCATCCACTGGGTCGGAACACACATAGCAATATTTTGGGCCTAAGCCCATTTACAATAACAGTAATGTATCAAGTATAACATGTGTATGAAATGCAATTTCCCAACCAAACCTAGTTTTCCATCCGCTACACACCACCCGTACTAACCAACACACCTGTGGGGATCATCAGTCAACCCACCCCGCCAACATACCAATCGGAGGCATTAAGCCATTTATAACAATAATTCGCAGGCCAGTGGCCATTTATAATCGTAGGCATTTAGCCATTTATAACAATAATTCGCAGGCCAGTGGCCATTTATAATCGCAGGTATTTAGCCATTTATAATATCAGAATTTTTGGCGAAGCCACCAGAATAACAGAATATACGTGGCATAGCCACTAGACAGATTGTGACAGAGTCACCAAAATATGTGGCAAACCACCAAATAGCTTCCTCCAATCATCAAAATCCCAAACCCATGCAGAATTATGTGAATGCAACATTCATAGCAAATTATGATATTTACAATATAACAACGATAATTATCAACATCAGAAATTTATTACAAATAATTTGGCCCATTAACACTTTGCAAAATCGGCCCATTATGCCATATATCAAATTGGCCCATTTAGCCATATATCAAATTGACCCATTTAGCTATATATCAAATTGGCCCATTAAGGCAATCTATCAAATCGATCCATTAGAGGCGTTTTCGTAATTCGACCCATAAGGGTATTTTCGTAATTCGACACATAAGGGCAATTTTGTAATTCAATAATTTTACCCACTAAGGGTAATTCGGTAATCTCGCAACCCAGGGGTATTTCGGTAATTTACCCTCCAAGGGTATTATGGTAATTTCGTAACCTAGGCTTAACTACTAATTTGAGGCATAAAATTTTGAAACTGTCCATCTGCATCATACTGACAAAATTGACTATAACTCATGTTAGGAATCTCGAAATCTAAATTCGTAAATTTTTCTTGAAACTAGACTCATATTTCTTCTTACTACAATTTTTCCAGAATTTTTACCTTAACCATTTAGTACAGTTTATTCCTTAAACTTTCCCTTGTTTCACTGTCCAACAATTCTGACCTCTATTAACCAAAATCCAAATATCTCATTGTACAGTTTTCATATACTGCTCCCACTTGTCTCTATTAATAATAGGCTCACTAAGGAATCCATACATATAAATTATGTCCCATAATTCACTTTTTACAATTTTATACGATTTTTCCAAGACAGAACAGGATACCCTAAAGTCATTCAGAACCAGTCTCACTAAAATTAACATATCTCAGATATAATATTCATTTTCCTTCTCCGTTTCTTCCATATTAAAGTAGACACAGTAATATTTAATCTGATATCTTACTCACTTTGTAATTCCTTTTATCAAATTTTTCGTGATTTTTCAAATACATGTCACTGTTTCTGACCGAAACTATTTTATTACAAAACATGATTACCACTACGAGCATACGCACGTCCGAGTGATCACGGATGCCGGTTATCGGTTTTCTTCGGTATTTCTACTGAATCACAGAATATTTCATGTAAAATTTCAGAGAGATGTGAGATTTACTCACCATTTCAAACATATATTCGGAAAGGTATGGGGATTACACACCTTGATTACGAGTTGTGCTTTCTATTGATTGCAACACCACGACTGTGATCTCCCTCGATGCACCAAAAATCAATCCTACCAACAATATCAATTAGCCAACCTTCAATCCGATTAACTCAAAAACCAAATGTAGATGTCGAATGGACTATGAAAGATCTTTCTTACCTTAATCGATTATAATCTTGTTTCTCACGATCGTCCTATGACTAGGGATGATTAGGCGATGTTGTGGTATTCGGCCTCCCTCTATATCACTATGAAGAAGATAATGATCTCGTATGAGAGAAAGTAAGGTGATGGTCTAGGTCAAAATGACCATCCAAAAACCAAAGTATGGATTCGATCATAAGAGGAGAAAATAAAACATTGGAAAGAATACTTACCGATTGCATAAGGAATGAGAAAGAAAGAACGATGTAAAGGTTTCAGTTATGGAGGAGAATGAACAATGATATTCGGCTATCAAGGAGATTAGACAAAAGATGAATATGTGACCAATTCAAGAGAAGAGAAAAATTGCACTATTGTGCTAGAAAATTTCGGCAAAGAAAGTAGCAAAAGGAGAGAAGATGACACAAAGGTTGCAATAGGATTTTTGGCCAAAACAAAACCAAGACCTTACCAAATGCTAAGATAAAATTTTCAGCCACCTATCTACCTCAAAACCGTCCACATGCATCCCCCCTAGGATAAGAGTTTGGCCACCCATACTTTCCAAAACACCTCCCCCGATATTAGCCTATTGTCCCCCTTTCCTTCCTATTCCTCTTGATTCTTTTCCCAAACTTTAATCTTGCCATATTCTTTTAGCCACCCTACCAAAAAATAATGAAGTCCACCCTTGCCATAAATAGTCCTTGGCCGACACTTAAGGAAAGAGTGCAAAAATATTAGCCAAACATTGCACACAAAGGGATTTGAACCTCTTCCTCAAGGTACTTCACTTAATGCCATAACCCCTTTACTAATTGTTCACTTGTGCTAACTATTTATTCATTTATTTCAATAAGCATTGAAGCTACTTACCATCTCTCCTTACAGTGCTAAAATACCAAATTTTTCCTAAGGCCCAATTAAACCCGAGACTTCATAGAAACTCCGTAAACTCCAAATTCACTTAAGTAACAAGTCTAATTTGTAATAATGCCATTCTCTTGTTCTCAAAATTTTAAACATTCCTACGCCTGAGGCCCATTGGGCCCAATCCTACTAAGCCCAATTTCGGGATGTTACAGGTCGCATGGTATGAAACGAGACTGTCGAAACCATTTGAAAATGGGAATCGACTGGGATTTTGAAAACGAAAATAAAAATGAGAGTTGCCACCGATCTCTATTTGGTGTGATCGGATCACCTTTGTGTTAATAAAACGTTTTGGTTTACTAAAATAGTGTTTTTTGGTCTACAAAATTTGAGAAAGCGAGTTTGGGAGTCGGTTACGTGCGAGGAAGGGTTAACACCCTCGTCACGCCCAAAATTGGTACCGAATCGATTAATTAATGTCTCAATGTCGAAAGTTGAAAATTTTAAAAATTTAAAAATACAATCTCTTTTTAAAATATTTGAATTTTCTCGAATTGAATATTAAGATTTTCTCGATCCGAAGGACCAAAATATCACATCCAATACGTTAGGACACGATAATTTAAATCCTCGAATCCAAGATAATCTCATAATTCCCGAGACTCATGCATTAAAATATCAAAAGGATATTCGATTATTTGGCCAAGCGAAAAACTGAAACCCAGCTTGTAGGGCACGATCTCTCGGGTTTCCAAACATAGAATATTGTCTTATTTCAAAAACTTTTTTTAGGTGAAATTAATAAAATGTTTTAAAATCATATACGTTCGGTAGATTATGTTTTAAATGAACATTATTTAAAGCGTGAATGGGGGTTATGCTCGACGAATAATGGTAACGTGACACAAATAATCATAACATAATACACATAATACATAACATTGGTATAGTTGATCTAAAACATTAATACGCATGAATAATAATATCGATAATAGAACAATAATATAACAATAATAACGATGATGATAATGTCAATGATATGGAAATGCGAACAAACAAATTATAATACACACAAGAATGATAATCACATAGCTTACATTATTTAAACATCAACATTAATAGTCAAAGAATAATGAACTAAACAATTTTAAAAATAATAATACATAAAACAATTTTAATAAATTAACAAAATCAATTTCAAGTAAAGAATACATAAAAAATAAAGTAAATAATATATGAAATAATTTAAAATAAAGTTAATATTTAAAATCAACAATATACATAAAGTTTAATAAAAATAATATACAAAAAATTAAAATAAATAATAATAATAATAAAATTTTGAAGAAAAATAAATGAATAATCTCTTTAAAATAGGTTGAAAACCAAATTGAAATCAGAATAAAAAGTGAGGATCATAATTGCAATAAATTAAAGTGGAAAAGGGATAGGGACCAGATTAAAACGTAATAAAAATAATAGGGTAAGATTTAAAAAAAAGAGAATGCAAAAGGGACTTGATCATCTAGCGCCGCAAAAAGGGGGGACCAAGCGTGCAATTATCCCTTTTAAGGGATATGCGCAGATCCCCTTGGAGCAAACTGCGCCGTTTTGCTAAATATATAAAGGCCCAAATTTTTTTTGAAAATCACATTTTAAACCCTACATTTTTTAGAATCAATAGCCATTTCTGAAAAAAAAAAGCCTCTCCTCCTCTCATCTCTCCCTCTCTCCGGCAAGTGGGTTCCGGCCGATCATCGCACCACCATCGTACTTGGTGGCCAACAACGCGTGGAGATGGGCTTTTAGCCCCGTTTGAAGGCTCGTTGGAAGGTTCATGCCTTTAGCCTAATAAGTGCCGGAACCACAAGCCCCTCCATCTCCCTTAGCTGATTTTGGCATTGAAGAAAGGGGGTTTCGACGACGGGAGGGCACCGATTTAGGTATACTTCTTTCCTTTCTTTTTTTTTTTATTTTCGTTTTTACAAAAAAATTTTAAAAAATAAAATAAAAATAAAAGAAGAGGCAGTATTGAACAACAGAAAATAAGAGAGACTAAAATCCACCTTTTATTTCAGTTTTGAGTTCTTAGTGTTCGTAAAGCGTTCGTAAAAAAAGAGGGACACGAAGAAGAAAAAGCCAAAATGGCCGTTCTTCTCTTATAAACTAGTTGCAAAAAAACCCTTTATTTTCTATTCTCTTGTTTTTTCTGCGCTTGTATTTACTCTGTTGTAGGTGTCAGGAGCATGGGTAGCTACTGATTGGCGCACGTGGTGGCTGCGTAGGGGAGATGAAAGGTCGGCGGCCGACCTCGAGGATAGGGTTTTTTGCTGATGTTTTCTTTTTCTGTAATGGGCTCGATTGTTGGGCTAGGGTTTAACAAATTTGGATTGGTTTAATTTTTTATAATTGGACTCTTGATGGACATTTTGGGTTTTAATTGTTTCTAGAGTGGGCCAAAATTGGCTATTACAGCCGCCCCTCTTTGATTATTGTCGTGTAACGGGAATTGAGCAAAAACTTCAAAAGAGCCAATTTTGCCTAGTCTCGCCGAATCATGACTTCTTTGGTGCTTCTGTTCTTCGAGTGACCTTGCTTTGACCCACTGCAACTTTAGGGGTATAGGGATTATAGCTTCAACCTGCCCCACTGTAACTTCAGGGGGATAAGATCTGCTATCTTCAGCCTGCTCCACTGCAACTTCAGGGAGATAAGATTGGCTATTTTTAGTCTGCTCCACTACAACTTCAGGGAGATAAGACTTGTAACTTTAACCTACTCTACTGCAACTTCAGAGAGATAAGGTTTGTTTTCAATCCGCTCTTCTGCAACTTCAGAGAGATAAGATTGGCTATTTTAAGTATGCTCCACTGCAACTTCAGGGAGATAAGACTTGTAACTTCAACCTACTCTACTGCAACTTCAGAGAGATAAGGTTTGTTTTCAATCCGCTCTTCTGCAACTTTAAAGAGATAAGATTAGCTATTTTTAGCCTGCTCCACTGCAACTTAAGGGAGATAAGACTTGTAACTTCAACCTACTCTACTGCAACTTCAGAGAGATAAGGTTTGATGTGATCTACTTCGCTGCAACTTTAGGAAGGCAAGATCTGTAATTTGTAGCCTCAATCAACCTTGCTACACCGTCCTCTGGGGGACATGAGCTGTAAAATTAATTTCTTGGGCCTATGCTTATGTCAAAATAATTAGGATGGCATGATCAAGATGAATCAAATGCTCCTAACTAGATGTATATAAATGATGTTCGCATGAATGTAAAGAATGTCATTTTGGAATGATCCTCCTTTTTAATTCTTAGGTTGTCATCGCTCGTTATTGATCAGGGTTCTATCATTAATGCATTACCCTGCCTTCTTACTCAGTCGGTACCTTTGAGGGTCACAATTTGGATCATTCTTTCTCAGTTGTCCCCAACCTCTAAACCTGGTTAGTTTTGAATAGTGGTTCCGCTTCTGGTTCTTGTAAGATTTAGAAGTTTTCAGAATAATATGCAAAACTCCTTTTATTAGAATATTAATGGCCCATTAATTTTTATTTCAATGAAAAATGTTTGAAAAAGATTATCACAATGGACAAGATGGAATTTCATTGAAAGTAAAGCTCGAAATGAATAAGTTGATCAAAAGATCAAATTTTGACAAAGTACAGAATGAGAATAAGTTAAGATGGCCAATTTACTAAAAAGGAAATGAATAAATTAATCAAGAATAGAAAATTTTGCTAAAATATGAAATGAATAAGATGAAAATAGGTGCCCCAGATATCATAGCATGAGCTTCTCTACACAAGCTTCTCGAGAACCCCTTTCAAACTTGATAGGTGTTTGGTGGACTTCGAAGACTTCGTTGATGCCCCAAGATGTAACGTTTCTCCTTCTTGTTTATTAGGCATAGCCAGACCACTGCATGCCTCTCCTTTAATCAGAAATTTGAATTGCCCATTCTTGGGTTTTCAATTCAAAACCCATTTGGTCGCAAGGCGCCCTTTACGGGTTTTTACCTTGGCCTCTCTATTTTTTTTGAGCTCAAGACGCCCTTTGCGGGTTTTCATCTTGGCCTATTTTTCCCATTTTTTAGGCGAAGTATTTCTTGATCGAGTCTGAGTTCACAAGATTGGGAAAGCTTTTTCCATCCATCTCAGTCAGAATCAGCGCTCCTCCGGAGAAGGCTTTCTTTACTACATAAGGTCTTTCCCAATTTGGCATCCATTTTCCTCTAAAGTCCTTCTGTATGGGAAGAATCTTTTTCAAAACAAGGTCTCTCTCATGGATTTCTTTAGGGCAAACCTTCTTCTTATAAGCCCGCATCATTCCCTTTTGGTACATTTGACCATGACGAATAGCCTTAGCCTTTTTTCTTCAATTAGGTTCAGCTGATCATACCGAAATTGAATCCATTCTACTTCATCCAACTTTAGTTCAGACAAGACTCGAAGGGAAGGGACCTCAACTTTGATTGGAAGTACCGCCTCCATTTCATAAACCAAAGAGAAAAGAGTTGCCCCTGTAGAGGTTCTGAGTGATGTTCGATAAGCATAAAGAGCAAATGGTAATTTCTCCTGCCAATCTCTGTAAGTCTCAGTCATCTTTCCCACGATCTTCTTGATATTCTTATTGGCCGCTTTCATTGCACCATTCATTTTTGGACGATACGGCGACGAATTGTGGTGTTTGATCTTGAATTGACTGCAGACCTCTGCTATTGCACTATTATTTAGATTCAGTGTATTATCAGATATGATCCTTTCGGGCATTCCATATCGACATATGATCTCTTTCTTCAAGAATTTACTGACTGCCGACTTTGTGACATTTGCATATGAAGTGGCTTCTAACCACTTGGTAAAGTAGTCAATGACCACGAAGATGAATCGATGCCCATTAGATACCTTCGGTGATATTGGCCCAATGATGTCCATTCCCCACATAGAGAAAGGCCATGGGAAGTCATGACATGAAGAGCTGAAGGAGGCATGTGGATCTTATCTCCGTAAATTTGGCATTTATAGCACTTTTGGCATAGCTGATGCAGTCTTCTTTCATAGTGGACCAATAATACCCAAATCTCATGATCTGTCTGGCCATTGTAAAACCATTAGCATGCGTTCCACAGACACCATTATGGACTTCTTCCAAGATTTTCTTGGCTTCAACTACATCCACGCATCTTAAAAGTACCTGATCCTTTCTTCTCTTATACAAGACTTCTCCATCTAAGACATAATCACCGGCCAGTCTTCTCAGCATCCTCCTATCATTCTCAGTTGCTTGGTCAGGGTATTCACGATCCTTCACATATCACAATATATCGTGATACCAAGGATGGTTATCTTTCTCTTCTTCTTCGTCGATGTTGTAGCAATGTACTGGAGCCTCGTAAATGCTCATTTGGATAGATTTCACTTCCACTTGCTTGTTTACTTTGATCATAGAAGCTAAGGTAGCCAAGGTGTCGGCCATCTGGTTCTCTTCTCGTGGGAGGTAACAGAAAATGATGTCATCAAACTCCTTAATTAACTCTAAAACTAGCTTTCGATAACTGATCAACTTGGGGACTCTTGTTTCCTATTCGCTTTTGAGTTGGTAGATCACTAGCATAGAATCGCCATATACCTCTAACATTTTGATATTGCGTTCAATGGATACAAGGATTCCCATGATGCATGCTTCATATTTGGCCATGTTATTTGTGCAATCAAAATCCAATTTTCTAGTAAAAGGATAATGATCTCCATTTGGGGATACTAGGACTGCCCCAATTTCATTTCCCATTGCATTTGAAGCTCCATCAAAGTTTAGTTTCCAAGGATGACCCTCATTTTGAGCACCTTATTCAGTGATTGCAATATACAGGTCTTCATTCGAAAAATCAAAGTTTAGTGGCTCGTAATCTTCCAAAGCTCTGCTGGCTAGAAAGTCTGCCATTGCACTCCCTTTTACAGCCTTCTGGTTTACATAGACTATATCAAACTTAAAAGTAGGATTTTCCACCGAGCCATCCTTCCATTCGGAGTAGTCGACTCTATCATGTACTTGAGAGGATCTAGTTTTGAGATAAGCCAAGTGGTATGGTATAGCATGTACTGTCTCAGTCTCTAGGTCATCCAGATCAAAGCACAACACAACTTCTCAATTGGCGAATATCTTGTCTCGCATTCAATGAACTTCTTGTGAGATAGTATATCTCTCTTTCCTTTCTTCCCGACTCATCATGTTGGCCTAACACACATCCCATGGAATTTTCAAATACTGCCAAATACAATATCAATGGTCTATCTGGACAGGGTGGCATTAGTACAGGGGCTTTGGACAAGTAATGCTTGACCTTATCAAAAGCTTCCTAGCACTCCTCATTCCATACACCTGGGTTGTGTTTCCTAAGAAGACGGAATATAGGGTCACACTTCTCCATTAGTTGTGCAATGAACTGGCGATATAGTTTAATCTTCCTAGGAAACCTCGAACTTATTTTTGAGTATGTGGTGGAGACAGCTCTTGTATAGCTTTTATTTTATCTAGATCAATCTTAATTCCTTTTTCACTGACTACAAATCCTAGCAACTTTCCCGACCTAGCCCCAAAGGTACATTTTGCTGGATTGAGCTTCAGTTAAAATTTCCTCAACCTTAGGAATAGTTTCCTCAAGACCTGTACATGCTCTTTCTCAGTATTAGACTTTGCAATCATATCGTCCACATAAACTTCGATCTCCTTGTGCATCATATCATGGAAAAAGGTTACCATGGCTCTTTGATACGTTGCGCCCGCAATTTTTAGTCCAAATGGCATTACCTTATAACAGAATGTTCCTCACGTGGTTACGAATATGGTCTTCTCCATATCTCCAGGGTGCATCTTAATCTGGTTGTACCCGGAGAAGCCGTCCATGAAAGAGAAAAGTGAATAACCAGCTGTGTTATCCACTAAGGTATCAATGTGAGGCAACAAAAAGTTATCTTTTGGGTTGGCCTTGTTCAAATCCTTATAGTCCATGCACATCCGTACCTTTCCATCTTTCTTAGGAACGAGTATTATATTCACTACCCATTCTAAGTATTTAACTACTTGTAAGAAACCGGCATCAAACTGCTTCATAACCTTTTCTTTTATCTTCAACAAAACATCGGGCCTCATCGTTCGGAGCTTCTGTTGAACTGATCTATACTCCTCTTTTATGGGGAGTCGGTGTACCACAATATTTCCTGGTATGACCATGCGAAGACGTCCTTGAATTCTTGGAGTAACTCAATGAGGTATCGCTTCATTTTTATGGCAATGCTAGCTCCAATCTATAACTCTTTTCCTTCTCCTAAGCTCACAATTTCTACTAACTCTTTGTGACACAAGATTTGTTTCTCATCTTGCTCTACCATCCTCAACAAATCAAGAGATATGTTATGATCCTGGTCATCTTCAAAATCCTGAGAATCCTCCATATCGTATCTTGTTCAAAAAGAGATTCTGAATTGATAATAGTATCACTCATATCATTGCTATCAGGGGACCTGTTAGAAGGGCAAAGAAAAGGTGCAAAAACAAAAGAATCTAAGAATGATTATTTGTATGATTGGTTATGAATGAAATGTAAAGAATATTTTGGTTATGAATGAAAAGAATAAAGGTACATTTGCTCGGAATGATTCAAAAAGTGCATTTTATTGAAATAAAGGTATTTGGACATATGCCTATTTAACAAAAGGATTCTTATTTCTCCTAGGCTCAAAGCAACAAGTGTGTTTTGAATATTACTATGAATTAATTCTAAAGGTTACATGAATCTCTTCCATGGTCTAATTATTCCGAGCACTTCCAGGAGGGTAAGGGCAAATTCTTGATAAATCTCTTTCTTCAGTTCCCTCCTTGGATACGGCGTTAATGCTTAAGCTTCCTAACATTTTCTCCGCTACTTCTCTTCTTGCCATCCTTTGTTCAGGGTATATGGTCCCTCCGAAATAAATGTTTTGGATAGATAAGGAAAGGTCATTGACTCCCATCTGAGCTCTTCTCCGCTTAAGCGCACCCTTCTTCTTTCCTACTTTTTCTCTACCTCTTTCCTCTTTTGCTTCGCATCTGGCTTGAATCCTAAGCCAAAGCGGTCTTGTTTTTTTTTTTTCAGCATTGGTACCTTAGTTTTTCCTTGAAGGCCTTTCTTGAGTCCTTTTCCTAGTAAGGCTCCCTTCCCAACTGTCATTTGCAGGCCCATCCTCGTGATTTGGATATTTTAGGCATGGGGATCTTGTTACCTTCGGTGACGAAGGTTGCGTTGACAAATTCTAGCGATCAAAAAGAACATTCTATCGCTTCATCATCTACCTCTATGTATGGAGCGTCACTAGTAACAAATGCTATGATATCCTCCTCCGCTTTTATTGTGACCAATCTACCTTCAGTTACCAATTTTAACTTTTGGTGTAGTGACGACGGCACTGCTTCGTCGAATGAATCCAAGGTCTTCCTAGTAGGCAGTTGTAGGAAGGCTTGATGTCCATCACCAAGAAGTCCACCTCATATGTATTTGGGCCAATCTGAAGGGGTATGTCGATCCTTCCCATGACCCTTCTTTCGGTGCCATTGAAAGCTCTCACAATATTTTGGCATGATTTCATGTGGGGGCTGTCCACGGGTAACCTGTTTAGCGTGGATAAAGGTAAGACATTCAGGGCCGATCCATTATCAACTAACACCCCTGGCAACGTATATCCTTTGCAGCATGTGGTTATGTGATCGCTGCAAAATAGTCTAGTTTTAATATTTATAAAAGAGTGATCAAACCTGTAGATTGACTGTGACAATGATAGAGGCAAGTGCACCTATCGAACAGTAGTATAGCTCAGGTAAGAATATCTTATCGAACCCAAGGAACCTAAAAGTACTACTACTCACTTTCTTTCTATTATTTAGCCTAAAATATAGAGTGATTGGTTTATTAAAATAAAACAAATGAAATATTTAAACTAAATGCAAAGACAAAAGAAACGAAACTTTGGGAAAAGACGTTGAAGAAAACTCAATTGATAAAGATGATACCTTCGGGAAGAATCCACCTATGACTTCACTTATTATCTACCTTTTCAATTCATATGATTTCTTTACTTAGCTTGATCCGTGAGACTCCCTAACCTATATTACTTTCTCTCGAAGCGAATAACGTCTAACCTTAGGTTAATTAGTAGAACTCTCGTTCTCTTATAATAACCCCTTAAGGAAGCAGTAAATCGATCAATGGACTCTCATATTAGGTTTCACCCTAATCCGACAAAATCTCGTAACCCTATCTCTAGGCGCCCGATCAACTCCGCTTAATTATGCTAGATCTACTCTTAGGCAGGGTCTATTCCTCCTCCAACTAATCACATCAGATAAATTTAAGCAACATAATTAAGAACAAACTAAGTATATATCATATAAACCGAAAGAATTAAATAACAAAATCCATCATAGGTTTCATCCCTTGGTATCCGAGGGTTTAGTTCATAATTAAACAAGAAAACTTCTCAAGAGAAAAGATAAAACAAAACATAGGAAATCCTTAAAAACCCCTGAAGGAATTGAAGAGGAGATCCTCCGTCTTGAGTAGAATTCCGACTCTTCGAGATGGGTCAATTGGCTATCTTTGAGTAATTCCCTAAACGAGTAAAGCTCGCGAAAACTCGCTAAAACCGATGCCCTTGAATTGTCGCTTCGATTATTTATATAGACGTTTGGAATGCTTTACTTGGCTCCTAAGTACTCGTAATTCAAGTGAAATTCGTCCTAAGTGTTTAAGTGGACTTAGGATTGCGTTTCTTGGGCTCCAAGCATCTAATTCTGAATGAAACTACTCTTTCCCGTGGTAGGGGCACGGCTAAGGCACGCTTGTGTAAGTCATGGTCCAGCCCGTGTCTCCATCCTGTTGATTTAGGCACGGCTGTGAAACACCCGTGTAATATATGGGTAGAGGCCGTGCTTCAGGTCTACCAATTAGGACAAGGTCGTGTACATCGGGGTCAGGCCGTGTTGGGCTTTTTATCGACAAGGCACGGTCGTGTAAATCAGGGTGTGACCGTGTGCAATCTAAATATTGGGGCACGACCGTGTGGCATGAAGTCCAGGCCGTGCTGACTTCTTGGGTTGGCCTAATTTGGTCCGTATAAGCCCGTTTTACATTCTTTTTATCCTTAGGTATTCTCCTGAGTATAAGACATGAAAAGAAAGGATTAAGAGCATCTTTTTACATAAATTGAGGGCTAAATCATCCAAAAGCATACTAAATATGGGGTTAAAATGTGTTACTTTTACGGTTTATCATTATGTGTAAAGCCTTTGTAGATCCCGTACCCCCCGGAGGTATCTCATCGTCATTGAAGAAGATGAAATTTTCTAAACTTATGTTGCCAACCAGCCGGTCTAACTTGTTGATAGATATATCACCCGCGACATATGTTTCGCTCAACACTTTCATTAATGCACTACGGTGAGCTTTTGAGCTTAGGAGCAGGGCTAGTACTGATATACGAGCCGGCAGCTTGTGCAATTGCTCCACAACACTGTACTCGCTATGCTTTAGGAATTTTAGGAACTCCTTAGCTTATTTTTCAGTCACCGGCTCGTTAATGGGTAGTTCTGCTCTAACCGTCTTTTTTTTTCTTGTTCCACCTCCAAGGCCTTTCCTTTTGCTGGTTCTGTTCTTACCTTCGGGGTATAATGCCTTCTACTACGTGTAAAGAAACCCACTTCTTGGCCTTTCCCGAGGTATTAGCCGGGTTATCCTCTCTTGGGATCATCACATTATAGTCATAATTCCACAGAACCCTTTTGCTGTTCTTATAGGGGAAAGCTACAGGCTTCTAAATTATGACCTTAGACGCGATCGGTACTCCAGCTTCACCAACTCTTGGTCACGAGATAATTATCACATGGTGATTGACCCTATAGACCTTCTTGGTTGATCCTTCTTCTGACGCGTGGACCTCTCCTTCTTCTGATCCTTTGACCTCTTCATAAAATTCCATCTCTTCATTGTCCATGAGATTTTGTACTATGGCCCTGAATTTGATGCATTCTTGGATATCATGTCCCACCTCAGCATGGAACTCGCAGTATTTTCCGACTCCTTCGGGCTCTTCTTCCGATTCTTGCGTGATTAAACCCCCATTTACCATTTGTTTCCAAACCCATCTCAGTAGGGTTTTCACTTTACCCAGATCAACCTTAATTTTTTCCCACCATTCTCGACTATCGCGTTCACCCCTTTATCAGAATGGTTGGGTAATGGATTTTCTACTACGTTAGGTCTTGATGGGTCATCAAACTTTACGATCCCCATTTTGATGAACCTTTCGATCAACTTTTTAGATGCAGTACAATTCTCGATTGAGTGCCCCACTATTCTTGCATGGTACTCACACTGAGCATTTACATCATACCACTTTGGGAATAGGGGTTGCAGCGGTTTTATATAGAATGGGGATACCACATGTGCGTCAAATAGACTCTGGTATAGCTTTTTATATGTCATTGGGATAGGCGTAAATTGGGGCCTTTTCGTGTTTGGTCTTACGTTAGATTTTTGCCTCGGGGGCTTTGATGGTTGGTAGTTACTGTCCTCGGCTGGCTTACAGTGATGGGTTTTGTATAGCCCTTGTTGTATGTGTTCACGTTGTTCACTTCATTGTCTTTCTTTCTCGGGGCTGGTCTCTTGGCGCTCTCTCTCGCATCTATTTTTTCGCTCCGAATTGCATTTTCTATCATCTCTCCTGACATCACTATGTCCGAGAAGCTCTTAGTAGCACTCCCCAACATGTGGTTGATGAATGGAGCCTTCAACGTGTTGATGAAAAGCATCGTCGTTTCCTTCTCCAAGAGAAGGGTTGGAATTGTGTAGCTACCTCTCTCCACCTCTGGGCGTACTATCTAAAGCTCTCACTCACTTCTTCTCCATGTTTTGCAGTACTATTCTGTCCGACGCTATGTCCGTCACGTGGCCGTATTATTTCATAAAAGCCTGTGCTAAACCATTCCATGAATTAATTTGAGCACAGCTTAGTTGGTTGTACCACTTGGCCGTAGATCCGATCAAGCTATCTTGAAAGTAGTGAATTAACAACTGATCATTGTTGACGTATCCTGTCATCTTCCGATCGAACATCATAATGTGAGCTTCAATTCAGCTAGTCCCATTATATTTCTCAAACTCCAGAGTCTTGAATTTTGGTGGAAGTATTAGGTCTGGGACCAAGCTCAAGTCTTTAGCATTAACCCCAACATCGTAATCTATGTTCTCCATTGCCTTAAACTTCTCTTCTAACCATTTACACCGATCTTCAAGTTGTTTAGATACATCTACACTCTCCTTCTCTGTTTCTGCCAAATCATCGAGGTTGGGAACAACTGAATTAGCTGGATTATCTCCTGGATTAGAACCCAAGCTCGTTGGAAAATTCATCGGCGTCGAAGCACCAGCCTGATATTAGGGTCTGACGGTAACATGTACCCTTTGTGGGTTTACATCTGGTTGCATTTAGGTGTGCGTTGGGGTAAAACCCGGAGGATAGGGAGGTTCTTCATTGTCATCACTTGGATTAGTCATGGGGCTTTTTCCTTTATTGGGTCCTCCGGCCAATAGCTGGGCCAGCTGGTTCATCATATTCCTTTGGGATTCTAGAATTTGATCCCTCATGTCTTGTTCCATTTTGGCTAATTATTCTTGCATTTGTGCTTGCAACTGATCTTGCATATCCCTTTGCACCTATTCTAGTCTCTCTAGTCTCTGATCCATTACTTTTGTTTTGCGACGAGTATTGTAGCGATATGTAATTGGTGGATTTTCGTTGGTTTCAAGGTAACTTTAATAATTTTAATCTATTAAGGTCTTTTTATGAAATTTAATGCAAATAATGTAATGTAATACGAACGAATAAGATGAATGCAAAAAAAAGGCGCTGATTTTGATTCAATTCCATTAGATAAACTTCACTAGAAAATAAATTTCTTTACATAGAGCGGATGATTACATATACGACTTCGCCCTAATACCTAAATCCTTAACTTTCCTAAGAAGCCAAGCTAAATTCTGGCCTCGATCCGATTCTGAATCGTACATTAGACTTAATATATCAGCCTGAACTTCCAAGGTTTGTAGATGATCAATCATCTCTCGAACTTAAGCCACAGCTTCGCCCATAACATAATCTCTATCTCTGATCTATTCTTGGGAGCGGTGGAGCTACTCATTTCAATGTTCATTGTTTGTTTCAAAAAGTTCAACTCAAATCTTACTATCTCGTAGTGCAGTCTCGAGCTCTCCTATCTTTCCTTTCAGCTCCTCAATCTTGTTCTGGCTGGCTCTTAATTCGATTATCAAGCTGCGACTACGGTACTGATGCAATGACTTCTCTAATTCTGCCACTCGAGTTCTTAGTATCTCCTTTTCACTTTGGCTCTCTAGCAAGCTCCTTTTTAAAGCGTCCTCCCGTGTTCGAGCATCTTGGAGTTTCTTTTCCAACTGATCGGCTCTAGTCTTTTCTTCCTTAATTTCCTGTCGCCATTACTCTGATGTCTTGCCCAAACCAGCGGTTCTGATTGACATGCGCAGTTTCTTGTAGTCCGTCTTTAAAACTGTCCAAATCCTCTTCACCCTTATTTTTACCTTTTCTCAATTTTTGGCCTTGAGCTTGTGGATGTCGACGTCTAACCCTAACTGCATCTTTTCCTCCTCTAGCTGATTTATCTTCTTTCCCAATTCTCGACTCCTTTCCTCAAAATCTTACTTGATGATCTCTAATTCAGACGGGATTACTTGCAATTGCTCCCCTATTGGCCGAGCATTTCCTTGACTTGGCATTGAGATGTTGTCATTGATTCTTTTACTCTACCACCGTCATATTCGGGGGTCGTCATTGGTCCTACGGTGAGTCCTTTTATTCTTTGGGTTTGGGTCTACGCACTCGATATTTCACGAACTCTCTTCTTATAATTATCACCCTTGTATGAAAACTCTCACTGAGCTAACCCATGGGTCACAAGTATGAACTACCTTGATCGATACTGCCTCATCACGAGTAATGGAGCGTACCACACAACTCCCCATATCCCGAGTAAAGGGACCCATTCAAACTCTCCACACCGATACAAGATCTCGTCAAGGAGCATCCACGGAGCTCTCCATTCGACATCTTCAACTTGTAATTTTGGAGAATCGCTATCCATTTCTCTTCGAAAAGGTCGTCCCGCCTTGGTGTAGCCACTAATTCTTTCAAAGGAGAGTATTTCTCAGAAAAAACTTTATACGAGACCTTTTCCACCTTCCAAAAGTGGCTATAGAACCACGATAGCAAAAGCTGCGTACATCCTATAAACCTCCCTTCACCCGCTCTTCGGCAAGCACTCAATGATCTGAAAGTTTCGGCTAAGATTATAGAGACGGGTGTGACTCCTTTATCAAGTTTATCAAATAGGTCTGGGACTGCTTCCTCTACATATCCTAACGCTTTGGGAAAGACAACCAAACCGTAGATGCTTAAGGCAAAAACGTCAACCCTCTTCTTCATATCAGGATGCGCTAGGATCAAATCCCTCAAATGTCTCCAAGGGATGCACTTACAATCCCCTTTTTGCTTGATCCGGGCTGTAATCCACTGCTCACTCATCCCTCTAATGTTCATCAGCTTTTTTAAGAATGTCGGCACATTAATAGCTCTCGAATAAGCCTTGTCAGCTTGAAACTTTGGGCAGCAGAGCAAGGATGTGTACTCTTCTATGGTAGGTACCAAATCCACTTTTCCGAAAGTAAAACAACTATAAGTGGGTTCCAAAATTAGGTGATAGCTCGGAATAGGTATTCGTCCACCTTGATATCAAACATATAAGGCAAATAACCATAATTATAGTAGAATAGTTGCTTGATCTCGCCGCCCCATGAATCCCATATCTCCTTCAATTCTTGCAGGTTATTCTGAGTCACATTGACGCGGGTGAAATCCCACAACTCTGATTCATATCCCATGGTCAAACTATCTCCTTTCTCTTGCTACATCCTCTCAGACCATATTCGAACGACCGCATTATCCTCCACTCTATCAAGAAACCCCTTTTCCATGTTAAGATTTTCTATCTAGTAATCGAACGTGAATCAACACCTCTTTATGATGAAATGCCATGCAATAGCAGAAAAACACGACAAGTCAGTATTATGCACAAAAAAAGAACTCAAAGCAAACAAGAAATAATCAAGCACCTATTCAGGTAACCACTAGGGTTTGGAGTGGTTCAACCTAGGGTTGGTTCTTAAGGTTCACTACATGTGGTTTGGTTTTAAAGAGAGGTACCCGAACCGGTAGATTCCTCGATCTTCACCCATTATAGGTTCATATAGACCGAGTTCAGTTTAGGGAATACATTTCCCTATGGCTGCACGGAGATGAAAATCTCATGAAGACATAGGTACAGATGTATCCCGAAAGCGATGCATTATCCTGCACGGAGGTGAAAACCTCACGAAGGAGTAGCTTCTCACTCCCACTTAAAAGGGTGTGACCGAGCGGTCATGCAATGCAATGTACAGAGATATATAAGAAGCTTGAAGTAGACAAATAAAATATGCATAAAATGATGAAGATCGTAGCACAAAACGGATGAAATGCAATGAAAGGAACGTATATTAAAACCTAATTTTCAAATTTTGACAAAAAGACAAAAATTAATCAACTTGTGGCTTGACTCTCTTGTACAGGTCCCCAGTGGAGTCGCCAAGTTGTCGAAACCATTTGAAAACGGGAATCGACTAGGATTTTGAAAACAAAAATAAAAATGGGAGTCGCCACCGATCTCTATTTGGTGTGATCGGGTCACCTTTGTTTTAATAAAACGTTTTGGTTTACTAAAATAGTGTTTTTTGGTCTACGAAATTTGAGAAAGCGGGTTCGGGAGTCGGTTACGTGCGAGGAAGGGTTAGCACCCTCGTCACACCCAAAATTGGTACCGAATCGATTAATTAATGTCTCAATGTCGAAATTTAAAAATTTTAAAAATTTAAAAATCAATCTTTTTTTAAAATATTTGAATTTTCTCGAATTGAATATTAAGATTTTCTCGATCCGAAGGAACAAAATATCACATCCAGTACGTTAGAACACGATAATTTAAATCCTTGAATCCAAGATCATCTCATAATTCCCGAGACTCATGCATTAAAAATATCAAAAGGATATTCGATTATTTGGCCTGTTAAAACCAAAACCCAAAGACGGAGGGCACGATCTCTCGGGTTTCCAAACATAGAATATTGCCTTATTTTGAAAACTTTTGTTTTGGAATGAAATTAATAAAATGTTTTAAAATCATATACGTTCGATAGATTATGTTTTAAATGAACATTATTTAAAGCGTGAATGGGGGTTATGCTCGACAAATAATGGTAATGTGACACAAATAATGATAACATAATACACATAATACATAACATTGGTATCATTGATCTAAAACATTAATACGCATGAATAATAATATTGATAATAGAACAATAATATAACAATAATAACGATGATGATAATGTCAATGATATGTAAATTCGAACAAACAAATTATAATACACACAATAATGATAATCACATAGCTTACATTATTTAAACATCAACATTAATAGTCAAAGAATAATGAACTAAACAATTTTAAAATAATAATACATAAAACAATTTTAATAAATTAACAAAATCGATTTTAAGTAAATAATATATGAAACAATTTAAAATAAAGTCAAAATTTAAAATCAACAGTATACATAAAGTTTAATAAAATAATATACAAAACTTTAAAATAAATAATAATAATAAAATTTTAAAGAAAAATAAATGAATAATCTCTTTAAAACAGGTTGAAAACCAAATTGAAATCGAGAATAAAAAGTGAGGATCATAATTGCAATAAATTAAAGTGGAAAAGGATAGGGGCAGATTAAAACGTAATAAAAATAATAGGGTAAGATTTAAAAAAGAGAATGCGAAAGGGGACTTGATCATCTAAGCGCCACAAAAAGGGAGGACCAAGCGTGCAATTATCCCTTTTAAGGGATATACGTAGATCCCCTTGGGGCAAACGGTGCTGTTTTGCTAAATATATAAAGACCCAATTTTTTTTTGAAAATCACATTTTAAACCCTACATTTTTTAGAATCAGCAGCCATTTCTGAAAAAAAAAAGCCTCTCCTCCTCTCATCTCTCCCTCTCTCCGGCAAGTGTGTTCCTCTACGATCATCGATATCACCATCGTACTTGGTGGCCAACAACGCTTGGGATGGGCTTTTAGCCCGTTTGAAAGCGTTGGAAGGTTCATGCCTTTAGCTCGATAAGCCCAGGAACATAAGCCCTCCATCTCCCTTAGCCGATTTCGGCACTAAAGAAAGGGGGTTTCAACGATAGGAGGGCACCGATTCAGGTATACTTCTTTCCTTTCTTTTTTTTTATTTTTGTTTTTACAAAAAAGATTTTAAAAAAATAAAAATAAAAATAAAAGAAGAGGCAGTATTGAACAATAGAAAATAAGAGAGACTAAAATCCACCTTTTATTTCAGTTTTCAAGTTCTTAGTGTTCGTAAAGCATTTGTAAAAAAAGAGGGAGCCAAAGAAGAAGAAGCCAAAATGGTCGTTCTTCTCTTATAAACTAGTTACAAAAAACCCTTTATTTTCTATTCTCTTGTTTTTTTCTCTTTGTTTTTTCTGCCATTTGCGTGTAGTTTACGACTTGTATTTACTCATTGTGTGTCGGGAGCATGGGTGGCTCTTGATTGGCCGCATGGTGGGCTGCGTGGGGAGATGAAAGGTCGGTGGCCGACCTCGAGGCTAGGGTTTCTTGCTGATGTTTTCTTTTTCTATAATGGGCTCGGTTGTTGGGCTAGGGTTTAACAAATTTGGGTTGGTTTAATTTTTTGTAATTAGACTCTTGATGGACATTTTGGGTTTTAATTGTTTCTAAAGTGGGCCAAAATTGGCTATTACAGAGACATTTCTGACTTTTTTTAGAAATGTTTAATTTGTCAACAAGTGAAAGCCGAACATCAGGTACCTTCCGGGTTACTTCAGCCGATCATGATACCTGAATGGAAATGGGACAGAGTTACAATGGATTTTGTATCCAGTTTACCGATGACACCGAGTAAGAAAGATGCAAGATGGGTTATTGTGGATAGATTGACTAAATCAGCTCACTTTGTTACAGTTCGTACGGATTATTCACTTGATAAGCTTGCTGAGTTATATGTGTCACAGATTGTAAGATTACATGGTGTGCCTATTTATATTGTTTCGGATAGAGATCCGAGGTTTACATCGCGATTATGGAAGAAACTGCAAGATGCATTAGGTACAAAATTGCATTTCAAAGATGACTTTTCATCACATAAACCGATGGTCAATCCGAACGGATCATTCAGATACTTGAGGATATGTTGAGATGTTGCATCCTTGAGTTCAAAGGTACGTGGGAACAATACTTACCTCTGATTGAATTTGCTTACAATAATAGCTTTCAATCTAGTATCAAGATGGCACCCTACGAGGCTTTATACTCGTAAATGTCGTACACCATTGTATTGGACCGAGCTCGGTGAAAATAAGATACACGGGTTGACTTGATTAAAGAAACCGAATGAAAGTGGCGGTGATCGTGATAGTTTGAAAGTCGCATCGCACCGTCAAAAGTCATATCAGATTTGAAATGTAAAGATATTGAGTTTGGATAAAAGATCAAGTGTTTTTAAAGTTTCACCATGTAAGAAAGTACTTAGATTGATCATAAAGGTAAATTGAGTCCGAGATTCATTGGGCCATATGAGATCATAGAGCGTATCGGGCGGTTGCTTATAGATTACTGATTTACACCGAGCTAGAAAAGATCCATAATGTATTCCATGTGTCGATGCTTCGTGATACCGATCCGACCCTTCACATGTGATTTTCTGACATAGGTTGAGATTGACTGATATGACATATGAAGATGAATCGATTCAGTATTCGCTCGTGAGAAAAAGAATTGAGAAATAAGAAAATTCCGTTAGTTAAAGTACTGTGGCAAAAGCACGGTGTTGAGGAGGCAACTTGGGAGTCAGAGAATACAATGAAAGAGCGTTATCCAAACCTATTCACCGGTAAGATTTTCGGGGACGAAAATCCCTAAGGGGGGAGAGTTGTAACAACCCGGTTTAAACCTTAATCGAAACGGTAGTTTTGGGACCATGAATCCGAGTTAGAAAAATATTTTAAAATTATTTTCTCGTGTTTATTATGTGTGAATTTATATCGTGAAATTTTGTGTTTTAATTTTGTTGTTTGACGATTTAATAAAATGGCTTAATCGCATAAATTGTAAAATTTGCATGCTAATTGTTAAAGTGCCTAATTGCTTTGTTCTTTTAACGAGGAGTACTTATAATGCAATAATACCATTGAAATTAGCATGGGCACATTCGATTATTAGTTAGTGGTGGAAATAATATTATAATAAGTAAAGTTATATTATAAGTAATAATATGTATATATTATAACATAAAATAAAAAGAACAACCATGCATGTTCTTTGTTATTGCGAAACTAAAGAAAATAAGAAAGAAAAGAAAGTTTTAAGAGTTCGACAACTTAGTAAGCTCAATCAAGATCAAGAAAATAGAAAATCGGATTTAGATTGGGGAAAGTAAAGTTGTCGACTAGGTTTACTAGTTTTTAGGTGAATTTAACTTAATTAGAAGTATATGGGAAAAAGGATTAGATTGTAATAGGTGTGAAAGTTTAATTGAAGATTAGAGAAAATAAAAAGGACTAAAGTGGAAATTATACCATTTTTAAATGATTGAGGCGGCATAAGTATAAAATCCTAAGATTTTGTGTGATAAAATATATTATTATTAGATAATTATGTTAATAATATAATATTATATATAAAAGTAAAGAATAAAATAGAAGTAACAGAGAAGAAAACAGAAACCCAAGACGAAACAGAGAAGAAATAGGGAGAAAAAAGAAAAGGGATAATAGAGTTTTTAAAGCTTAGAGTTTAATTTGGTAAGTTAATTTAGCCATTTTCTTTTAATTTTGATGCTTTATAAGTTTTAGAACAAAGTTTTGATGAATTTAAGTTGAAGTTTTGAAGTTTTAAAGTTGTTGAATATAGCATATGATGAATAAAATGATGAATTAGTGGTTTAATTGAAAGAATTTGAAGTTAGAATTGGATAAAGGACTTAATTGCAAAACAAGCTATAAGAAAACAGTTTTAGGACAGCAGCAGTAGAGTAAGTTTGAAAATTCACCAAAAATCGTATAAGTGGAATTAGAAGTTGAGTGAGTTATGAAATTAAAGCTTATTGAGTCTATTTTCATATGAAAGAAACGGGGAAAGCAAATAAATTCTGTAGTTTGAGATATTTATATTTTGGTGAGACTAGTTCAGGGTGATTTCGAAATCCCCTGTTCTGACTTTGGAAAATCATAAAAAATTGGAGGAAAATAATTAGGGCCTTAAATTTATATGTTTAGAATCCTGAATGAGTCTACTTTCAATAGAAATAAACAAAAACATCATATGAATTCTGTATGAAGAGATAATTAATTTTTAGTGAAGAAGGGTCAGAACTGCCAGACAACAGAACAGGGTGACTTTGATGAATAAACTGTACTAATTGGCTAGGCTAAAATTCTGGAAATTTTATGGTATAAGTATATGTGAGTCTAGTTTCAGGAAAAATTTACGGTTCTTCATTTGGAGTTCTGTAGCTCTGAAATAAATAATTTTGTGACTATAACACAAAAGGACAGCTTTGAATAAGTTTATGAGTAAAGGATTGAATTGAAATGTGAGCAAAAGTAAGAAAGCATGAAATTATCATAAAATACATGTTTATTTTATTAAATAGTAGAGGAAATTATTTGATTATTTTAACATATAAATGTTATGTGTTTATATGAAATTGAAGAAAAGAAAAGGAAGGAGAGAACCAGAATCGAAGGAAAAGGAGAAGAGAAGATTAAGGAGTGAAGGAAGAAGAACCTATATCACCTCAATCTTTTGTTGTAAGTACTACAAGAATTTTAAATTATTGTTATTTATCCTTTTGAAATATTTATGTGAATTATTTAAATATTTAAGATTCACTTTAATGCCCAAGTAGACGAATTTAGAACTCTTTGGGATATTAGTGGCATGCCATTAAGGAACTTTAGCGCTCTCGATATTAGCACATTGGCGCTCTCGATATTAGCACATTGGTGCTCTCGATATTAGCACGTTGGTGCTCTCGATATTAGCACGTCGGTGCTCTCATTCACTTGTGCATCATAATGCACCTCGTATTTATTCCGTATATCCGGTGTGTTCTAGGAAGTCTACTTTGGGCTAATCGTGAATTGAGAATAAAAGTGAATTCTTGATGTGTTAAGGCAAGTTTTATACCTTTAGAAGATAAGTTAAATTTATTTAAAGCAATGCATAGTTGAAGAGACTTATATGTGAGTAAATATGCTATAATTGATTGAGTCTAAAATATTACATTATGATTGTTTAATTAATTATTCTTGTAGTGCTTACTAAGCCTTCATTTGGCTTAAGCGTTTATTTTAACGCGAGGTACAAAGAGTCTAGAAGAGAAGTTCAACTAGAAGATTTCTCATCTCATCACATCTTGAAGACTACAAAAGTAGGTATTATATTTTGTGTTAAAATGGCATGTACATAGGTGATATTTTGGTCACTTAAAACTACTACATGACTTTCGTTGTAGAAAATGATATTTGGTATTTTAATGTTATAAGTAGAATCTAAATACGATTAAATATGAAATTGCACTGGTTGAATTGTTGGATTTTGGAATTGGTTGAATTGGTTATATTTGGAATGAATACGGTTTTAATTGCGGGGGTTATATGTGAAATTAAGCGAAATCTCATTTAAATTTTTATAAAAGAAAAAAATAATAATATTTTACGCTAGTTTTGTAGAATGTTTAAACAAGTTTCATTCTACGTTAGATATATCTTTGGCTTCAAGAGCCCAATATAGGAGTTAAATTACTAAATTATATCAAATCATAATTTTTATTTATAAGTAATTAGGAAAATTGACTAATATATTTGGTAATGCCTTGTAACCTGTTCGTGACGGTTTAGGGTTAGAGGGTGTTCTGAGGTTATTGTGGATAGATTGACTAAATCAGCTCACTTTGTTACTGATTAAATGACGGATTATTCACTTGATAAGCTTCTTTGAGTTATATGTGTCATGATTGTAAGATTACATGGTGTGCCTATTTATATTGTTTCGGATAGAGATCCGAGGTTTACATCGCGATTATGGAAGAAACTGCAAGATGCATTAGGTACAAAATTGCATTTCAGCACAGCTTTTCATCCGCAAACCGATGGTCAATCCGAACGGATCATTCAGATACTTGAGGATATGTTGAGATGTTGCATCCTTGAGTTCAAAGGTACGTGGGAACAATACTTACCTCTGATTGAATTTGCTTACAATAATAGCTTTCAATCTAGTATCAAGATGGCACCCTACGAGGCTTTATACGGTCGTAAATGTCGTACACCATTGTATTGGACCGAGCTCAGTGAAAATAAGATACATGGGGTTGACTTGATTAAAGAAACTAAACAGAAAGTGGCAGTGATCCGTGATAGTTTGAAAGCTGTATCAAACCGTCAAAAGTCATATGCAGATTTGAAATGTAAAGATATTGAGTTTCAGATAAAAGATCAAGTGTTTTTTAAAGTTTCACCATATAAGAAAGTACTTAGATTCGGTCGCAAAGGTAAATTGAGTCCGAGATTCATTGGGCCATATGAGATCATAGAGCATATCGGGCCGGTTGCTTATAGATTACAGTTGCCACCTGAGCTAGAAAAGATCCATAATGTATTCCATGTGTCGATGCTTCGTAGATACCGATCCGACCCTTCACATGTGATTTTCCCGACATAGGTTGAGATTCAGCCTGATATGACATATGAAGATGAATCGATTCGTATTCTGGCTCGTGAGAAAAAAGAATTGAGAAATAAGAAAATTTCGTTAGTTAAAGTACTGTGGCAAAAGCACGGTGTTGAGGAGGCAACTTGGGAGTCAGAGAATACAATGAAAGAGCGTTATCCAAACCTATTCACCGGTAAGATTTTCGGGGACGAAAATCCCTAAGGGGGGAGAGTTGTAACAACCCGATTTATACCTTAATCGAAACGGTAGTTTTGGGACCATGAATCCGAGTTAGAAAAATATTTTAAAATTATTTTCTGTGTTTATTATGTGTGAATTTATATCTATGAAATTTTTGTGTTTTAATTTTGTTGTTTGAGTGCCCGATTTAATAAAATGGCTTAATCGCATAAATTGTAAAATTTGCATGCTAATTGTTAAAGTGCCTAATTGCTTTGTTCTTTTAACGAGGAGTACTTATAATGCAATAATACCATTGAAATTAGCATGGGCACATTCGATTATTAGTTAGTGGGTGGAAATAATATTATAATAAGTAAAGTTATATTATAAGTAATAATATGTATATATTATAACATAAAATAAAAAGAACAACCATGCATGTTCTTTGTTATTGCCGAAACTAAAGAAAATAAGAAAGAAAAGAAAGTTTTAAGAGTTCGACAACTTAGTAAGCTCAATCAAGATCAAGAAAATAGAAAATCGGATTTAGATTGGGGGGAAAGTAAAGTTGTCGACTAGTCGATTCATACTAGTTTTTCATCCTCCGAGGTAAGTCTTTAAGCAATTAAACATTGTAAATTATGTATGTAACTTAGTAATATACTGATTTGGAAATTGTGGAATTAGTAATGAGTTAGCCGAATGTGAATAAATATAGAATTAATATGTTTAAGTTTAGTTCGATTGAGTTATAATATTTGAAAGTTCCAATGAAGATTATGAAGTACAAGAAAAGTTCGATATATGAATTGGTTGTGAGACAGCTTTATAAATATGATATTCGGGCTTTGAGCCTAGCAAGTCTTGTGCTGGTGAAAGACATCAGGCTTTAAGCCTAGCAGGCTTTGTGCCGGTGGATAATATCGGGCTTTAAGCCTAGTAGGCTTTATGCCGGTGAAAGATATCAGGCTTTATGCCTAGCAGGCTTTATACCGGTGAATTATTATAAGTGTATGCTTGAAAAGATTCTTGCTGATGTGAAATTTAAATTCGATAAATGGGCTCAATGTTCAGGTATGTGTAAGCATATTAGTTGATTGAGATAAGGTAAATTAGTAACTTGTAAATTGTTACTAAATATGTGTGATATAAGTGAAAATAATATATGAATTGTAGTAAGTGTATATTCGGCCCCATGATAGTTTGAGAATGTGATGTTAAATTATGATAATTGAGTTTGAGCATATGATTATTTATATATTTGGTTATATAATGACATATTGATTTTGATGATTAGATTATGAGTGAATATTTGGATTTTATAAGCTCTTGGTTAAAGAGAAATTGTTATCTAACTTCTAAGTTACATATTTACGGAGTTGTAAGCTTAAATTAATTATGATTACAAAATATAATTTGAATTATTTGATTACAATGAATTAGTATTGAATCTATATTAAGTACTAATTGTTTAATTTGCTTAAGGCTTACTAAGCTAAATTAGTTTACTTTGGTGAAATTGTTTACTTTGTTTTATAGATTTTGGATTCGATTATGTGCTCGGGATTGTCAAAGAAAGTTCACCACACTATCGACTCTTTTCGGTATTTTATTAAGTTTGAATTTGAACTTATGGCATGTATAGTCTAGTTAAAATGTTTGATTTTGGGATATGTGATTATGAGCCATGCGAAAATGGCTTATTTCTTTTGGTTAAGTTTAGTTTCTATGTTTTTGATATAATGGATATATTTAATGCTTGAGTTATTTAGATTCGATCATGGTATATTAAGTGAGATTTGTTTGGAATGCTTTGCTAATGATCTGTCTGAATTTAGTCATGGATTAAGTTTGTATCTAAAGTAATGTGTATTTCATATGTATGTGATATATATATATTCGGTTTATGCTTGGTGTTAAGGTCTTGAAATGTGGGTTGAATAAATGGGTAAAATACTAAGTATATTATAGATGAAATGATAGTTAAGTTCGGTTATAAGATATGGAAGAACATGTATATATTAGGTCATGATTTAGACCTGATTTAGAAGTGTGTTTTATGCTATAAATTAGTATATATTTAATAAACAGTATTAATGTATATTCGGTCTTATGAATTGTTACCAAAGTTGTTTACATGTTTGGTCAATGAATGGTGAATAATGGGTTGTTGATTTATAACTTGCGCATATGCTGGTTAAGGTAGTTATGTACTAATTAAGTTATAAACATGTTATATAAGCTTATGATGTATTTGATAAATATTTGATTTGTACATTGAGTAATATTGATGTGTCTTAATAAGTGTAAGATGATATGTTTTATATGGATTTATAGCATTGGTTCAAATGATGTATGGATATAAATTTATATTTTATGATAGAATGGTTCAAATTTGATGTGATGAGTACATGATTCGTGCTTATATTTTGGATGCATATAATTTTGTATGGATTTGAGGCAAATTTGTTTAAGTAATAATATGATTATATGCAAGTGAATTGTATTTGTTTTGTGATTAATAGTGTATGTTCATTATTTAAACAACCATTTGTTTTATTTATGCGAACATGACATGTATGTATTCATAATTGTTTGAAAGTTGTGTATTATTATGTAATGCCTCGTAACTCTAATCCAGCGACGGGTATAGGTTGGGGTGTTACATAAGGGATTTAGTTCATACTAATAGGGGGAAACATCTTAAGGAAAACAACAAAACATAAGAAAACCCAAAAACTTCTAAAGAACTTGATGGGAGATCTTCAGTCTTGATGGAGATCCTTCTTTCGAGCTGCTCTTGACGGCTGTCTTCGAGTATTTTTTGCCTTCTATTCAGCCTCCCTTTTAGGTTGCCCCCTAGGGTGTTTATATAGGCTTTGGAACACCTCTCTTAGCCCACAAGTAGCCTATTCCGAGTAAAATTCAACTTTGATACGGCAGGGACACGCCCGTGTGACACGCCCGTGTTCGACTCTTTAAATCGTGCTCGCTTCTGCTCGATACACAACCATATGGTCAGGCCATGTACGTTGATCCAAGTCGTGTCTCAGTTTTGCTCGAAACACACGGCCGTGTCTATTACCCAGGCCGTGTGAATTCCTAAGGTAGGCCCATTTTGTCCTTGTATAGCCCATTTCTCATTCTTTTCAACTCCCTAAGCTCGCCTGAGTGTAAAACATGAAATTAAGGGATTAGGAGCATCAAATTCATCAAATCTAATGAAAATTCATCCAAAAATAAGCTAAGCATAGAGTTAAAATATGTATAAATTGAGGTTTATCAAAAACCCCTCCAAAGAAGATAAAAAACCACGGGCAAAGATAATTTTACTATAATGGAAAAAGAACGAAGAGTATAAAAGATGGAGATAAAAACTAAACCCCAAAAACTCGAAAACAAAAACCCTCAAAACGTAAACACAAAATTCTCTAAATGTGTTATGAATTCTAATCTCTAATGGATGTATTTTATAAGGTTGTAAAAGAATATATTTCTAGGCTAAATTAGTAGGTTAAATATATTATACTAATAAATACTAAATCTTCTAGAAAGAAAATATATTTTGTTTGACTTGACTTGCAAGCAATCTCTTAGAATTTGGGTCACACAACTCTAACAATCTTCACATTGACACAAATTCTTACAATGCCATCTTTGCCAAAACCCACTACGGGCCTATCTTGAACTATGCAAGGAATTAACTGAGTCGAATCTGTGCTTAGAAGCTGGAAGACTTCTAGCCTTCGACTTGTGTATTGCTAAATCATAACTAACACAAGTCTGATTATCACAAACATAGTGCACTAACTTTTAAAAACCTGCATCCAAAAGAGAACCTCTCTTCAACAAAACGGTCATACCTTTTTCCCTCTTATGACCAAGTTGCCTCCGCTCCAAACGAGTTGACTTCGACTCTATAATGGATGAGGGACGTCCAATTTCACCAGTCACTGTAGAACCTTCCAAAATATAAAGACTGTCGGTTCTTTTACCTTTTAACAAAACGAGAGCTCCATGAGATATTTTAATGTCTCTCGACTCGATGTTGATTCTACATCCTTTCAAGTCTAAAATACTCAAGGAGATGAGATTCTTTCGTAAATCAGGTACATACTTGACATCTGAAAGTGTTCTAATCGTCCCATCGTATATCCTAATTTTAACAGTACCAATACCAATTATCTTACTAGATGAATCATTTCTCATGCGCACAACTCCACCTTCAACCGAACTGTATGTGGAGAATCATTCTCTATTGGGACACATGTGGAAAGAACATCCTGAATCTAGGATCCACTAGGACGTGAGCTTGGAGTTATCGCTCATTAACACTAACAAGAAATCATCACCGCTTTCATAGGCCAAATAAGCACCAGCTACATCTTCCTCGTTACTCTCAGCAGCTCTTTTATTTCGCAGTTTATAACAATCTGTTTTGATGTGACCTAAATTTTTACAATAGCGACACATTTTGTCTCGTTTCTTTGATGCTACCAAAACGGAGGTTTGTCTATCCGTCTTGCTATCCAAACCAAACTCATTGTCGAGTTTGTCTCTACTCAACAAATGACCTTTCACATCTTCAAACAAGAATTTGTCTCTGCCATAAATCAGGGTCTCCCTGAAATACTTGTTTGAAGGGGGTAAAGAGCACAATAATAGTATAGCCTGATTTTCATCATCAATATGAACCTCAACGTTTTTTAAATCATTTAAAATAGTAATGAATTGACTGATGTGATCTCTAAGAAGCTCACATTCGTTCATGCAAAACGTAAATAGACGTTGTTTCAACACTAAACAATTAGCCAGAGACTTAGTCGCATAAAGAGTTTTTAACCTTTTCCATAAGGCAGGCGAGATCTTCTCCATATACCTCCTGCAATACCGTATTTGCGAGGCACAACTGGATTGCAGACAAGGCCTTTTTATCAAGCTCTTTCTATTCTATTTGATTTAAATTCTCAGGCTTTTTCTTGGTAACAACCTTTTTCAAGTAGGTTTGAACTAGAATTGCCATCATCGAACTTGCCATAGATTGAAATTTGTCTCACCATCGAACTTCTCAATTTCAGACCTTGTTGCTGCCATCTCTGAATAGATTGATCTATAAAAATTGAACTAGCACTGATACCACTTGTTAGGATCGACCCGATTAAGTAATAAGTAAAAAAATAGCGGAATAAATTGAGAAATTGAACACACAAATTTAACGTGGAGAAACCCTACAAAGAGGATAAAAAACTACGGGTAAAGATAATTTTACTATAATAGCAAAAGAACGAAGAGTAAAAAGATGGAGATAAAAACTAAACCCCGAAAACCCGAAAATAAAGAACCCTCAAAACATAAACACAAAATTCTCTAAATGTGTTATAAGTTCTAATCTCTAATGGGTATATTTTCTAAGATTGTAAAATAACCTATTTATAAGCTAAATTAGTAGGTTAAGTAAACTATGCTAATAAATGCTAAATATATTATACTAATAAATACTAAATCTTCTAGAAAGAAAATATATTTTGTTTAACTTGACTTACAAACAATCTCTTAGAATTTGAGTCACATAACTCTAACAGTGAAGTTGAAAATGTAAATGTGTATTTCTTCTTTTGACTCTTAGGAATAAAATTAATGTATATTTAATCCATCCTACTTTTATTGGAGTATGCAAGTGATAGTTGTCTTCCACATGTTATGTGCTATTGTGAGGCAATAATTATGTATTTTTTTGTCAACTTTGAGGACACCAACAATTGACATATAATTTTTTTTCTTAATCTATTTGGATCAAGTTTGAATTTTGAAAATTACCAGATTCATGAACTTACCTAATATTCTGTTTATTACAAAGTTATGGTCAAACTAAGCTTAAAACATTTAGGTCCCGGAAATTATTTTGTTAGGACTCTGTAAATTCAAAAGTCATAAGTATTTGGATTAAAATTAGAGTCAAATTCAAAAGATAAAATCCTGAATATTATTTAAACAACATCAAAGTTTTAATTATTAGAGTGTATTTATTTTATATTCACAGCTAATGAATGTGTAAGGCTGTAATGCAACTACCATTTAATGTGGAGTATTTTCTTTATTCAATAACCTCCTATAAAACAAATAATATAAACTCCAAAACATTACACTTCATCTATTGAATTGATTTAATTAAATTATTTAATAATTAAACAAATTCAAAACTTTAGAATCATATAACTCTCTTAAAAAGAAACAGTCAAGAATTTAAACATTAAATTTACACTATGTTACCTATCAATGTATGGGACTAAAAGAATGCTTCTTGGAGCTGTTCATGAACTGGATTGAATTTATAAATTTATAAATTTTGTTTAAATTAAATTTAGATTTATTTTAAGAAAAACAATATTTATTGGACTTGCTTATAATTATTTCACGAATTTCTCCATACTTTTAAAATATTTCAAAACTTAGATAATTAGCTCATAAAATGACCTTTTCAATTTATTTTTTAAATCTTCAGCTTAGTTGATGTTGAGTTTAAAGAGGTATATAATAACTTATGGGCTGATATTTAATGTTCTACTAATAAATAAATTTTAAAGTAGCTTTTAGTTATTGAAAAAGAAATTGAATTTAGTTATTTAATTCCATACATGATACATATATTACCTATATGAAATCATAAATTAAGACAGCTTTCATTATCTTCAATTAATAGCTATCAATTGGGTGAGTTTGGATAGGCGATATGTTTCCTCATGATTAGTATAAAAATAGCAATGACGGTGGGATTAAATATTATAACGTGAGATAAAAATAAATTAAATATCTTGCACTCCATTATTAATCCAAATCCACCCTTAATCAACTAATTATAGTATTTTACTGATTATAATTGCTTTTATTATCATTATATAAATCAAACACTTTTAAGTAAGAGCAAATTATTCCCACTCACATATTACAACTCAATTCATAATGTGGACTTATTTTAGTTCACATACCGTAATGTGTGGATTCTATTTAGATTTATTTTATTTTATTTTCTAATAGATTTATTTTAATTTTGGTTATCAAATATTTTTCTGATTATTAGTCTAATTGAGTATTGTAAAGATTGATTATTGTTGAGTGAAGGTCGGATTTTCTTGAAAAAAGTCTTTGAAGTATCGTTAGCTTGGGAGCTGACGAACCCCTCAATGGAAAGTATTGTCATTGTGTCATGGTGTTGTCCCCGGTCTCCATGAAGAGTTGTTATATGGTTTATAGAGAGGGTCACCTCGATTGGTGGAGATACGACTTGCAAGAGCTTAGGGAAGAAGCGTTAGTATTGTGCACAATACTAATCATGAAGAATGTAGGTGGGATTCGAACCACCAACCAAGGTATATGTAGCCTTTACGTTGCAACCATGGTACATATGCGTTGGTCGGTGGTTCGAATCTTTGCACTCGCAGTCTCCATAATTTATATTTTGCACAATAGTAACACCTCTCTCGAATCTTGCAGGTATCACTAGTCGAGGAACCCCCCTTCATGATCCATACAATGACTTTCGGTTGAGATACTTTTGGTTGTTGAGAGCAACGTCAATTGCCTAATATACAACACTTCAAAAACTTCTCTCAAAGGAGTTAAAGGAGTTGGTCCTACTCAACAATTATGATTACAACTATTTGAATGTATTGATTCTAACTACAATTATCTTTTTACTTGTAATTATATATATATATATATATATATATTTGCAAAAGTATAAAACTGAAAAGGAAATAATTTAGAGAAAGATTCTACTGTGTTAGAACGGAGAAAAGACAGAAAATGATTGATTTTTATTTTTTTTGCTATAAGGTGAAAATGATTGATTACCAAAGAATGATGCATGCATGACTGTCGAAGGGATTTTGTCTAAGATGCCACTTGCATTGAGCATTAGTTGGATGAAAACAAGCAATTATAAAGGTCAAAAATCACTTTGCCAATATGTAGGACAAATTTATCATCATTCCCAAAAAATCCAAATCATGTATCATGATTTTTTTTAAATAAAAACTTGAAAATTTATGTGAAACATTTTATAATTTTTAGTTTCACTTGTGGGGAGTTAAAAATTGAATTGTCAATTATGTCGATGACATTTTGATGATCTATATAGCATGGTTTTTACAAAATTAACACTAAAAAGAAATCCTAAAAATGATTCTTGAACCCACAGCTTCGATTCACTGCATAATTTAGCAATTGAATAATATTATATATATAATTTTCCTTAATACTTTTTTTCTTTTCTTTTTAACCAAACACACCCTAAAAACTCTTCCTAGTATTTTCTTACAAATTTAAGACACCCAACAAGGAACATGTTATTGCACCATCAATACAATAAACAAAAAAGATCAAATTTCCCATAAACCAAGCTTAACTCCAAGTTGACCTATCACCACCAATCAAACAAGCATAGAGTTCATCAATTTGCAACACTTCATGATCTTCATGAAAGCTTGAGCTTCCCCCTTCTTCACTAGACCCTGTCGAATTGCAAGAAATAAAGTAGTTAAGAGGCTGATCTTGTTGTTGTTGTTGATGATGATGATTAGCTCTTTGATTATTATTCATGGCAAACATAGTCTCTTGAGCTTTCCTCAACTCTTCTTGAAGATACTTGACATCTTTCTCGAGCCTTCTTTTTTCAGACAATGCATTCTCTAGTTTCACTTGAAGTGTGTTGTAATCGAGTTCCAAGCTCTGTGTCTTCCATCGGGCTCGCTTGTTTTGGTACCAAATCGCCACTTGTCTCGGTGGAACACCTAGCTGATTAGCGAGTTGAAGCTTGAGCTCTGGTTCAAGCTTCTTGTTGGCACTGAAACTTCTCTCTAGCAACCTTACTTGCTCTAGGTTTAGCCTCTTTTTATTGTATTTTGGGGAATATAGTTTTTGGCTTTGGAAATCCATAATTTTGAGAGACCTAAAGAAAGTAAATTTGGGTTGGGAATTTTCTAGTGGCTTGATAACCCTATATATATACATAAATATATATATATATATATATATATATATATATATATGTATCAAGTTTGATTAAGCCATTGAAGAAGGGGGTCCTACCAAAAATGAAAAGGATATGTGAAGAAGAAATAGAAGAAGAGAGAGTAAGTAGGCTAGGCGGCTTACATATAGCATTCAAGTCATGCATAGTTATGGTCTTCACGTGGATTGGTCCTACTCATGCAAATACATATAATATGTTATCTTATAGTATTAAAGATTAGATATATGATTTGGTGAAAATTAAAATTAATTATTTGTTTTTCTTTTTTAAAATTTCATTGCATCCAAAACATATCTAAAATAAATCTCTCCAACATACCATTGATATATTTTTAAAAATTGTGAAAAAGTGGGGAATAAAAATATATATATATATATATATAGCTACTTAATCGATTCTTGATAAGATGATTGATTAAATCAATCCTTTTGAATATATTAAAAACAGGTTCTATTTTCATAAATATTTTAATGCACAACTTGTAAGAAAATTTACGTGAGTGAATGGGAACATATATAGTCTCATCATGTCATTACAACGAAAGCTATACATAAGCAATTGTTTCAAACTCAAGTGTAACCATATATGGACCGAATCCTTTTACTTTCTCAAAGAAGAAAGAAAAATAAAACAAATAGAACAAAGTAAAAGTCATACAAACCAACTTGCTTCATTTGGAAATATAATATATATATATATATATACACCTGCATTTTGGAGTTGTTAATATTTGACTGTAAGATTGAACCAAAAAATATGTATATATTTTGACTATCAGAGTCACAATTTGATCAGAACTGGAGGCCGACATTAATAATATTGCAAAGGACTTAAAGGTACGAAAACCATTAGATGCATGCTCTCTCAATTGAAGATGAAATGTATGATAGTGTTTCCTTTTAAGATTATATTTTGGATGCTGTACAATGCTCTTTGAGTTCAATTTTTATAAGAATATAAAGTTTTAACATAGGTACTTAATTGAGATAAAAAAAAGTTAGGTGCCAGATTGAATATTAAAGCTTAACTCAGATACTTAATTGAGACTAAAAGGAAACTTAAGTATTAAGTTGAAAAAACTCTGGTACCAAATACCAAATTGAACATTAAAGTAAAATTTAAGTACTAAATAGTATATTAATAACTTGGTTTTAAAATGTGTTTTCTGGGTTTAATTGGTGGGAATCATATTCTCGTTGCTAAAAAATTATCAATTTTTTAAAGATAATTGCACCAGACATCCCCAAACTATTAGCCTTATTCTAAGCTGATTCTCAAACTTTAAAATATTCTAATTGCATCCTTAAATTATCGATGTTATATCAATAAGGTTCTTTCATTACTAAAATCGTTAATTTAACTGTAAGACATCGATCTTACGTGACAAAGAAAATTTTTCATTTTAAATTATTTCACATAAAATTTCATATGTCATTTAATTGTTAAATTAATTACTTTAATAATAGAATAATCTTATTGCTATAACATTGATAGTTTGAGAATGTAATTAGAATATTTTAAAGTTTGAGGACTAATTTAGAATAAAAATCATAAGTTAGGGATGTTTAGTGCAATTATCTCATATTCTTAAGAATGTAACTTTATTTTAGGAGGTTTTTGTTTATATCTTTTCTTCGAATTACTTTTCCGGAATGTGATTATTCGACAAATTAATATTTTCATATAGTTAGAAATAAATTTGAAACAAAATTATCATTTTTTAATTATTTTTACAAAATAAATTTTTAAAGGTAAATTCATAAAAATAATTTATTTTAAATTTATTTTAAGTACTATCAAATTAAATCAATTTACATTCTAATTTAAATATATTTTCAATATTTTAAATATATTTTCTATTTAATCATATATTAATAATATAAATGTATATTAAAGAGTTAATTACACCAAACATTCCCAAATTATTACACTCATTCTAAATTGACCCTAAGCTTCAAAATGTTCTAATTACATCCTTAAATTATCGTCTTTCATTATTAAAATAATTAATTTAACCATTAAATGACACGTAAAACTTATAAGACTTAATTTAAAATAATTTTTTAAAATAAAAGTAAAATGTTGCCACATAATTTTTGAACTAAAACTAAAAATATAAGTAAAGTCGAAAAATAGATTTAAATATAATTTTCATAAAGCACCTATGTTTACAATATTCATTGTTCTTTAAAGTTTTTATTTTTAAATTTTGTTACATAGGATATGACGTCTCATTTAATTGTTAAATTGACAATTTTAGTAATGAAATGACCTTATTGACATAACATCAATGGTTTGAGGACGTAATTGTAGAATGTTTAAATTTTAAGGAGCAATTTAAAACTGAGGACCATAGTTTGAGATGTTTGGTGGAATTAACTCATATAAAATGTTGAGATAAATAAATTAATTCATTTTTATTTAAAATAAATATTATTTAAAAATAAGTTGATTAAGAAAATAAATATGATTTATTTTTATAATATATCAAATATTATAATATTACTTTTCGATTATTACATTCTTAAAACCACATTTTATTAAAATAATGAAATAAATAAGAAAGCAGCGGCATTATTTTTATTTAAAATAAATAAATATTATTTAGAAAAATAAATAGATTCAGCAACACATGTTATTATTTATAAACTATAATTTTTAATAATAAAATTATTGAAACACATTAAAATTAATCATTTGTATTTTATTTGAAGCTGGTAATTTTGAAAATTATACCCACATTTTATATAAAGTATTTAATGATCCATTGTAATTTTCCGAAAAAATTAAATCTAAATGAAAATCTTAAAATTCAAGATGAAATTATTGATGTGGTATTAAACTATTAGAAAATGGATAATATCATTATTTCGCATAATCATTTCTCTAAATTTCATACATCATTAGTGAATAATAATATGACACATCAACATTAAATAAAATAAAAAATAATGGAGGACTTATAAATAAATTTTAATAACTTTATTAATATTTATTAAGATTATTTAATCATGCTTAAATAAAGTTATTAATAATTATTTATAAGCCTCCACTATTTTTTGTTGTTTTAATAACAAGATGTCATATTATTATTCATTGGTAATACATAAAACCTATGCATTAACTATGCACATCAAATATTATTCCTTATTATCTAATTGAATTCGAGCAAATTGATTTCAAAGTATTTTAATGTTAGACTCTAATAATTCATAAGCATGATAAGTTTTATATTTTCAATTAGCGAAAACAAGTTTTATATTTTAATTAATAATAAACATTTTAAATATAAATTGAGTTTGAACTTGAATTTGAACTTGAACTTGATTATAAATAATTGAATTTGAAGTTCTATACTATTATTTAAATGGTTGATTGTGTTGATGTTTCTCATTAATCGGACCCCAACTCAATTAAAGAATTATCATAAGCTCATTCTTTTTTCTAAAATAACAAACATTAGTATAAGGATATTTATATAATTTTTATATTTTGTGTAAAATCTAGAAAAAAACTCATCTATACTATTATTTAACAGTAAACCGAGTTGGTAGTGTCCATCAATCGAGTTCCAACTCAATTAAGAAATTACCAAAAAACTCATTCTTTTTATAAACTAACAAACATTACTATGAGATTTTAACTTAAAATACCATTGTCTTCAATATTATTGTCGTAACCATTTTTTTAAACAAAAACGGAAATCGACTTTGGTTTTGAAAACGAAAATAAAACGGGAGTCGCCATCAATTTTTTTTGTTGAGATGTGATCGGGTCACCTCGTAAATTGGTTGTTTTTAATAAACGGTTTGACGTATCAAAACAACGATTTTGGTCTACGAAATCTAGAAAACGAGTTCGGGAGTCGGTTACGCACGAGGAAGGGTTAGCACCCTCGATACGCCCAAAATTGGTACCAAATTGATTAATTAGTGTCTTAATGTCGAAATTTTGAAAAGATTTTAAAATACAGATCCTTTAAAAAAAATTTTGGATAATTTGGGCTGAAATTTGAGATTTTTTTGTTCCGAGAGGATATAAACATCACATCCAGCATGTTAGGACACGATATTTTAAACCTTAATAATCAAAGTTATCTCGTGATTTACAAAATTTATTAGAAGGATGTTTAGCTATTTAGTCAAACAGAAAATCGAAACCCAGCATGTTAGGGCACTATTCCCCGAATTTCTAAATACAAAACATTGCCTTATTTAAAAATCTTTGGATGGAATATAATACTTTTGCAAGATATATTTTTGTTTAATAATGTTAAACTAAGAAAATAAATATAGATGTTTAGGTTTAAAAACTGAGATTTCTTTGTTCTGAAAGGATATAAACATCACATCCAACACGTTAGGACACAATATTTTAATCCTTCATAATCAAAGTCATCTCATGATTTATGAAGTTCATTAAAAGGATGTTAGGTTATTTAGTCAAACGGAAAATCGAAACCCAGCACGTTAGGGCACTATTCCCCGAATTTCTAAGTACAAAACATTGCCTTATTTTAAAAAAATTTTATATGAAACATGATAATTTTACGAAATATATTTCTATTTAATAATATGGTATTAAACTAAGAAGATAGATAAAGATATAAATATAGTAATAATAATAAACATATAAATAATAATAATAGTAAAATAATAATAATAAAATAATAATAATAATGATACAAAATATGTACAATATAATAATAATATAAATACAAAGATGGTTATGATAATAATTAAGTAGTAAAATGATAATAATAAAAGTAGTAATATTACTAATAATAGAATGATATAATAATAACAAATTAATAATAATATAAATAAAAATTTATAAAATAAAATTGCAAAATAATATATAAAAAAAGGCTAAATTGAATCTAAAATAGAAATAAAGGGGAAAATTATATAATATAAATGATAGAGGGACTGAACTGAAATGCACGTAAAACGATGAGGGGCGAGAAACGTAATTTTCTCGAGTAGTTAAGTGCATCGTTTTAAATGGACTAAATTTAAAGCTGCGCTAAACTTTTGGGGCAAAATTAAAAGAAACTAAAAACTTGATTGCAGAACAAAAAAGGCGGAAGGGCTAAACGCGTAAATATCCCCTTAGTAAAAAAACGGATCCTGGAGCGGATCGGGTCAGAGCGCGGGTTCTAGGAGCAAAACGACGTTGTTTTGGGGCTTAAGGATGCCGACCAAAACGGCATCATTTCGATTGGCTATATAAGCCAAATTTTTTGCAAAAATTTTCATTTTCCCTTGTTTCTTTAAAAAAAACTAATGCTCTGTTTCTTTTTTCTCTCTGCAGGTATGGGGATCCGGTGAGTCATCCGCCGCGCTCTGCAGTGCCTCCGTCGTCGCCGGCCGCTGTACACGACGGTCGGAATGAAAAAAAACCTCTTTTCGGCCTCCCTTTTTTTTAGATATTTGCTTCCTTTTCTTTTTAATCCTTCATATTTTATACATGCACAAACAAAGAAGAAACAGATTCGTAAACAAGGAAGAAAAAGAGATACCTTAGGCTTTCGATTTCGACTTTTTTGATATTTCGGTTCTTTGATTTGGGATATTTTCTTAGCTTTGTAGTATTTTTGCCTTTAAATCTATGGCTTTCTTTGAAATCTTTTGTATTCTATTGATCGATGAAAAAAAGAGAGACTTTACAGAGGTTTTAAATCGGCTTTTATGGCCTAAAATTTTAGTACACTTTTTGTTTTATGTCGCTTCTTGTTTAATGCCTGCAGGTTCCAATGGCGGTGGCCGGTGGCAGAGGCGGTGGATGGGACAGGAGTCAGAGGCAAGTGGCCGTCAGAGGGCTGAAGACCCTAGGTGTGGCGCACCTAGGGTTTGTTTGTTTTTGATTGGGTTTAGTCTTTTCATTTTTTGTTTTGAGCATTGGGCTGCTGATGTGGGCTAGGGTCAATTGGGTTTTAGTTTTTGGGTCTGGTGAGTTTGGTTTGTATTGGGTTTTAGTGGGTTTCCTGTTTGGGGTTTGTTGGGTTATAAAACGGGTCGTTAATTGTTTTGGGCCCAGGCAAAATTTGGGTTATAAAACAGGTCGTTAATTTTTTTAGGCCTGGGCAAAATTTGGGTTTTACAGCTGCCCCTCTTTTCTCATTGCCGTGTAACGAGAATAGAGCAAAAACATAAAGAAGGTCTAAATTTGCCCGGTCCCGCTAAGTTTTGATTCTTCGACACTTTTATTCTTCAGGTAGCCTCTTTCCAGTCCACTGAATATTGCTTCTTTGATCCACTCCATCGCCACTTCAGAAAGATAGGACATGTATCTTCAATTTGCTCTTGCTGCAACTTCGGGGAGATGAGATTTGTTTTGATCTGCTCTACTTCAACTTCAGAGAGATAATATCTGTAATTTATAGCTTCGATCTATTCCACTACAACTTCAGGGAAATAAGACCTGCTATATCCAGTTTGCTCCACTGCAACTTCAGGGGGATAAGACTTGTATCTTCAACCTACTCCACTGCAACTTCAGGGAGATAAGGTTTGTTTTGATATGCTCTACTACAACTTCAGAGAGATAAGATCTGTAATTTATCTTCAATCTGTTCCACTGCAACTTCAGGGAAATAAGATCTACTATCTTCAGTTTGCTCCACTGCAACTTCAGGGAGATAAGACTTATATCTTCAACCTGCTCCACTGCAACTTCAAGGAGATAAGGTTTGTTTTGATTTGCTCTCATCGCAACTTCGGAGAGAAATAAGATCTTCGCTATCTAAGATCGCTATCCACCGCTCCTTTGTAACTTCGGGAGATAAGACTTGTATCTTCAACCTGCTCCACTGCAACTTCAAGGAGATAAGGTTTGTTTTGTAGCCTCCATCGATCTTGCTACATCGTCCTCTGAGGAACATGGGCTGTAAAATCGATTTCTTGGGCCTCTGCTTATGTCAAATAATTAGGATGCTATGATCGGAATGAATTAAATGATCTTAACTAATGTATTATAGACGACATTTGCATGAATGCATGATGTCATGAGAATGATCCTTTTTACAATAATTAGGATGCAATGATCGAAAAGAATCAAATGCTCTTAATTGGATGTATATGAATGATGTTTACATGGATGTCATTTTTGAAATGATCCTCCTTTTGATGCTTAGGTTGTCATCACTCGTTATTAACGCATTACCTTGTTCTCTTATTCAGTCGGTATCTTTGAGGGTCACAATTTTGTATCATTCTTTCTCAATTGTTCTCAACCCTCGAACTTGGTTAGTTCTAAATAGTGGTCCCACTTTAGGTTCCTGTAATATTTAAAAGTTTTCAGAGTAATATGCGAAACTCCTTTTATTGGAATATTATCGGTCCATTAATCGTTATTTCAATGAAAAATGCCTGGAAAGACTATCAAGATAGACAAGATGGATTTTTATTGAGAGTCGAGCTCGAAAAGATCAAGTTTTGATGAAGTGTAGAATGAGAATAAGTTGAGATAGCAAGTTCGCCAAAAAACAAAAAATGATTTAATCAAGAATAGCAAACCGTGCCAAAACATGAAATGAGTAAGATGAAAATAGGTGCCCTAGATATCATAGCATGAGCTTCTCTGCACGGAACTTCTCGAGGACCTTTTGAACCTGATAGGTGTTTGGCAGATTTAGAAGACTTCGTTGATGTCCCAAGACGTAACGTCTCTCTTTCTTGTTAATTTGGGTATAGTAAGACCACTGTATGCCTTCCTTTCAATCAAAAATTTGAATTGCCCATTCTTAGGTTTTCAATTCAAAACCCATTTGGTCTCAAGGTGCCCTTTGCGGGTTTTTACCTTGGCCTCTCCATTTTCTTCTTTTTTTTTCTTTTTCTTTTTTTTTACCCGAGCTCAAGATGCCCTTTGCGGATTTTCACCTTGGCCCCTCCTTTTTTTTAGGCGAAGTATTTCTTGATCGAATCTGAATTCACAGGATTAGGCAAGTTTTTGCCATCCATTTCAGTCAGATCAGTGCTCCTTCAGAGAAGACTTTCTTTACTACATAAGGTCCTTCCCAATTCGGCATCCATTTTCCTCTAAATTCCTTTCGTATGGGAAGGATCTTTTTCAAAACAAGGTCTCCCTCATAGAACTCTCTTGGCGAACCTTCTTATTATAAGCCCACATCATTCGTTTTTGGTACATTTGACCATAATGAATAGCCTTCAGCCTTTTTTCTTCAATTAGGTTCAGCTGATCATACTGGGCTTGAATCCATTCTACTTCATTCAACTTTAGTTCAGACAAGACTCGAAGAGAAAGGATCTCAACTTCGATAGGAAGTACCGCCTCCATTCCATAAACCAAAGAGAAAGGTGTTGCTCCGGTAGAGGTTCTGACCGATGTTTGATAAGCAAAAAGAGCAAATGGCAACTTCTCATGCCAGTCTCTGTAAGTCTCAGTCATCTTTCCCATAATTTTCTTGATATTCTTATTAGCTGCCTCGACTGCACCATTCATTTTTGGGCGGTATGGCGACGAGTTATGGTGTTTGATCTTGAATTGACTGTAAACCTCTGCTATGGTGCTATTGTTCAAATTCAATGCATTGTCAGATATGATCCTTTCGGGATTCCTGTATCGACATATAATCTCCTTTTTTAAAAACTTGCTGACCGCCAATTTTGTGACATTTGTATAGGAAGTTGCTTCTACCCACTTGGTGAAATAATCAACGACCACGAAGATGAATCGATGTCCATTAGACGCCTTTGGTGATATTGGCCCAATGACGTCCATCCCCCATATAAAGAAAAGCCATGGAGAAGTCATGACGTGAAGAGGTGAAGGAGGTACATGAATTTTATCTCCATAAATTTGGCATTTATGGCACTTCTTGGCATAACTGACACAATCCTCTTCCATAGTGGACCAATAATACCCGAACCTCATGATCTATCTGGCCATTGTAAAACCAGTAGCGTGCGTTCCACAAACGCCCTCATGAACCTCTTCTAGAATTTTCTTGGCCTCAACAGCATTCACATATCTTAAAAGCACTTGATCCTCCCTTCTTTTGTATAAGACCTCCCCATCTAAGACATAATCAATGGCTAGTCTTCTTAGCATCCTTTTATCGTTCTCGGTTGTTTGGTCGGGGTATTCACGATTCTTCATATATCGCAATATGTCGCGATACCAAAGATGATCATTTTTTTCCCCTTCTTCACCAATGTTGTAACAATGTGCCGGAGCCTCATAAATACTCATATGGATTGGTCTCACTTCCTCCTGTTTGTTTACTTTGATCATAGAAGCTAAGGTAGCCAAGGCATCGGCCATCTGGTTCTCTTCTCGCGGGAGTTAACAGAAAATGACATCATCAAACTCCCTAATTAACTCCAAAACTAGCTTTCGATAACTAATCAACTTGGGATCTCTTGTTTCCCATTCACCTTTGAGCTGGTAGATTACTAGCGCAGAATCGCCATATACCTCTAACACTTTGACTTTAAGCTCAATAGCTGCGCGGATACCAATGATGCATGCTTCATATTCGGCCATGTTATTTGTACAATCAAAATCCAATTTGCTAGTAAAAAGATAATGATCTCCATTTGGGGATACTAGGATTGCTCCAATTCCATTTCCCATTGCATTTGAAGCTCCATCAAAGTTTAGTTTCCAAGGATGACCCTCTATTTGAGTATCTTCTTCGGTGGTTGCCACATACATTAGGTTCTCATTCGAGAAATCAAAGTTCAGTGGCTCGTAATCTTTTAAGGCTCTGCTGGCTAAAAAGTCTGCTATTGCACTCCCATTTATAGCTTTCTAGTTTACATAGACTATATCGAAATCAGAAAGTAGAATCTACCATCGAGCTATTCTTCCGTTCAGAGTAGTCGACTCCATCAAGTACTTGAGAGGGCCCAGTTTCGAGATGAGCCAAGTTGTATGGTATAGCATATACTGTCTCAACCTCCGAGTCGTCCAAATCAAAGAGCAACACAGATTCTCAGTTGGTGAATATCTTGTATCACATTCAGTAAACTTCTTGCTGAGATAGTATATTGCCCTTTCTTTTCTTCCCGACTCATCATGTTGGCCCATCACGTATCCTATAGAGTTTTTAAATACCGTTAAATACAATATCAGTGGTCTATCTGGACAAGGTGGCATTAACACTGGGGGCTTGGACAAGTAATGCTTGACTTTATCAAAAGCGTCCTAGCACTCCTCATTCTATACACCTAGGTTGTGTTTCCTAAGGAGATGGAATATAGGGTCACATTTCTCTGTTAGTTGTGCAATGAAACATGCGATGTAATTCAATCTTCTTAAGAAACCTCGAACTTATTTTTGAGTATGTGGTGGAGACAGCTCCTGTATAGCCCTTACTTTATCTGGATCAATCTCAATTCCTTTTTCGCTGACTACAAATCCTAGCAATTTTTCCGACCTAACCCCGAAGGTGCATTTTGTTGGATTGAGCTTCAGTTGGAATTTCCTCAACCTAAGGAACAGTTTCCTCAAGATTTGTACATGCTCTTTCTCAGTCCTGGACTTTGTAATCATATCGTTCACATAAACTTAGATCTCCTTGTGCATCATGTCATGGAAAAGAGTTACCATGGCTCTTTGATACGTTGCCCCCGCATTTTTCAATCCAAATGGCATTACCTTATAATAGAATGTTCCCCACATGGTTACGAATGTGGTTTTCTCCATATCTTCAAGATGCATCTTGACTGGTTGTACCCGGAGAAGCCATCCATGAAAGAAAAAAATGAATAACCAGCTGTGTTATCCACTAAGGTATCAATGTGAGGCAATGGGAAGTTATCTTTTGGGCTGGCCTTGTTCAAATCCCTATAGTCCACGCACATTCGTACCTTTCTATCTTTTTAGGAACGGGTACTATGTTTGCTACCCATTCTAATATTTAACTACTTGTAAGAAATCGGTATCAAATTGTTTCTTGACCTCTTCTTTTATTTTTAACAAAACATCGGGCCTCGTCATTCGGAGCTTCTGTTGAACTGGCCTACACTCCTTCTTTATAGGAGTCGGTGTACCACGATATCTGTATTTAACCCGGGCATGTCCTGGTATGACCATGCGAAGACATCCTTGAATTCTTAGAGTAACTCAATGAGGTCGCGCTTCATTTCTGCGGCAATGCTAACTCCAATCTTCAACTCTTTTCCTTCCCCTAAGCTCACAGTTTCTACTGATTCTTTGTGAGGTAAGATTTGTTTCTCGTCTTGCTCTACCATTCTTAACAAATCAGTAGATATGTTACGGTCCTAGTCATTTTCAAAATCCTGAGAATCCTCCACACCCATATCTTGTTCAAAAGGAGATTTTGAGTTAATAACAGCGTCACACATATCATTGATATCTAGGGACCTGTTAGGAGGACAAAGAGATGTGCAAAAATAAAGGAATCTAAGAATGATTATTTGTATGATTGGTTATGAATGAAATGTAAAGAACATTCTAGTTATGAATGAAAAGAATATTTGCTCGGAATGATACAAAAAGGTTCATTTTATTAAAATAAAGACATTTGGACATATGCCATTTTAACAAAAGATTTCTTATTGCTCCTAGGCTTAGAGCAACAAGTGTGTTTGAACATTACTCTGAATTAATTCTAAAGGTTACAAGAATCTCTTCCATGGTCCAATTGTTCAGAACACTTTCGGGAGCGTAAGGGAAAATTCTGAATAAATCTCTTCCTTCAGTTCCTTTTTCGGATACGGTGTTAATACTCAAACTTCTCAACATTTCCTCCTCTATTTCTCTTCTTGTCATCCTTTGTTTAGGGTATATAGTTCCTCCCAAAACAAATGTTTTAGATAGATGAAGGAAAGTTATCGGCTCCCATTTGACCTCCTCTCCACTTAAACGCGCCTTTCTTCTTTCTTACTTTTTCTCTACTTCTTTCCTCTTTTGCTTCATATCTGGCTTGAATCCCAGGCCGAAGCGATCTTGTTTTTCTTTTAGCATTGGTACTTCAGTCTTTCCTTAAAGGCATTTCTCGAGTCCTTTTCCTAGCAAGGCTCCTTTCCCAACTATCATTTGCAAGCCCATCCTCATGGATTTGGATATTTTGGGCATGGGGATTTTGTCGCCTTCGACGACGAAAGTCGCATTGACAAATTCTTGCGATCGAAAATAGCATTCTATTGCTTCATCGTCTATCTCTATATACGGAGTGTTACTGATAATAGATGCTATGATATCTTCCTCAGTGTTTATCGTGACCAATCTACCTTCAGTTACCAATTCTAACTTTTGATGTAGTGATGACGGCACTGCCCTGGCCGAATGGATCCAAGGTCTTCCTAACAGGCAATTGTAGGATGGCTTGATGCCCATCACCAAGAAGTCTACCTCGTATGTATTTGGGCAAATCTGAAGAGGTACATCCATCTTTCCCATGACCCTTCTCTCAGTACCATCGAATGCTCTTACAATATTCTGGCACATTTTTATATAGGAGCTATCCACGGGCAACCGATTTAGCGCGTGGATAAGGGTAATACATTCAAGGCTGATCCATTATCAACTAACACCCCCGGCAACATATATCCTTTGCAGCGTGTGGTTATATGTAGAGCCTTTGTAGATCCCATACCCTCCGAGGGTATCTCATCATCATTGAAGAAAATGAAGTTGTCGGCACTTATGTTGCTGATCAGATGGTCCAGCTTATTGACAGATATATCATTCACGACATATGTTTCATTCAACACCTTCATTAATGCACTTCGGTGGGTTTCTGAGCTCATGAGCAAGGCTAATATCGATATGCGAGCTGACTGTTTTTGCAATTACTCCATAACACTATACTCGATGTGCTTTAGGGATTTTAAGAACTCCTTAGCCTCTTTTTCTATCACTGGCTCATTAACAGGTGCTTCAGGTCCGATAATCTTTTCTTTTCTTTGCTCAACTATCACGATTTTTCCTTCAGCTGGTTCTGCCTTTGTGTTCGAGGTATAGTGTTTTTTACTGCGTGTGAAGAAACCCACATCTTGGCTTTCTTCCAGAGTATTAGTTGGATTTTCCTTTCCCGAGATCATTACATTACAGTCATAATTCCACGGAACCCTTTAACTATCCTTATAAGAGAAAGTTACAGGCTTCTAAATTATGACCTTTGGCGCACTTTGTACTCCAATTTCACCCATTTTTGGTCGTGAGATAATTACCACAGGGTGATTGACCCTATAGACCTTCTTAGTCGATCATTCTTCTGACGCGTAGACCTCTCCTTCTTCAAATCCTTTGATTTCTTCATAAAATTCCATCCCTTTATTATCCATGAGATTTTGCACTGTGGCCCTGAACTCAACGCATTCTTGAATGTCATAATCCTCCTCGACATGGTACTCGCAGTATTTTCCCACTCTTTTAGGCTTTTCTCCTGATTCTTGCTTGATTAATCCCCCATTTACCATTTGTTTCTAAACCTATCTCAGTGGGGTTTTTACTTCAGCCAGGTCAACCTTAATCCTCTTACCTCCACTCTCGATTACCGTATTTACCCCTTTGTCAGAATGATTGGGTAACAGGTTGTCTACTATGTTAGGCCTTAATGGGTCATTGATCTCTACAACTCCTATTTTGATAAGTTTCTCGACCACTTTTTTAAACACAGTGCAGTTCTCGATCGAATGCCCAGCTATTCTCGTATGGTACTCATATTGAGCATTTACGTCATAACATTTTAGGAACGGTGGTTGATGGGTGTTATGTAGAATGGGGACACCACATGTGCGTCGAACAGGTTCTGGTATAGTTCTCTATATGTCATAGGAATTGGCGTGAATTGAATTCTTTCCCTGTTAGGCCTTGGATTGGAATCTTGCCTTGGAGTGTCTTGATGGCTGGTAGTTACTGTCCTCAACTGGCTTACACTAACTGGATTTGAATAACCTTTATTATACGTGTTCACATTATTCACTTCACTGTCCCTTTTCCACGAGGTCGGTCTCTTGGCACCTTCCCCACGTCTATTTTTCCGCTCCGGATTGTGTTTTCTATCATTTTGCATGACATCACGATATCTGAAAAACTTTTAGTAGCACTCCGGAGCATGTGATTAATGAAAGGAGCCTTCAAAGTATTGATGAAAAGTATGGTTGTTTTTTTCTCTAAGAGAGGTGGATGAACTTGTATTGCTACCTCCCTCCATCGCTGAGCATATTGTCTAAAGCTCTCGCTCGGCTTTTTTTCCATGTTTTGAAGCGTGATTCTGTCGAGCGCTATGTCTGGCACGTGATCGTATTGTCTTATGAAGGCTTGTGCCAGGTCCTTCCATGTCTTAATCTGGGCACGACTAAGCTGATTGTACCACCTGGCCGCAGACCCGACCAGACTGTCTTGAAAGTAATGGATCAGCAATTGGTCATTATTAACGTGTCCCGCCATTCTTCGACAGAACATCTTGATGTGCGCCTCGGGATAACTAGTCTCGTTGTATTTCTCAAATTTCGGTGTTTTGAACTTTGGCGAATGTACTAAGTCTCGGACCAAACTCAAATCCTTAGCGTCTACCCGTAACGATAGTCAGCAGTCTCCATTTCTCTAAACTTCTCTTCTAACCATTTGCAACGGTCCTCAAGTTGCCTTGGCAAGTCCACCTTTGCCTTGTCTATCTCTGTCATCTCGTCGAGACTAGGGACCACAGGGTTTGCTAGGCTATCTCCTAGGTTAAAACCCGAGCCAGTTGGGAGGTACGTTGGTATCTCTCAGATCGGCACGATCTGCGGCTACACGATAGTGTGAGCATCCTTTGGGGGTACATATCTGGTGGTGCTTAGGTGTTTAATGGGGTAAAACCGGAGGGTAAAAAGGGTCGTCATTATCATTTCCTGAACTAATAGCAATGCCTTTTCCCTTCTCGTGTTCTTTAGCCATCAATTGCGCCAGCTGACCTATCAAATTATTTCAGGATTCTTGCATTCGCTTTATCAAATTATTCTTGCATTTGATCCTGCATGTCTTTTACATCTGCTCTAACTTTTCCATTATTTGATCCATTACTTTTGTTTTGCCTCGTGTACCGTAGCAACCGCCTAAAGGTTTGTAAGTGATGCATGATGCAATGTAACTTGAGCATGAAATGTATGCAAGAAAAGTATTGATTCGATTCATTTCCATTAGAATAACTTTTCTAGAAAATAGGTTTCTTCACATAAAATGGATTACATATAAAGTAATAAGGCCCGATCAAGAAGCCGACTTGGCTCGAGATTAAGTAAAATAAACTTAGTGATGAAGTTGTTGCTTCTAACACTTCCTCATTGACTTCGAGAGTGATGAAGCTCCACCAAGAAGCTCCAACCGTAGCTCACAACCATGTAAAGCAGACTCTAGCTCTTCAATTCTTGCTTTCATTTCTTCAATTTTACTTAGACTAGCCTTTAATTCGACTACAAAGTTATTGCTACGATATTGATACAATGATCTTTCCAATTCTGACACCCGAGCCTTTAATTCCTCTTTCTCGTTCTGACTTTATACCAAACTTCTTTTCAGAGTATCTTCTCGAACTTGAATATCTCGGAGTTTCCTTTCCCATTGACTGGCTCTATTTTTTTCCTCTCTAATTTCTTGATGCCATTGCTCTGACATTTTTCCTAATCTAGCAATTTTCATTGACCTTCGCAGCTTCTTATAGTCTATTTTAAAATGTCCAAATCTTCCTCAGTCTTATTTTTCCTTTTCTTAGCTTCTTGGCTTCCAGCTTTTGAACGTCAACATCCAATCCCAGCTGCATTTTCTCTTCCTCTAATTGTTCTATCCTTTTCCCTAATTCCACATTCTTTTTCTCAAAATCCTGTTTGATGATTTCGAGCTCAGATGGGATTACCTGCAGGTGCTCTTTCAATGATCGGGCATTTTTTTAGCCTGATTTGAGGATGTTGTCATTGATTCTCCGACTCCACCATCGGTCATATTTGGGGGTTGTCATGGGGTTAGTGGCAAACCTTTTCACTCTGTGAGTCCGGTTCTAAGCACTTGATATTTCACGAACTCTCTTTTTATAATTATCTCCTTTATATTCAAACTCGCACTGAATTAAACCTTGTGTTGCGAGTAAAGCATCTCAATCATCTCTGTCTCAACACGAGGAGAGGAGCGTACTCGACAGCTCTCCATATTCCCAGGAGAAGAACCCAGTTAAAATCTCCACACTGATATAAGATTTCGTCAGGAACCATTAAAGGAGCTTTCCATTCTATATCTTCTTCTTGCAGGTTTTGCAGAATCATCATCCATTTTTCTTCTATAAGATCGTCTCATCTTGGCTTGGCTGCTAATTTTTTTAGAGGGGAATAGTGGTCGGAGAAGATTCGACACGATACCTTTTCCTTTTTCCAAAAATGACTGTGGAACCATGCTAGTAAGAGTTGTGCACAACCGGTGAATCTTCCTTCGCCTGCTCTTCGGCACGCACTTAGGGACCTAAAAGTTTTGGCTAGAATTGCAGGAACGGGTGTGACTCTTCTATCCAATCTGTCAAATAAGTTAGAGACCTCCTCGTCTACATGCCCTTGAGCTTTAGGGAAAATAATCAGTCCATAAATGCTCAAGGCAAAAATGTCAACCCTTTTCTTCACATCAGGATGCGCTATGATCAAATCCCTTAAATTTCTCCAAGGGATGCACTTACAATCTCCCTTTTTATTTTATCCGGGCTGTAACCCACTGCTCACTCATCCCTATGATATTCATCAGCTTTTTTAAGAATGTGGGGACATTAACAGATCTTGCATAAAATTTGTCAGTTTGAATTTTTGGGCAATAGAGCAAAGCTGTGTATTCTTCTATAGTAGGTACCAGGTCCGCTTTCTCGAAAGTAAAACAACTATAAGCAGGATTCCAAAATTGGGCTATAGCTCAGAATAAGTGCTGGTCTACCTTGATGTCAAGTAGATAAGGCAGATCACCATAATGATAGAAGAATAGTTGCTTGATCTCGTCGTCCCAGTGACTCCATATTTCTTTCATCTCCTAAAGATTATTTTAGGTTACGCTGATACGTGTGAAGTCCCACAATTCTGACATGTGAGCTTCTGTAAGACTATCACCTTTCTCTTGCTACACTGTCTTAGCCCATATTCGGACGGCCGCATTGTCCTCCACTTTATCAAGAAAACCCCTTTCCATGACAAGCTATCTATTTAGCAACCGAATGTGAATCAACACTTTTTTGATGAATATGCCATGCAAAAATAAAAATGAAGCAAGTCAGTATTTCATACACAGTAAGCAAAGAATAAAAATACCTAATCCGGTAACCACTAGAGTTTGGCATGGGTCTACCTAGGGTGGGTTCTTAGGGCTTACTATATGAGGTTCGGTTCTAAAGAGGGGTACCTAAACCAGTAGATTCCTGATCCTCACCCATTATAGGCTCATACGGACCGAGTTCAGTTCAGGGGAATACATTTCCCTATGGCTGCGCGGAGATGAAAATCTCACGAAGACATAGGTACGGATGTATCCCGAAAGTGATCCACTATCCTGCACGGAGGTGAAAACCTCACGAAGGAGTAGCTTCTCACTCCCACTTAAAGGTGTGACCACAACGGCCATGCAATGCAATGCCGAAATAAAACAACATGCCATAAAAGGATCGTAATTTTCAAATCGAACTTTTAAATTTCTGACAAAAGACAGAAAATAATCAATTTATGGCTTGACTCTCTAAAGCTTTCCCCAGCGGAGTCGCCAAGCTGTCGTAACCATTTTTTTAAACAAAAACGGAAATCGACTTTGGTTTTGAAAACGAAAATAAAATGGGATTCGCCACCAATCTTTTTTGTTGAGGTGTGATCGAGTCACCTCGTAAAATGGTTGTTTTTAATAAACAGTTTGATTTATCAAAACAATGATTTTGGTCTACGAAATCCAGAAAACGAGTTCGGAGTTGGTTACGCACGAGGAAGGGTTAGCACCCTCGATACGCCCAAAATTGGTACCAAATTGATTAATTAGTGTCTTAATGTCAGAAATTTGAAAAGATTTTAAAATACGAGATCCTTTAAAAATGTTTGGATAATTTTAATGAAATTTGAGATTTCTTTGTTCGAGAGGATATAAACATCACATCCAAAGACGTTAGGACACGATATTTTAAACCTTCGTAATCAAAGTTATCTCGTGATTTACGAAATTTATTAAAAGGATGTTTAGCTATTTAGTCAAACGAAAAATTAAAACCCAGCACGTTAAGGCACTATTCCCCGAATTTCTAAATACAAAATATTGCCTTATTTAAAAATCTTTGGATGGAATATAATACTTTTGCAAGATGTATTTTTGTTTAATATTGTTAAACTAAGAAAATAAATATAGATGTTTAGGTTTAAAAATTGAGATTTCTTTGTTCCGAAAGGATATAAACATCACATCCAGCACGTTAGGACACAATATTTTAATCCTTCGTAATCAAAGTCATCTCATAATTTATAAAGTTCGTTAAAAGTATGTTAGGTTATTTAGTCAAACGAAAAATCGAAACCCAGACGTTAGGCCACTGTTCCCAATTTCTAAATACAAAACATTGCCTTATTTTAAAAAGCTTTTATATGAAACATGATAATTTTCTTAAATGTATTTCTATTTAATAATATGGTATTAAACTAAGAAGATAGATAAAGATATAAATATATTAATAATAATAAATAATATAAATAATAATAATAGTAAAATAATAATAATAAAATAATAATAATGATACAAAACATGTACAATATAATAATAATAATAATATAAATACAAAGATGGTTATGATAATAATTAAGTAGTAAAATTATAATAATAAAAGTAGTAATATTACTAATAATAGAATGATATAATAATAACAAATTAATAATAATATAAATAAAAAATTTATAAAATAAAATTGCAAAATAATATATAAAAAAAGGCTAAATTGAATCTAAAATAGAAATAAAGGGGCAAATTATATAATATAAATGATAGAGGGACTGAACTGAAACGCACGCAAAACGATGAGGGGCGAGAAACGTAATTTTCTCGAGTAGTTAAGTGCAGCGTTTTAAATGGACTAAATTTAAAGCTGCGCTAAACTTTTGGGGCAAAATTAAAAGAAACTAAAAACTTGATTGCAGAACAAAAAAGGCGAAAGGGCTAAACGCGTAAATATCCCCTTAGTAAAAAAAACGTGGATCTTGGAGCGGGTCGAGTCAGAGCTCGGGTTCTAGGAGCAAAACGACGTCGTTTGGGGCTTAAGGACGCCGACCAAAGCAGGCGTCGTTCGATTATTATATAAGCCAATTTTTTGCAAAATTTTCATTTTCCTTGTTTCTTTAAAACAACTAATGCTCTGCTTTTTTCTCTCTGCAGTTTGGGGATCCGGTGAGTCGTCTGTCGCTCTGTCGTGCCTCCGTTGTCGTCGTCGGACGCCGACATACTGCATGATCGAATGAAAAAAAAACCTCTCTTCGGCCTCCCCTTTTTTAGGTATTTGCTTCCTTTTCTTTTTAATCCTTCATATTTTATACATGCACAAACAAAGAAGAAACAGATTCGTAAACAAGGAAGAAAAAAAGATACCTTAGGCTTCCGATTTCAATTTTTTTGATATTTTGGTTCTCTGATTTGGGATATTTTCTTAGCTTTGTAGTATTTTTGCCTTTAAATCTATGGCTTGCTTTGAAATCTTTTGTATTCTATTGATCGATGAAAAAAAGAGAGACTTTACAGAGGTTTTAAATCGGCTTTTATAGCGTAAAATTTCGTACACTTTTTGCTTTCTGTCGCTTCTTGTTTAATGCCTGCAGGTTCCAATGGCGGTGGCCGGTGGCAGAGGCGGTGGATGGGACAGAGGTCAGAGGCAAGTGGCCGTAAGAGGGCTGAAGACCCTAAGTGCGCACACCTAGGGTTTGTTTGTTTTTGATTGGGTTTAGTCTTTTCATTTTTTGTTTTGGGCATTGGGCTGCTGATGTGGGCTAGGGTCAATTGGGTTTTAGTTTTTGGGTCTGGTGAGTTTGGTTTGTATTGGGTTTTAGTGAGTTTCTTGTTTGGGGTTTGTTGGGTTATAAAACAGCCGTTAATTATTTTGGGCCCGAGCAAAATTTAAGTTATAAACGGCCGTTAATTATTTTTGGGCCCGAGCAAAATTTGGGTTTTACAATTATAACTTTATCATTTCAACTAAAATCTCGTATGTTTATTTTGATATAAATATACCATAATCTAATTTTTTATAGTAAAAAAATTTAATTAATTTGAATTTTATCTCAAATAAAACTCCAACTTTAAAACCGAAATTAACAAAAAAATTCAAAATTCAATCAAACATAAAACTGTTTATAGTTTGAACTTCACCATGACTATACCCTAATCATGTCCCTTTCAAGAAGAAAACAATAAATAGTCAACATTTGAATCCTTGTTATTATTTTATTAAAATAAAAATAAGTAATAACCATAAAATTCGAACCATGAAGCCTCAGCAATTTTAACTGTAGGTTCCATAGACCCCTACAGAAATATTATAAGCTCAATAACAGCCGACATAACATGTGCATGGGATTTTCAGAAAGTTTTTTCAAACCCCAAAAAACTCTGCTCTTTCCAACAATTTTTGTCACCTTTTATTTTTTTTCTGGATGAGGATCGATAGAGAGATATTATAAGACTAAATGCATACAATACTTTTGTATCCCTAAAGCTCAACTTTTTTTGTTTTGTTAAGGGACCAGACCATTGTAGCAGTTTAAGTGCATGAATTTGGTCTGTTGGTCGCCTTAAAAAGACAACATCAAGGTTTTTTTTTTTTTTTTCCTTCCAAACAACACAGAACAAGACAACTGCCTTATAATTATAATAATTTGATCGAATTTTTTTAACTAAACAAGGTTGTGTGAAAATTTTATGATAATTTCCACGAAATTAGAGAGTTGTGAAAATTTGTTAAATTTTTTTTTAAAAAAAAGCCATGACAAAATCCCCATTGTTTGGGGTTAAATCATTTTGAAAAAAGGTGTTGTTTTGTGGGGCGACAGGGTTCCCCGCAGTTGCATTTGGATGATTTGGTGGTTGAACACTCTGTACATGCACCCCTTATTAGTGATGTTAGCCAGCGGGGCCTCCTCCTTTCTTGAAGCATCTAAGACCCTTTTTTTCGGGTTACTTTTATTAGGCATCCCTAAACTATGATATTGATTTTATATTAGTCTCCAGATTTTAAAATATTTAATTTCAATTTTAAACAATTAGTATTATATCAATTAAATTTTTTTGTCGATTTAGCCATTAGTTTGAACGTTAAATGCTAACTTAAATAAGATGCGGAAATTTTAAAAATGCGTGGGCAAGTCAAATATGAAGTGTTTAGAAAAATAATTGCCCTCCAATTTTAGTGATAATTTATTTGTTCGGATACGTCAAATACAAGTTATCCATACAATACATATACAAAGAGTTTAAAATTTGACCCACGTGTTTTAATTGCACTCCTGATCAGATTCGAACATACATTTTACCTCGAATTAATTAACCATTATATTGACAAAAGGACCTGATTAATATAATATTAATCTTTTGAATTTGAGACTAATTTAAAATATAAGCCATAGTTGGGGCCATACAGAGGCGAGGCAGTGGGCCCTGCTCAGGTCCAACAAAAATTATTAAATTTCATTAAAAAATTCGATTCGAAACCTATTTTTTAAAGAAAAGAAGTGCGTTAAAGGCCTATTTTTTTAAAAAAAATTCAGGGCTTAAAGAAGAAATGCGTTAGAAGCCCATTTTGAAAAAAAAAAATTCAAGGCCCAAAGAAGTGCGTTAAGGGTCTATTTTTTTCAATTCGTCTCGGTCCAAAAAAAATTTAGGGACGACTCTGACTATAGCTTAAGGATGTATTGTGCTATTAACTCTTTGTTTTGAAAATTTCAAAGCTTTCAGTGACCTTTTATTCAAAGGATATCTTCCCATCTATCTCTTCATGCATAAATGTGGTCAACTTACATAGTCCTCCAACTTGATATATAGGCATTAAAAATTGAACCAAAAAAGGCAATGAGTCATAGTAAATTAGATAATAAATTCGTCACAATTTAAAGAAACAACGATAATAATAAAATTTGAATTCGAAATCTTTAATTGTTAATATTAGAGTTGCAATCGTAACTAAAAAAATATTTAGATATAAAATGAAAATGAAATATTTGAAAAAAAATTACGAGCAAGAATTATATAAAACAAGATCTCGACGTGGTGAAGATGTCTCTAAAAAATGCTTGGACTGAACTGGATATTTATTGTCGTAGAAATTGTTATCATAAATTTCTTTCCCAATTGCATTAATGGTGGGTTCAAATTGGACAAGGTTTATAGATTGAGAGAGATAGCAGTTGTGTCTCAGACCAAGTTGATTTCACTGTCAAAAAATGTGTCGCTTGTTGATGACAAAGACCTGTCCAAATTAACTGCAATTCTCAGTAGGAAGATGCAATGGATTTTAATCACTACCCTCACTCTTCTGAAAGAAAAGACATTTTAAATAGGTGTTGGGTTTTTAATTTCTAGTTCACGACAATGTACTTTGTAACACTCAGGCCCACCTTTCTTTTATTGACAGTAAAATCATGTATTTTTTTAAAATTATAAATCATCTTTGTGAGAATTAAATCAAATCAATTACTTTAAAAATTACAGGCCAAAACAAAAAAATCACAGAAAATTATGGAATTTACAACTCTCATCAAAAATCTTAATCATTATCTGGCATATTTCGTGGAATTTCATCCCAAATTTCAAGAACTTGAGATTGCGTCGAGTGGTTAGTGACAGCTCCTGTCCTCGGTGTCAGAATGCAGAAGAGGATTGCAATCATGTTTTCAAACAGTGCCCTGTAACAACAGAAACATGGCAGATTCTTAACCTTTCATGGGTCATTAACTCTACTATTATTGATCTATGGGACTGGCTTACTTGGGTATTTGACAAAGGTAGCAACATACAATGTCGAGTCTTTTGCTGTGCTATATGGTTTATGTGGAGCTCCAGGAATCAGTTCATACATGAGAGCAAAATAATAATAGGAAGGGACTTGTCAACAAAGATCCAGAGTTATATTGCAGAAATTGACAGATCATGTGAAGGAAAACATACCTGCGATGATAATGTTCGTCAGAGACAACAGATACGAGGGACAGATGTGACCATTTTCTTTGATGTAGCATTTGATTGCAAAAATGCAACTTCAGCTTCGGGTTTGGTGGTGAAGGGAGTTAGGGATGAATGGCTTGCCTCGAAGTCGATCATCCACTCCGCAATAGCGTCACCATTTATGGCGGAAGCACATGCAGGTTTACAAGCAATAAAATTAGGGAATTCATTGGGGTTTCAATCTTTAAGCATACTAGGAAACTCTAAAACAGTCATAAATAAGTGCAATACACAAGGAAAAGACAAGTCAGTTCTGGGGGCAGTTATCAGAGACATTCAAAACCATAGACAATCCTTTCGAGAAAGTCATTTTCGATTTATCAATAGACGAAATAACAGTGAAGCCCACACAGTAGCAACGAAAGCTTTGAGAATTGGTGAGGAAACTTACCTGGAAGAAGGGTCTTTCTCGAGTCGCCAGCTGTAGAACAGAGGAAAATGGTATGTGAACCCAGATTGAAGGAAAACTACAGAAACGTGGAGAGGAAGAGATAGCCGAATTCAGAAATTTCTTGGTAATTAGTGCTATCAATTGAATAGCTGGCATGGAAAATAGGAAAGTCAGATATTAATTGGGAGCCAGCTAAGAGCCATCGATTGGATTTAACGTCTGATGAGACGTGTTGCTTATCTTTTATTTTTTTTCTAGACTTTTCTTCTTATTTTCTGGACTTTTCGTCTTATTTTGCTTGGGTTGTTTCTTTTGGACCTTGGCGTTTTTGGTTTACACCTTGGGCCTCTTTCCTGAGATCCATTTTATTGTTCTGCTGATTTTATTGCTTTATTAAATAAAATCCAATCGGTTTTACTTCAAAAAAAATTTAAAAAGAATAAATTAATAAATATTCAAAATTCATAAAAAATTAAAATTTAAAAATCAAAAATCAAAAATATATTTTAAAAAATCAAAAATAAAAATGAATTAAAACAAATTACTTTAAAAATATTTTTTTAAAAAGTTGCCTTTTCTTGTTCTCTATTTCCATTTTTTATCGGTTCAACATAATTTTAACTATAGTGATTGAACTGATTAAACCATCAATTTTTGTTTCAAGGGGATCGCTCTGGTTGAGTTTGGTTTTTAACAATCTTGATTATAATAAAATTGATTGCACTAAATGTCCTCCAATCCAAATTTTAAATTAATTTCCAAGCTTCAAAATATTGCAATTGAGTTTTCAAAGTATCAATGTTATATAAACCATGTCCTTCCATTAGTATAGCCATTAGATTGAGCCAAATGATTTTTTTTTTTTAATAATCTTATTATAGGTTCTAATCATATCTGCTTTTTTTACACAATGCCTAGAATTATCCATAACCCTTTCCTAACTCATATATAGGAGGATAATGTGCTTCAACGCACTCAAACTCACGTCCTCCTACATTGACAATAATGTTCATATTAATTGAATTAAAACTCAACCGACAGCCAAATAATAATTTTAATATGATATGGATATGTTTAAAATAATGGATTAACTTAATTGTAAACAAATATATACTTATTGCATGAATTGCTTGGACTTATCCGTGTTAATAAAATAACCCTTATAAATCTTATTAACATAATTTTATTTTAACAAACCAAATCTAAATAAGACACATATATTCACAATTTTTAAATATATTATACATAATACTTTAACTCACATTTAATGCTTAAATTGATAGATGTGTTGATAAAGGGACATGATTGATGTGATACTAAAACTATGAAGAATTAATTAAAATATTTTTAAATTTATAAACTAATTTAAAACCAGTTGGGAAATATTTAATTGAATTAACCCATTACAAAAATTTGGGGAAGGTTGATTGAATTAATCCATTTCTATTAAATGGGTTTAAATTATTTCGTGATTGAACTAAACTAACATGGTTTTCGCCCTACATTATGCGTTGAATTAATTATATTGGTCTAATAGTTAAACTATAAGGTTACAATATGCTTCAAGTTTTGTACTATTTATATATTTGGAATTTAATTTTCAATTTTTATTTTTAAGAATTTAATTCCTCTATTTTTGAATTTAAAATTTAAGTCTAATTGTTAACACCGTTAAAAAGTTTTCTGTTAAATTTGTTAAAGTGTGATTCTAAAATTAAAAAAAAGTACTCACTCAATAACATATCATAAAAATGGCATTATAATAGACTTGAATTTAACCAAAAAATTAACGATCTTAACAATCCTTTAAATTTACATAGCATTTTAATTAGAATAAAGTATTTAAACTAACTAATGACATTATAAAAGTTAAAGTAACAATTTTTTAAAAAGTTTCAAGTATAAAGATCAAATCTCAAATTTTAACATAGTATAGAGACCAAAATTGAAATTTAACTATTTTTATATAATTAAAAAGTAAATGGACTAAAATTGAAAATTAACTATTATTTTCAAGATTGCAAAAAACAAAAAAAAAAAAAACCAAAAAAGCGAATCAGATGTCAAATTAAGCTCTTCATTACACTTAAAAGCTTATTCTCAAGTAATTTAAATGTATTTTTCGTAGTTTTTGCTTTATTTTAGTTCTTTTGTTTTGATAAGTGTTTACGGCATGTTGTGCTCATTTTGAGACCCAAATTGGCCAAATGCGCCATTTGGTGCCTAATGATTGATTGAGTGTTGTAGGAACTCGATGGTGGCCCAAAATTGAGTGAGAACATGACCAAGAAGGACTGTATCGCAATATCAAAGATTGGGTATCGCGATACCCTCAATAGCCTTGAAATGAATAGAAGAATAAAGACCACCTACAATGGTATCGCGATACCTAGCTTTCAAGGGAACTCCCCATATTGAAATTGCCAATGATACGTGGTATCCAAACTATGGGTATCGCGATATCACTATTGTGAGGAGATAAAAAATTGACATCAGGGGTAGCCCTTGTCCAACCAAAGCAACATTAAAAAAGACAAGTTGAGAGACATTTTGGTCAAGAAAAAGGGGTCAGAATAAATGCTAAAAAGAGCCAAAATTTGGCTGAAGAGAGAGAAAAGGCATTAGGCACAATTTTTAGTCATCTTCTTAGTTTTCTTTCATTTTCTAGGGTTTTAGTTCTTTTTCTCCATAGTTGTAGCTTTAAATTTTTGCTTGCTTCTTTGTTTTCCTTTACATTCTTAGTGTTAGTTAAATTAGTTAACATTGTAGCTTAGGTTTATTTACATGTTTAGGACCTTAAACTTGCTTGTACTGACATTTTCATCTCTACTTTAATGTTATTTCAATTGGTTTTCATTTCATCTATTAAAAATCTCATTTGTATTATTCCTATACATTTATTTTGTTGCTAGTTGCTTTTCTTTTAACTCTTTCAAAGTAAAAACCAAAACTTTCATCTTTTTGTTCAAATTTTATATTAATGGCTTTCATGAGTGTGTTTTTTTATGTTAGTTAGCTTAGATATGTTAAAGGGTAATTAAACCCTAAAAGGTTGGTTGATAGAGATGTAGGTAAACTAATTTTTGGGTTAGGGACTAAATTGCAATAAATTGGACTAAATTGAATGAACTTCAAATTTTAATATTGACTCTCCCAAGGGTAAATCAAGATAACTGAGACCGAGAGGTAATCTTATTGGGCATTGATTCATTAGTTCTAGGTTAGTTGGGTGAGATTGAGAGATAAACCGGACTAATTTTTCTAATTTGGTAAAATTGAGCCACTTTAGGAGTTTAAGCATTTTAGTTTTCTAATTCGATGATTAATTATTCACATCGAAGTCAACAAACCACCGTTTAATATTTCTTGAATAGTTTCTTAGATTTGCATGCTTTATGATTTAGTGCTTTTGTTAATTAGCTTGTAAATTAGTTTAAATACTCTCAATTTCATGACCTGCTGTACTATTCTATCTAGCGAGTAGTTGTTTAGACTCTTTAATTGCGTGTTATTAGCTAGAATTCACTCAATCGCCAACTCCTGTGGGTTTAATCCTCGGAGTACTCTGTACCCTGTTGTACAAATTATATTACAACAGACTTGTCACATTTGCAAATACCGAACGTAGTTATTTTGATTTGATTATCGTATTAGTGTAGATTCGAGTCCCGGTGCACATGCTGGGGCGGGCGGTTAGTGGTACTGTTACGACTTGGTCGACTCCTCCTGTAGGGTGGATCAAATGTAATTTTGATGCAGCACGAGATTGGGTATGCAATGGTTGTTTGAGATTCCAACGGGCATATAGTCCAATGCTATATCGGTTAGAGAGAGGGGATGGTTCATCATTTACTAGCTAAAGCAATCGACATTAGAGAATCCTTTTCTTGGCTTAATTCTCTTCAGTTGGACCGGGTTATTGTGAAATAGGATTGCTTATTGGTTGTTGAAGCACTATTGTCTCCTCATACTCTGCACACTGAGTTAGGTATGATTCTTCACGATTGTTTTATGTTGTGATCATCTGTTGGATTGCTATCCTTCCAATGGACTTGTCGGGATGCTAATAAGGTATCTCATGCACTTGCTAAGGTAACCTTATTATATGCAAACCACACTGAATGAAATATTCTCCCCACAAATGTTCGCACTTTAATTATTATTGGTTCTAATTCTTTGATGCATCATGGGGATGAGGGACTTAGGATTGGGTGTAGGGGGTAAACCTAATGACTTGGATTAGTTTATCCTCACCAAAGTCTCTTGTGTAAGTGGCTTTTAATTAATGAATCTTGTTTACTTTAAGAAAAAAAATATTTTAGATTATTTAATTTTAATTTAGACTAGATTGACTAGAAATACAAAACTTTTTCTCTAAGTTCGGATCAAGTCAGGCTGGACAGCTCAACTAGTTGGTATACAGAACTAAACACAAAAGAAGAGATTGAATTTACTTTTCTTTTTTTGGATTAGATTGAGATAAAGGTGAAAATTGTGGGGCAAATTTCTTATTCTCCATAGATGTGTTGTGTACAAATTAGTAAAGTAAGATTAAATAATTATATTTTTTTAGTAAAGTAAGATTAAATAATTATATTTTTTGTGTCCATTTCAACATAGTTATCTGGATGATCAATTCATTGCTGACTTTGAAAAGTCTTTTTTAGAATATGGTATGAACTAAGTGTGTATATATATATATATATTTAAAATATAAATGAAGTTTGCTAATCAATTTAATTTTATTTTAAAAATGAATGAAATAAAATATTAAAAATCAGTTGAGCTAATTACCATATTTATTTTATTTTTTAATTATTATTCAACGGGAAGAAAAAGATATAAAACGTATTTATTCTTTTATTTAAAATTATAAATAATTATAAATATAGTATAAAAAATCATTCAACAAGAACGCAACCATATTCACATTGAGTTATTTTGTTTAAAAAAATCCAAGCACCAAAAAATCAAGTCATCTTCATTTCAATCCATTCTTTGTTCTGTGTCTCTTACACCCCATTCCGACATAACTGCACATGAAACAAAACAAAAGCAAGTTACATCAACCATTTTGATGTTCCCTAAACTGTTAAAACCTTTGTCCTCCACATTCCCCCATATTTCTCATTACCCCTCCAGTTTTCTCACCAAACAAACAGACCCATTTCATAAGAAAAATAAAATCATTCTTTTTTATATAAACTAATATATGAAGATATCAAAACAATCACATAAAATGCATTTATTGAAAAACCCAAAAAACAAAAAAAAAAAAAAAAAACCCAGAAGTGATGAATACAATGGAGGTCTTTTCATTACCATAAAAAAAATACAAGAATAACACATATTTATTATATTCACACACACGTATAGAATCTATTAGGTGGAAATCTTCCCCTACTGAGGCGCCCTCGGTCTCCTGTAATGAGAAATGATAACATGTTAATTTGCATGATTTCTTTTGTTTAATTCAGTTTATTTTTAATAAATCCCTGTAATTTAGTATTTTTATAATTTAAATTTTGTCAGGGATGCAATTGATCAAAAGCAAGCTGAAAAGGGCCAAATTAAAAGAAAATCATAGAAATGGGGCCAAATAAAAAAGATGGAGGAAGCCAAAGACACATCAAATAATTTGACTTTGTAAAAAGCCAAAAATAGAAAATTCTATTTTAGTTTATTTTATTTTATATTTTTAAATTATTTTAGATTTTATATATTAAATTAATTTAAGCTATTTTTAGTAAACCCCATGTATATAAATAGGGGCTTTTTGTTCTTGAAAAATCATCAATCAATTAGTTCTTTCCTATTCTTATTTGGAGTTTTATTCTTCTCTTTGTCTTTTCCTATTTCAATTTAGAATAGAATTTCTTCTTTTTTTCCTTCAAGTTGGCGTCAAGTATTCTGTCCATTTCATTTCAATTTCTTTGTTCTTTCTAAATTTGTCCAATTGCTTCCCAAGCCCTTTTATTCCCAAATTTCTCCCATTATCATACAAATCCAGTCACCTTCCACAACTTGCAAGCATGAATAAATTCATGCTACACTAAATTCTATCTTAGCCTTAGGCCGGTGTTATTTCCAGTAGGGAATCGTGAGATTCGTATTCGCACAAAAAAATCCTTCTAATCGGTATTCACTTTTTTTCCTAAGTATCGGGATAGACAAATCATCCTTTAAGGTTGAATTCGATTCCAAGTCGAAGTGCACGTTGGGTTGGAGTCGTATTTGCCGACAGTTGGAGATTCGAGTCGGCCGTGTTGTATTCGGGTTTCCAAGAACAAATTAAGGAAGAGGTGATTGGGTTTAAACGACCCACGTGGTTGAGGCCGTTGATTTGAGTTGGGTTCTTCAGAACGCAAGGCTACTGAAATCTTCAATCTGGAACACGTGTATCTCGGTTAGATAATCGGTAAGGGTTGGTTTGCAGGTCGTACCAGAACCAGCTATGAAAGGAGGAATTGGTGGTTAGGACGTTCTTAATCGCTATAACCAGCTTATCGTTTGGAGGAGAAGATTAATTTTTGAGGATCGATTCTTGACACGGAATTTACCGAGTCTAAAGCTAAGGCTTATTTACTTTGATTACAAAGCCCAAATTTAATTTTCGATTTGATTTCTAATTTGTTTAATTATTTATTTGTGTTGTTTTAATTATTTAGTTTCTAAACATTTTAAACCCCCCCAATTTATTTATTTTCAGTAGGTTCGTTTAGAGTCGCGGGCACGACCTTTGCCACGACCTTCAACACGACAAACGTTATGTTCACAAGATAAACGCAAAAATTGATAAAAAAAACGTCCGATCCTTGTGGAATCGACGCTACTACCACTCTACTACTGTTTAGAGTTATTTGTAGGAATTATTTTTAGTGGTTTCGACGCCCATCAAATTTTGGCGTGTTACGAGGATTGGATATATTTTTCTAATTTTTGTTTGTTTACCTTATGTCCAGATCTTCATCAGAAGACCTCGAATACGACCCAAAGATCGAGAAATCGGCATGAGCACGACGAAAAGAGACGGAAGCTCTTAAACGTGCAAGTAAAGTAGGATTTGAGCTAGGACAAGGGATCCTAGAATCCGACGTTGAAAAGTTGAGCGAAATAATTCGTGCAGAGGCAATTCGACGTGGGAAACAAGTCAAAGTGGTTGAACCTAAGACCGAACCACTTTTTGAAATAAAAGAAGCGAAAGGTAACCTCGGTGAACCAGAAAGGATGGCGAACCGAACCATTCGTCAACTAGCCACTGCTCCCAACGAGCAAACACCGTTATGCATCAACTATCCAACTGGAAGAACCCCTTTCGAGTTAAATCAGGCTTGATTCACCTTTTGCCCACTTTTCGAGGCTTGAAGAGAAAAAATCTACACACTCACTCGAGAGAATTCCACATGGTCTGCTCAAGCATGAAACCTTAAGGAGTAACCGAAGACGAAATCAAACTTCGGGCCTTTCCTTTTTCTTTAGTTGATACAGCAAAAGAATGGCTATTTTACTTACACCCTGGTTCTATCACAACGTGGGATGACTTATCTCGTGTATTCTTTGACAGATTCTTTCCAGCATCGCGAGCAGTTGAAATTAGGAGGGACATAGTGGGAATTCACCAAATAGAAGGTGAATCGCTCTACGACTATTGAGAGCGATACAAAAAACTGTGTGCAAGTTGTCCTCAACACGAGTTGACCGAACAATCACTTCTTCAATATTTCTATGAGGGTTTGCTCCCTATGGAAATGAAGATGATTAATGCTGCTAGTGGAGGGGCACTTGCCAATATGACCCCTCAAAGGGCAAGAGAACTAATATCTACCATGGCAGCAAATTCTCAACAATATCTACCAAATTCGGAACCCACAAGATGGGTTAATAGGGTAAACGTTTCATCCTTAGAAAATAAATTGGATAAGCTTACTAATGTTGTTTAATCTTTGCTTATAGAAAAGAAGAATCTGACCCAACTATGTGGAACTTGTACTACATTTGAACATTCGACGGATTCGTGCCCAATCCTTAACAATAATCGAGCGGCACGTGTTAATGCTATCAGAGGTTTTTCGGGACCTCCGCAAAGACGCTATGATCTTTTCTCCAGCACCTACAATCTTGGGTGGAAGGATCATCCCAACCTGACTCATGGAGCTAATTCCTGATCTAATCCATCATACCAACCGAGACCTCTGCAACCACCACAACAACAACACAAGCTGAGCACATCTCTAGAAGCTGTTGTGAAAAGACTTGTCGCTGATGCTGCAAAATATCAACAGAGGACAGACGCATCAATACAAGAGTTAACTAATCAAGTTAGAAAACTCTCGATGGCAGTTAATCATTTGGAGTCTCAAGGTAAATTACCTTCCCAGACAGAGCCGAATCCTTGGCAGAATGCAAGTGCAATAACTCTTCATAGCGGAAAGGTTCTGGAAACAGTTCCAGAAAAAAGTCATGGGCGAGAAAAGGAACAGAAAAAGTAGATCTCTGATCCAACAGCCAGACCGAAATTAGAAATTTGGAAACCAGTTGTGATGCCACCTCCTTTTCCAGGGAGGCTTGCAAAGGATAAGAGAAGGAGGAAAAAGAAATCCTCGAGACATTCAAGAAGGTGGAGGTAAATATCCCTTTACTCGACACTATCAAACAAATCCCTCGTTATGCGAAATTCCTCAAGGAATTGTGTTCTAGCAAAAGGAGGTTAATAGGTAACGAAAGAGTAAATGTAGGAGAAAATGTCTCAGTACTGCAAAAGAAAGATCCGCCCAAATACAAGGACCAAGGTATGTTTGCTATTTCATGTGAGATAAGTAATGTAGGCATTAAGAAAGCCATGTGTAATTTAGGGGCTTCCATTAATGTTATTCATTAATCTATTTATAAGTTGATTAATGCGGGTTCTTTAAAAGAAACAGGAGTAATAATCCAGTTGGCGGATAGGTAAGTCGTCTATCCCGAAGGGTTGCTTGAAGATGTCTTTGTTAAAGTTAACGAATTAGTTTTCCCTACAGATTTCTACATTATTAATATGGAAGATGATAACTCAACCAATTCATCTGAAATTTTACTTAGAAGGCTGTTCTTAAGTACCGCAAGCGCAAAAATTGATGTTCGAAGTGGAACGCTGACAATGGAGTTTGATGGCGAAATCATGAAATTCAATGTCTACAAGCTATGGGTCATCCTAACTCACTGTTAAATATTTCTAGTATCGATGTTATAGATTGTTTAAGTCAATCTTATTCTGAATATCATGACTTTGATGAATTGGAAACTGCCCTTTACAGAAGCATTGACGTGGATACTTTACATCATCTCGAGGAATTAGAAATCATAGAAGATCCGTTGCAAGAAATTGTCAATCACTTGGAAATGCAATCATTGTTGACGAACCGAGATAACCAATTTGAACTATTACCTTCCCAAACTAAAATGTTGCCTTCGGTTTTACAGCCACCAACCTTGGAGCTTAAAGCATTACCGGACCACCTTAAGTATGCCTTTTTAGAGAGAAAGACACCTTACCGATGATAGTGTCAAAGCTAACCAAATACGAGGAGGAAAGTCTAGTTCGAGTTCTGAGAGATTATAAGGAAGCTATTGGTTGGACGATAACCGACATAAAAGGGCTAAGTCCATCCACTTGTATGCACAAAATTTCCATCGAAGATAACACGAAACCAAAGAGAGATGCTCAAAGGCGCCTTAATCCACCCATGATGGAGGTAGTAAAGAGGGAGATCCAGAAACTGTTAGATGTTGAAATGATCTACCCAATTTTCGACAGTAATTGAGTTAGCCCGATTCATGTCGTACCCAAGAAAACCGGCGTAATAGTGGTGAAAAACTCGTTAAGAGAGCTAGTCCCTACCCGAGTCCAGAATGGATGGAGGGTTTGCATCGATTACAGGAAGTTGAACGCATCTACCGGAAAACCATTTTCCACTCCTCTTCATCGATCAAATGCTCGAGCGGTTAGCTGGTAAGACCCATTATTGTTGTCTCAATGGGTACTCGAGATTTTCCAAATTCTAATGGCTCCGTAGGATCAAGACAAAACGACTTTCACGTGCCCTTTTAGAACGTTTGCATATAGACGAATGCCGTTTGGACTCTGTAATGCTCCGGCCACTTTTTAAAGATGCATGGTGAGCATATTCTCCGATTATGTCGAGAAAATCATTGAAGTCTTTATGGATGACTTCACGGTATATGGTAACTCTTTTAACGAATGTCTCGATAATCTTGCTAAGATAATACAAAGATGCCTAGAATTTAATCTTATTTTAAATTATGAGAAATGTCATTTCATGGTTGACAAATGATTAGTTTTGGGTCATATAGTTTCCTCGAAAGGAATTGAGGTCAATAAGACAAAAACGGATATTATTAACTCATTACCTTACCCCTCATCCGTGAGGGAAGTTCATTTATTTCTTGGCCATGCAAGATTTTACAGACGATTCGTGAAAGATTTCTCAAAAATCGCGCGACTGCTTTGCAGTCTATTAGTAAAGGATAAAGAATTTGAATTTAACCAGACTTGTAAAGACGCATTGACGTGCTGAAGCAGAAATTGGTCTCTGCTCCCATAGTGCAGCCACCAAATTGGAACTTCCCGTTCGAAATCATGTATGATGCAAGTGACCAAAGTGTGGGAGCTGTTCTTGGCCAAAGAATACGGAAAGAGCCTCATGTTATCTTGATCATTATTTTGTCGAGTCTTAAAATTTATATAAAGAATGATCGAACCTAGAAACTAACTAAGACAACGATGGAGGCAAGCGCACCTATCGAACAGTAGTATAGTTTAGGCAAGACCAGAATGTCGAATCCTAAAGGAACCAAAAGTACTAATACTAACTCTCTTTTTATTATCTAGCCTAAGAATTAAGGGAATTTGTTGTTTAATCTAATTTAACTAACTACTAAACTAAAGACTCTAAGACAAAGAAGAAGGAAATTTAGAAAATAACTTGAGGAAAAACCAATTGATTGAGACGACACCCAAGGAAGAATCCACCTAGACTTCACTTGTTATCTAACTCTGAACCAAACGATTTATTCATTTGACTTGACCTGTAAGATTCCCTGACGTATATTAATCCCTCTCTCGAGGCGACTAACGTCTAACCTTAGGTTGATTAATTAAAATCTCTTTCTAATTAAAACCCTTAGAATTGCATTAACTCGATCTATGGACTCCCATATTAGGTTTCACCCTAATCCGACAAAATCTCGTCACCCTATCTCTAGGCGCACAATCAACTCCGCTTAATTATGCTAGATCTACTCTTAGACAGGGACTTTTGCTCCTCCACCTAAGCACATCATACTTGAATTAATATCCCGAAAATATCAACACAAGAATTAAGAACACATAATTAAGAACAAGTCAAATATTTATCATATAGTTCAAATAACGATAACAAAATTCATCTTAGGTTTCATCCCCTCAAGTATCTCGAAAGTTTAGTTCATAACAATAAAAGAATACATCTTAGAAGACAAGATAAAACAAAACATAAGAAATCCTAAAACCCCTCAAGGAATTGAAGGAGAGATCCTCTGTCTTGAGTATAATTTGACTTCTTGAGATGAATCAACTGGCTATCTTCTAGTAAATCTCCACAAATCTACCCTTTTGGCCTAGCCTGGACGCCTCGATTAAAGCTCGGGTTCCCCTTTTAGTTATACTTAAGGTGTTTATATAGGCTTTGGAATATGTTTCTTCGCCCCTAAATATCCTAATCCGAGTGAAACTTCTCTTTGTCACGACAAGGACACGCCCATAGCACACGCCCGTGTGAATCGATTTCAAGTCGTGGTTGAGTCTGCTGAAGAGACACACCCGTCCAGGCCATGTTAGATTAAATTAGGGAGGCACGACCGTGTAGTCTGGGCCCAGGCCGTGTCTATTTCCATTTTGAGCCAATTTGGTCTGTTTTAGGCCCGTTTCTCATTCTTTTCATCCTCCGATGCTCTCTTGAGTATAAAACATGAAAACAGAGGATTATAAGCACCAAATTACACAATTCAAGGCTTAAATCATCCAAAAGCATGCTAAATGTGGGCCCAAAATATGTTACTTTTAATGTTTATCATACCTACTATGCTTCGAAGACTTTGGATGTTGCCCAAAGCAATTACACAACCACCGAGAAAGAATTATTAGCTGTTGTGTTTGCTTTAGACAAATTTAGATCTTACCTATTGGGAACTAAAGTGATTATATTTTCTGATCATGCAGCTTTGAAATATTTAATAGGGAAGAAGGAGGCAAAACCTCGACTGGTTAGGTGGATTTTGCTCCTACAAGAGTTCGATTTTAAAATTCGAGATAAAAAGGGATGCGAAAACTTGGTAGTTGACCATCTGAATCGATTACCAGTTCCAATAGATGACACACCATTGAAGGACAACTTTCCAGATGAAAACCTGTTTTCAGCAAATGCGGTTCATCCTTGGTGCGCAGACATAGTAAATTACCTCGTTACAAGTACTATTCCTTCAGAATTACCAAGGTCTAAAAAAGATAAGATAAAAAAGGATGCGATATTACATTTGGGACGATCCTTACCTTTGGAAGCATTTCTCGATCGGAGTAATTGACGGCGTGTAGCGTAAAGCAGGTCTGATCTATCTTAACTTTTTGTCATTCTTATGCATGTAGAGGGCACTTTGGACCTAAACGCGCCGCACATAAAATTTTTGAATGTGGACTATTTTGGCCAAACATATTTTGTGATGCCTTTTTATTCTGCAAAACCTGTGAAAAATGCCAAAAAGTTGGCAACCTTAGTCGTCGAAATGAGATGCCCCTTATTCCTATTCGTATTTGTGAAATTTTCGATGTGTGGGGCATCGATTTTATGGGTTCCTTCATTTCTTCTTTCGGTAATTTTTATATACTCTTAGCTGTTGATTATGTCTCTAAGTGGATGGGCGAAGGCCACTCACAATGATAATGCTAAGACCGTAATTGACTTTCTTAAAAGTTCTATCTTTTCCAGGTATGACACTTCACGAGCATTAATCAGTGACAAAGGAATTCATTTTTGCAATAAGCTCGTAAGGGCACTTATGGAGAAATATGGGGTGACTCAACGAATTGCCACTGCTTACCATCCACAAATAAATGGGCAAGTTGAAGTGTCAAATCGAGAAATCAAGTCTATTTTGAAAAGACCGTTAAACCTAACAGGAAGGATTGGAGTTTGAGACTAAATGACGCACTTTGGGCTTATAGGACAGCTTACAAAGGAACAATAGGCATGTCACCTTACCGACTCATTTTCGGTAAATCGTGCCATCTTCCGATCGAGTTAGAGCACAAGGTGTTTTGGGCATTTAAGCAGTGTAATATGGAAATGGAGTCTGTAGGAAGGTCTCAGAAATTGGACATCCAGGAACTCGAAGAAATTAGAAACGATGCATATAAAAATGCTCGAGTTTATAAAGAAAAGACGAAGGCATTTCATGACAAGTTAATCACTAGGAAGCGTTTTCAATAGGATAGAAAGTTCTCTATCGACTCCACCTTAAAAATTTTTCTTTGGTAAGCTTGATCCAAATGGATAGGACTATTTACTATTACTAATTTATTCTCGAATGGTGCGTTGGAAATTCAAAGCGAAGAAACACGAAAGTGCTTTAAGGTTAATGGTCAACGACTAAAACCTTTTTTCGAGAATTTTCAAACGCACACAGTTGAGGAGATTGTTCTTGATGAGCCCAGAATTTGAATAACAGGTCGTTGAGCTAACGATGTTAAACAAATGCGCTTTTTGGGAGGCAACCCAAATTTCTTTTCATTTATTTAATTTTAAGTTTTAGTAAGATTTAGGGTGTAAATAAATAAATTTTTATTTAATTCAGTTGATTTGATGTTTCTAGGAATATAATGGAGATCATGAATTTTTTTTGAAAATCAAATAATAGTGATAACGTGGGCACGACATGCTAATTTGGTGACAAATAACAGCAATACTGACGCTGCTGAAAGTGCAAGCCCACTTGACACGCCTAACGAACGTATTCGACCATCCTGAGACAGTCAACGCAACAGACGTAGTCGTACAAACACAATTCCTACCGAAAGTCATCTGAGAGGATTTCTAGACTTTTCGACATCGGAGCATTGAATACGATACAATGCCATCCGACAACGCTCACTCCCGATCTGTAAGCAAATCGATTTTCCCACTCCTGATCTTTTAGATATTCATGATGTTGTGCTTCATTATTTTGATGCTATTGGTTGGAATTTATTTGCTAATATTACTTGTAATGCATATTATGAATTAGTATATGAATTCTACACCACGTTTAGCTTCAATATAAATGCATTGCGAACTGTTGAAACACAAAATATTGTATGTTTTCATTTGCTTGGGAGGGACTTTCGGATGTCAATTTTGAATTTAACACTCCCATATTAGGTTTCACCCTAATCCGACAAAATCTCGTTACCCTATCTCTAGGCGCACGATCAACTCCGCTTAATTATGCTAGATCTACTCTTAGGCGGGGACTTTTGCTCCTCCACCTAAGCACATCATACTTGAATTAATATCCCGAAAACATCAACACAATAATTAAGAACACATAATTAAGAACAAGTCAAATATTTATCATATAGTTCAGCAAACGATAACAAGATTCATCTTAGGTTTCATCCCCCTCAGGTATCTGAGGGTTTAGTTCATAACAAAAAAAGAATACATCTCAGAAGAAAAGATAAAACAAAACATAAGAAATCCCTAAAACCCCCTGAAGGAATTGAAGGAGAGATTCTCCGTCTTGAGTATAATTCCGGCTTCTTAAGATGAATCAACTGGCTATCTTCTAGTAAATCTCCACAAATCTGCCCTTTTTGGCCTATTTGACGCCTCGACTAAAGCCCCGAGCTCCCCTTTTGGTTATACTTAGGGTGTTTATATAGGCTTCGAAATATGTTTTTTCGCCCCTAAATATCCTAATCCGAGTGAAACTTCTCTTTGTCACGACAGGGACACGCCTATAGCACACGCCCGTGTGAATCGATTTCAAGCCGTGGTCGAGTCTCTGAAGAGACACACCCGTGTATTTGGGGTCTAGGCCGCGTTAGAGTAAACTAGAGAGGCACGATCGTGTAGTCTGGGCCCAGGCCGTGTCGATTTTCATTTTGAACTAATTTGGTCCGTTTTAGGCCCATTTCTCGTTCTTTTTATCCTACGGTGCTCTCCTGAGTATAAAACATGAAAACAAAGGATTAAGAGCACCAAATTACACAATTCAAGGCTCAAATCATCCAAAAGCATGCTAAATGTGGGCCTAAAATATGTTACTTTTACAGTTTATCAAATACCCCCACACTTACTTGTCCTCAAAAAAAATTCTCAACTTACAATTAAAACGAACTTTCCACAATTCATAATTCTCATCAACAATGTCTCATCATAATTCATAGACAATTCATACATGGATAATTTAACTCAAGGACTCCCAAAGATTCAAACAATTCTAAGTCATATATTTGTAGCACGAAAACATAGGTGTCTCCCCTTATCTAAATAATTACCTTTGATTCAAAACTGATAAGGATTGACATCCTTACTAAAGATTCACTCAAAGCACTCGAAGTGTTTAAGGTTCAAGAATAAGCACTCATAAGTCAAACCTAAAAAGTTAATCCCATAAGCTTGCCTGAAAATCAAATCTCCACCACTGTAATATGAGATGATACACAAATCAAAAGGTCTTTAACAGGGTTGTAACGAGGCTTGGGTTAAAGGTATGGATAAAGGCTAAATTAGAAGGGTTAGAATCGAGATAGAATTGAAAAATTACCTAACTAGAAAAATGAACTAATAACCTTAATAATTACATCACATGAAAATTTAAAATACTAATAATACGAGCTTCTTCTTCAAGATGTTGAATTTAAATTGTACAAGCTCTTAGAACATAGAACTAATAATGAATATACTTTATTATTTTTTTAAGAACAAGTCAAATGATGAATTTACTAATAAAATAATTAGGCAACCAATCAACTCAAATCTCGATATAATGGTAGTAAAAAAGAGTGGTGATAATAAATACAAAGGGTTTTGGGGGAATATTAGTGGATAAGTAAATGAAAAGGATTGTTAAGATCAACGGGTTCACTATGGGTTAATTATGAAGGTAGGCTTTTTAGTGGAGTGAGTGGGTTAAAACCTAGGTGCCTTTATCATCTCGGTATATCAAATAAAAAATGTGGTCTTGACATGTATAATCGCAGCAAGTTCTAGAATAACAATTTAGTGTTGACACACTCATAATCAATAAAGTGAGCATGAAAAGGAATATATGCTCTATAAGGCTCAAAATCTCACAAAAATTATGGGTTTTTGATATCAATCCCTGTAAATTTCAAATTTCAAGGTAATATTCAAATTTAGTTCAACAACCTAGAAAAATTTTTTAGTCTTATAAAATGGACTTATCATGCTTGATTCTCTAGTATCTTTAAGTTTAAATCATCAATGTACAATTAACTATGACTTAATCTAAGACATATCAATAAAAATTATAAATCAACAGAAATTTCATCCTAATTAGTAATATGAGAAAATTACTTAAGACAAGATACCATTTAGGGATTTGAGAATAATGCAAAAAGTTAGGCATAAACTTTTACCCCCCACACTTAAGATGTACATTGCCCTCAATGTACAAAGACAAATAGTATTCATATAATAAAAAATCAAAAGAGATGGGAGAAGTAAAACTTCCTGAATTTTGGATGAGATCCTTGGATTGGAAGTGTGGGAACTGGATTCAGAGATGAAAGATAGGTTGGAGGGGGTGCCTCGAATTCTTGCACTAGATGAAGAAATTAGGGATCTCGTGAAGAGTTAGCCAGGAAATAATAATAAAGATTTAAAATATACTAAATAAATATTTAAAGAAAAGCAAGCTAAAGTGAAGGAAAACAAAAAGTAAAATAAACTTATAGGAAAAGGTAAATGGATTGAAAAGTCCTTATTGCAAGATGATTCGTGACGTGGGTGTAATTTCTAAGGCCGTGGTGCGTGATTCCCTAGTAGCCTTAAGAACCTAAAACCAAGAAACTAAAAGAAGATAAAATGAATTAAACAGAAGAGAAGTATAGATAAGGAAAATAAAGGAAAATATTAAAGAAAAATAAGATCGAAAAGGTCTCAAAGTCCCTTGGCTTGTCGATTATATGAAGTGGCCGGCATGAACTTATGTAGGTCAATCTCCCACAAGGAGACTGTGCTTTGATCCTTCCACTTCTTCGGCATAGATGTGGTGGTCAAGTGTTTTGAAAGATGAATGTGAATGAAAATGAAAGTGAGAGCCAAACAGGTGTAGAAAGAGGGGTTTGGGAGTAAGTGGAGAGGGGAGGAGGGGGTGGTGGTTTAAATAGATTTTCAAATCTGACGCCTTCCCACACCGTGTAAAGTGGGCGTGTTGAGTCACACGATCGCCTCACATGCCCGTGTTGTGGGTCGTATCGTTTCTCCCATGCCTGTATTCAGTTTACCACGCCCATTCTTGGTAAGTCAGTATTGACCACGATCGCCACACACGGCCGTAGCGTGGTGGTTGAGTCTGTGACTTGAAGATTGATTCGTTCTGACTCGTATCATCTCTGCCATGTCAGTACGGAGATTCGGTGTATCCACACGATCACAGCCCACGATGTGTGCTAGGCCGTGTGGCATGAAAATCTACCAAATAAGAAGAAAAAAAATAAAAATTGTAATAATAAATAGGGTTAGTGCTCGGGTTGCCTCCCAAGAAACGCTCATTTAAAGTCTTAAGCTCGACTTTCCTCTCATTTTCATATTCAAGGAGGTTTGAGGAGTTGAAAATCCTTCCTTGTGTTAACGGTTCAATTATCAAGATAGAGTTTAAGACGAGTAGCATTTATTTTCAAAGTGCCAAACATAGGATTACTTACCTCGACTATTCCGTATGGGAAGACATTAATTACCTTAAAAGGGATTTCCTTACTTTTGTTAGGATCAGGTGGAGATATTTGTGGGTCTATTTTGTCTAATAATACCTGATCTCCGATTTTGAACTTGTCTGCCTCATGAAGTAGCTTCGGTTCTGCTTCATGTATCCCTAGTTCTTCTTTAAGATGCGTCTTCTCCTCTTCTAGTTCATGGATCTGAATCCCTTGTTCCTTGTGAGTTATTTCCTTATTGGCACAAGATTTAGGATCGGACTTAGTTGTGTTCTTTTGTGGTGCTTCATGAAAAGAAGGGCTAACAAAATGGTTATCAATAGAATTTACTTTCTCACCTTGGTTATTCGATGTTCTAGCTGAATCGAGGGCTTGAAGAGAAACTGTCTCGTCACCTATACAGAGTATGAGTTCACCTGCGTTAATATCGATTTTAGTCCTGGCAGTTGCTAAGAATGGTCTTCCTAAAATTAGGGGTATCGTGTTGTCCTCATCCATGTCTAAAACGACAAAGTCTACCGGGAATACAAATTTATCAATCTTCACAAGTACATATTCAATTATACCCCTAGGAATTTTGATAGTTTTATTAGCTAATTGAATGCTCATCCTAGTTTGTTTGAGCTTCCCTAGACCTAGTTGTTTAAACTACTTATAAGGCTTTCCCCTAAATCAGCTAACGCATTATCAATAGATAAGCTACCAATTAAGCATGGAATTGTAAAACTCCCTGGATCTTTTAATTTTCGTGGTAGTTTATTTTGCAACATTGCTGAGCATACTGCGTTCAGTTCCACATGTGATTCCTAGTCTATCTTCCGCTTATTTGTCAATAGCTTCTTTAAAAATTTTCTCGAATCTAGCATCTGCAAAAGAGCTTCAAGAAACGGTAAGTTAATATGTAATTTCTTTAAAATTTTAAGAAACTTACCGAACTATTCCTCTGTGCCGTCTTTCGTTATTGCTTCGAGATATGGTATGCGCGGTTTGTACTCATTGATTACCGGTTTTGGTTTTACCTCAACCTTACTTTCTTCTACCTCATTCTTTTGTTTTGAATTAGGTGCATCTAACCCTTCACTATCTTGAGCTGTTATGGCTTGAACTTGCTCCTTTGGGTTAGTCTCGGTGTTGCTCGGTAGTCTTCCTTGTGGTCTCTCAGAAATCTGCTTAGCAAGTTGCTCGATTTGATCATTGAACTCCTGTGTCAATGTCTCAAGTTTTACTTCTATCTTTTGGAAACGTGTTTCTGTATTTTAGGAACGTATTTCTGAGGCTGCTATGAAATTTGTTAGCATCTCTTCAAGGTTAGGCTTCTTTTCCTGTGGGTAGGGCTATTGTTGGAAGTTTTAGGATGGTTGTTGCCTTTGATTTCTTTGACCGTCCCATGAGAAATTGGGGTGGTTCTTCCAACCTGGATTATAAGTATTACTATAAGGGTTATTGTTATGTAACATCCTAAATTTTTGGGCCTATGCATTTAATGGGTGAATATGTGGAATGAGTTAATTTAAGTGTTAGGGGCCCAAATTTTAAGTTTTAAGGGGCCCAAATCTTCTAATTTAAGTTAGTTAAATTTGGCATTAGGGATTAGGGAAGTGGACGAGACAAGGCTATTTTTTTGGAGAATTTATTATATTTATTCTATGTGGATAATAAGCGGATAAAGGCTATTATTTAGGGATTTAGTCTTTAAGGATAATAAGCAGATAAAGACTATTTTGAGGAGATAATAGATTAAGATAAGGGAAAAGGGATAGGAGCTATCATGTGTGGCGGTGTTGGTGAAAATCAATCTCGCTAAAGGGAGGAATCGATTTTCTATATAAAGAGGGGTGTCTTAGAAATTTTGGAAGCCTTTCTTTTATTTTCTTTTCTCTCATTCTCTGTTGTCCAAAATTTTCTTTTCTTTTTCTTCTTCTGTTGAAATTACTTCCTAGCCAAAATTTCTAAGGCTCTCTTTTGTTTACTTTTCCTAAGCCAAAACCAAAACTCCATTCAATTCTTTTAAAAGCCAAAAAACACATCTAGTTCATTTTTTTGGGATTTCCTTAAAAAGTCGAAACTTCTAGATCTCTAATCTTCTACGGTTGCCAAATCTTTCTACAAGGGATATCCGAAATCTTTTGTAGGTGGGGCCAATCGTATAGATCTCTAAGTTGTAGTTCGGTAACACTCGAATTGTGTTACCTTCGGGATTTCAAGGTAAGGAGATTTGTTTATTTTTAAATATATGAAATTGGGTAAAACACTAACTATGGTCGAATATAGGAGAGGCCCTATTTTCACATCTTTTCGGCTTTTTGAGCAAAGTTGTAGATCGGGATAACAAGGATATCGACTAAGAATATTGGATTTTGCGATATCAGGTGTGTAACACTTTCCCACCATTTAGATCTGTTTGATTAATGTATAATTATAAGTCTTATATGTTTTGATAAATGCCGAAATCCGGGCATAATAGAGGAAACCCAAATAGGGTAAAAACAAATCATCGTGTTAGTGAATGTTCGATTAAACGATATAAGCATATTGATTTTATGTGATTGCATGGGTTGAGTTTGATGAAAGGAGGAAGTTATATGTTGTAGCGGTTTTCACCGTGATCTGTTGTAGCGGTTTTTACTGTGATCTGTTGTAGCGGTTTTTACCATGATCTGTTGTAGCGACTTTTGCTGTGATCTATTGTAGTGGCTACGGCCATGATCTGATGATGAGCAGCACAACTGCCATCAATGCGTGTAACGGTGTGGGTTAATTGTAGAAATCCCCAATGGTGTGAATGGCTGGTACGGGGCCGTGTAGCGGATGGAAACCTAGGATTTGTGTTGGGCTTGCATATTATTTTTATTATGTATATTAATTCTGATTATTTTAGTTTTATGGGGCTAAGGCCCAAATCTAATGGTGCATGAGGGTTACATGCGAGTCTCATGACTCAACCAATTAATTAACATTTCGGGTAGCATTTAGTGCATCGAACCGGGCTGGAGAGGAGCGCAAGGTGGCCATGCAAAAGAACATTTGGATCCAACAAAAAAGACTCTAGTTATTATTTTATATTCTTATTTAATGGATTTTAAATCTCGTTGTAATAAGGCCATGGGCCACCAGTTTATATTTTGTTTTATTACGGGCTTTTATTACTTTTAGTTATTTAAATTTTTATTTTTAATTGAACTAAGGTATGTATTTAAATTTGGGTTTTTAATTCATAAAGGCATATTTTATTTAAAACTATAAATTATAAATTTTTCCGAATAAAAGATTAAACTTTACCAAAATATTTTTCTGAAAATGCGACATGTTTTAAAAATTTCCTTAGTGACATACTAGATCCGGTTGTAGTGTTTGGGCCGGGTTTGGGGTGTTACATGTTAGATCGAAAATTATTACCTATATAGTTCATTTGCTAGCTCTCCATGCCCGGTCCGTAGGGTGGGTACTCAAGATTCACGACGCCTTCACTTGCGTCACACTGCATAACTGGATGTGCCTGCGAAGAACCATATAAACCATCAAATTTTTTATGTAGCAACTCTACCTGATTTGATAACGCGGTTACTGCGTCGAAGTTGAAAACTCTGGCGACTGCTTTGGCTGGCCTTATCCTTGTAACTTGCCACTGATAGTTATTCAGTGACATCTCTTCTATAAACTCGTAGGTTGTTTCAGGAGTTTTGTTATTCAGAGTTCTGCCAGCGGCTGAATCAATTAGTTACCTTGTTGAGGGGTTTACGCCGTTGTAGGAAGTCTGCACCTGTAGCCACAAGGGTAGTCTATGGTGTGGACACCTTCTCAACAAATCCTTGTATCTCTCCCATGAGTCGTAAAGTGTTTCTAAGTCCATCTGCACAAAAGAAGAGATATCATTCCTTAACTTGGCTGTTTTGGCCAGTAGAAAAATATTTTAATAAGAATTTCTCGGTCATTTGATCCCGTGTAGTGATTGATCCTCGTGAAAGAGAATGTAACCACTGTTTGGCTTTATTTCTGAGAGAAAAGGGAAATAACCGAAGACGGATGGCATCAGCAGAAATGCTATTTATTTTGAAGGTATTACAGAATTCTAGAAAATTTGCTAAATGTGTGTTAGGATACTCATCCTGCAAACCATCAAACTGAACAAATTGTTGTATCATCTGTATAGTGTTCGGTTTCAGTTCAAAATTATTTGCAGCAATAGTAGGCCTAACAATATTTGACTCAGTTCCTGTTAAACTCGGTTTAGCATAATCATACACCGTACGTGGAGCGTGATGTTTGGCTGCCTCTAGAGGTAGCGGATTATTCTCATCCATCCTTTCAGTAGGATTAGTTTCGCCTTCTTGCTCTCTTTCTATGTAGTTTAGGCTTCGCCTTATCTCTTTGCAATTTCTGCGAATGGTACATTCGATATCACTATCGTAAAGTAGGGGTCCTATCGGGTTCCTTCTAGTCATAAACTAGAGGTACCTGAAAGGAGTGAAGAAGAAAATTTAGAAAAGCAAAAATAAAATCTAATTGCAAAAATAAAATATGGCTAAAGTAATAAAAATTAAGCGTTCTTAATATTTTAGTTCCCCAGCAACGGCACCAAAAACTTGATCGTTGTTTTGTCGAGGCTTAAAATTTATATAAAGAATGATCAAACCTAGAAACTAACTAAGACAACGATGGAGGCAAGTGCACCTATCGAACAGTAGTATAGTTTAGGCAAGACCGGAATGTCGAATCCCAAAGGAACCAAAAGTACTAATACTAACTCTCTTTTTATTATCTAGCCTAAGAATTAAGGGAATTTGTTGTTTAATCTAATTTAACTAACTACTAAACTAAAGACTCTAAGACAAAAAAGAATGAAATTTGGAAAATAACTTGAGGAAAAACCAATTGATTGAGACGACACCCAAGGAAAAATCCACCTAGACTTCACTTGTTATCTAACTCTGAACTAGACTATTTATTCATTTAACTTGACCCGTAAGATTCCCTAACGTATATTAATCCCTCTCTCGAGGCGACTAACGTCTAACCCTAGGTTGATTAATTGAAATCTCTTTCTAATTAAAACCCCTAGAATTGCATTAACTTGATATATGGACTCCCATATTAGGTTTCACCCTAATCGACAAAATCTCGTCACCCTATCTCTAAGCGCGCGATCAACTCCGCTTAATTATGCTAGATCTACTCTTAGGCAGGGACTTTTGCTCCTCCACCTAAGCACATCATACTTGAATTAATATCCCGAAAATATCAACACAAGAATTAAGAACACATAATTAAGAACAAGTCAAATATTTATCATATAGTTCAGCAAACGATAACAAAATTCATCTTAGGTTTCATCCCCCTCAAGTATCTGAAAGTTTAGTTCATAACAATAAAAGAATACATCTTAGAAGACAAGATAAAACAAAACATAAGAAATCCCTAAAACCCCCTGAAGGAATTGAAGGAGAGATCCTCTGTCTTGAGTATAATTTGGCTTCTTGAGATGAATCAACTGGCTATCTTCTAGTAAATCTCCACAAATCTACCCTTTTTGGCCTAGCTGGACGCCTCCTGATTAAAGCTCTGGATTCCCCCTTTTTAGTTATACTTAAGGTGTTTATATAGGCTTTGGAATATGTTTCTTCGCCCCTAAATATCCTAATCCGAGTGAAACTTCTCTTTGTCACGACAAGGACACGCCCATGGCACACGTCCGTGTGAATCGATTTCAAGTCGTGGTCAAGTCTGCTGAAGAGACACACCCGTCTAGGCCATGTTAGATTAAATTAGGGAGGCACGACCGTGTAGTCTAGGCCCAAGCCGTGTCTATTTCCATTTTGAGCCAATTTGGTCTGTTTTAGGCTCATTTCTCATTCTTTTCATCCTCCGATGCTCTCCTGAGTGTAAAACATGAAAACAGAGGATTATAAGCACCAAATTACACAATTCAAGGCTTAAATCATCCAAAAGCATGCTAAATGTGGGCCCAAAATATGTTACTTTTAATGTTTATCATATCTACTATGCTTCGAAGACTTTGGATGTTGCCCAAAGCAATTACACAACCACCGAGAAAGAATTATTAGCTATTGTGTTTGCTTTAGACAAATTTAGATCTTACCTATTGGGAACTAAAGTGATTATATTTTCTGATCATGCAGCTTTGAAATATTTAATAGGGAAGAAGGAGGTAAAACCTCGACTGGTTAGGTGGATTTTGCTCCTACAAGAGTTCGATTTTGAAATCCGAGATAAAAAGGGATGCGAAAACTTGGTAGTTGACCATCTGAATCGATTACCAGTTCCAATAGATGACACACCATTGAAGGACAACTTCCTAGATGAAAACCTGTTTTCAGCAAATACGATTCATCCTTGGTACGCAAACATAGTAAATTACCTCGTTACAAGTACTATTCCTTCAAAATTACCATGGTCTAAAAAAGATAAGATAAAAAAGGATGCGCGGTATTACATTTGGGACGATCCTTACCTTTGGAAGCATTTCTTTGATCGTAATTGACGGCATGTAGCGAAGCAGAGGCATCTATCTTAACTTTTGTCATTCTTATGCATGTAGAGGCACTTTGGACCTAAACGCACCACACATAAAATTTTGAATGTGGACTATTTTGGCCAAACATATTTTGTGATGCCTTTTATTCGCAAAACACGTGAAAATGCCAAAAGTTGGCAACCTTAGTCGTCGAAATGAGATGCCCCTTATTCTTATTCGTATTTGTGAAATTTTTGATGTGTGGGGCATCGATTTTATGGGTTCCTTCGTTTCTTATTTCGGTAATTTTTATATACTCTTAGCTATTAACATTTCCAAGTTTCCAAAAATGTTCATCATACATTCATAACACATAAGACATGCCATTTCGTATAATTAAAAATGCATAGGCCCATTTTCAGGATGTTACAACGTCTCTAAGTGGATAGAGGCGAAGGCCACTCACAATGATAATGCTAAGGCCGTAGTTGACTTTCTTAAAAGTTCTATCTTTTCTAGGTATGACACTTCGCGAGCATTAATCAGTGACAGAGGAACTCATTTTTGCAATAAGCTCGTAAGGGCACTTATGGAGAAATATGGGGTGACTCAACGAATTGCCACTGCTTACCATCCACAAACAAATGGGCAAGCTGAAGTGTCAAATCGAGAAATCAAGTCTATTTTGGAAAAGACCGTTAAACCTAACAGGAAGGATTGGAGTTTGAGACTAAATGACGCACTTTGGGCTTATAGGACAGCTTACAAAGGAACAATAGGCATGTCACCTTACCGACTCATTTTTGGTAAATCGTGCCATCTTCCGATCGAGTTAGAGCACAAGGTGTTTTGGGCATTTAAGCAGTGTAATATGGAAATGGAGTCTGTAGGAAGGTCTCGAAAATTGGACATCCAGGAACTCGAAGAAATTAGAAACGATGCATATGAAAATACTCGAGTTTATAAAGAAAAGACGAAGGCATTTCATGACAAGTTAATCACTAGGAAGCAGTTTTCAATAGGACAGAAAGTTCTCCTATACGACTCCACCTTAAAAATTTTCGCTGGTAAGCTTCGATCCAAATGGATAGGACCATTTACTATTACTAATTTATTCTCGAATGGTGCAGTGGAAATTCAAAGTGAAGAAACCGAAAGTGCTTTAAGGTTAATGGTCAACGACTAAAACCTTTTTTCGAGAATTTTCAAACGCACACTGTTGAGGAGATTGTTCTTGATGAGCCCAGAATTTGAATAACAGGTCGTCGAGCTAACGACGTTAAACAAATGCGCTTTTTGGGAGGCAACCCAAATTTCTTTTCATTTATTTAATTTTAAGTTTTAGTAAGATTTAGGGTGTAAATAAATAAATTTTTATTTAATTCATTTGATTTGATGTTTCTAGGAATATAATGGAGATCATGAATTTTTTTGAAAATCAAATAATAGTGATAGCGTGGGCACGACATGCTAATTTGGTGACAAATAACAGCAATACTGACGCTGCTAAAAGTGCAAGCCCACTTGACTCGCCTAACGAACGTATTCGACCATCATGAGACAGTCAACGTAACAGACGTAGTCGTACAAACACAATTCCTACCGAAAGTCATCTGTGAGGATTTCTAGACTTTTTGACATCGGAGCATTGAACACGATACGACGCCATCCGAAAACGCTCACTCCCGATCTGTAAGAAAATCGATTTTCCCACTCCTGATCTTTTAGATATTCATGATGTTGTGCTTCATTATTTTGATGCTATTGGTTGGAATTTATTTGCTAATATTACTTGTAATGCATATTATGAATTAGTATATGAATTCTACACCACGTTTAGCTTCAATATAAATGCATTGCGAACTGTTGAAACACAAAATATTGTATGTTTTCGTTTGCTTGGGAGGGACTTTTGGATGTCAATTTCTGAATTTAACATTGCCATAGGTTTCATCGACCCTGATGATATTCAATCCGATTCCTATCATTCTGCTCTGTTAGATGTTCCGAGCAACTTTGATGCTCAGCATGTTTTTCGTGTTTTAACTAATTTGATCATCTTTATAATTCAAAGACCACAAAAGACTTATTGGTGCATGAACCTGCTTTGAGATATATACACCGATTTTTGGCATTTAGCTTTTCAAATAGAAATGACTCATCATCTATTTTGACTAAAATGAAACTGTTCTTTTTATGGTGTATGCATTCGGGTTTTAAAGTTAATTTAGGATATTGGTTTGCACAAAATTTTCATACCATTTTGCATTACAACCGTCCACTTATACTTGGATCATTTATTTCAAATTTAGCCTCTCGACTTTTTCAATTTGAAATTGATTTCTCAACCTTCACATGTGCATATAGTATGGACAGCCTAGATAAATATTGGTTGGATTCTATGGGATTGCTTGTCGGCACCCTACTTCGTGTTATTTTGTTTCTCCAGGTACACGAACCACTCGCGAGAATATGGTTTTTCACCAACGCCCACACAACAACACTAGAGAGCAAGAGGAACAACATCTATCTGTGGAGGCACGTTTAGGCCGAATCGAGGCGAGACTTGGAACAATGGAAAATCAAGTCTCCACAACCCTTGATATCCTGCAAAATAGTTACCCCCAACACCGAAAAAATCATTGAAGACACATGGGGAGTACTCTGAACTTTTCATTTTATTTGTTATTTGAGCTGCTATTTTTCTTTTCTATAATATGACACATGCTTGAGGACAAGCATAGAATAAGTAGGGGGATGAACATAATAAGTATGCATGGATGGTTGATTGATTTTGGCTACATGTTTCTCTTTTGCATGTGTTCAATCTTACGTTGAATTCATTCGATAGTTTATTTGACATTGAGCCTTTAATCTCATACTTAGTCAACTTGGACAATTGGACAATTTTTTTTAATTTAAACGCTCAAGTATATAAATTAGTCAACATTTGTGTTTTAAGGTTGATATTTGTAGCTAGATTTTTCTTCTTAATTGATTGTTTAAAAAAAAATATTTGCTTGTGCATGAAAAAAGAGTAAATAAATAAATAAATGCTCAAGCTATGAATGAAGTTTCGAAAACATGACTGGATTGAGTAACCAGGGCGAGGTGCTTGGGTTGTCATCTCATCTCGCGTAAAAAGGTTCGAGTGACAAGTCGATAACTTAATAACATTCCGCTAACAAAGCCTAATAATAATAATAAAGACTATTTGAACTGAGTAACCGGGATAGGGTGCTTGGGTTGTCATCCTAGTTCGTGAAAAAAGGTTTGACCATTTCTAAAAAATTTCTAAAGCTTAGTTGATTAATAATGCCTTGCAAATTATTGGATTCAAACCCAATTTAATGAGATTATCTAGTTCACATATTTCAAATTTTATGACACTTGTTGATTAAACTATATTCTGAGCATTTGTTTACTTTTGCCTATGTTGTTTGCATTGACTATGGATGTTGAAAAGAGGCTTGATTTTTAATAAATTGTAGGATTAATTCTAATGTTTGTGACCGCTTGAATTAGAGCTTTAAAATTTATAAATAGAATGATCAAACCTGGAAACTAACTTTGACAACGATTTAAAGGCAAGTGTACCTATCGAACAGTAGTATAGCTTAGGCAAGACCAGATTATCGGACCCAAAGGAACTAAAAGTACTAATACTCACTTTCTTTTTATTATTTAGCCTAAAATATGGAGTGATTGGTTGATTTAATCTAGTTTAACGACTACTAAGCTAAAGACGCACAGACAAAAAGAACGAATTGGGAAATAACTTGAAGAAACTCAATTGATTATGATGATACCCTAAGGAAGAATCCAGCTAGACTTCACTTGTTACTTATTACTGAATCATATGATTTCTTTACTTAGCTTGATCCGTAGGACTCCCTAACCTCTATTAAACCCTCTCTTGAGGCAAATAACGTCTAACCCTAGGTTATTTAGTGGAACTCTTGTTCGCCTATAATAACCCCCTAGAATAGTAGTAAATCGATCAATAGATTCTCATATTAGGTTTTACCCTAATCCGGCAAAATCTCGTAACCCTATCTCTAGGCGTTCGATCAACTCCGCTTAATTATGCTAGATCTATTCTTAAGCAGGGTCTATTCCTCATCCACCTAAGCACATCAGATTTGGATTAAGCAACATAATTAAGAACAAACTAAGTATTTATTATATAATTCAGAAAATAATAAAAAAATTCATCTAGGTTTCATCCCCTTCAGGTATCTGAAGGATTTAGTTCATAACTTTAGAATAAAATATCTCAAGAGAAAAGATAAAACAAAACATAAGAAATCCCTAAAACCCCTTGAAGGAATTGAAGGAGAGATCCGCTGTCTTGAGTAAAATTTCGGCTTCTTGAGATGGATCAACTGGCTATCTTCGAGTGATTCCCACAAATGTGATCCTTCTGGCTCGGCTCCTTGGCCTAGCTCACCGCCCTCCTTTCAGGATACACTTAGGGTGTTTATATAAGCTCTTGGAATGCTTTACTTGGCCTCTAAGTGTCCTAATTTAAGTTTGCTTCTTACTCGGTATTTGAATAAGCTTTGGAAAGTGTTTCTTTGCCTCTAAGTATCCAAATCCGAGTGAAATTGCTCTCTCCCGTAACAGGGGTACGGCCATGGCACACGCCCGTGTAAATCGTGGTTGGGCCGTGTCTCGATTCTGTCGATTGGGGCACGGCCGTGTAAATCGTGGAATGGTCGTGTCTTAGTTAATTATCGAGGCATGACCATGTGGCTTGAAGTCCAGGCCATGTCGATTTATTCTTTGGCCCAAATTGGCCCGTTTTAAGCCCATTTCTTGTTCTTTTCGTCCTCGGGTGCTTTTCTGAGTATAAATATGAAAAGAAAGGATTAAAAGCACCTTTTTACATAAATCAGGGCTAAATCATCCTAAAAGCATACTAAATATGGGGTTAAAATATGTTACTTTTACGGTTTATCAGTTTGAAAGAACAACATGCTTGAGGGCAAGCATGAGCTAAGTAGGGGGGATTTGATAACATGTTAATTTTCATGATTTCTTTTGTTTAATTCGATTTATTTCTGAATCAATCCTTGCTAATTTAGTATTTTTATGATTTAAATTTTGTCAGGGATGCAATTGATCAAAAGCAAGCTGAAAAGGGCCAAATTGAAAGAAAATCATGGAAAAGAGGCCAAATCAAGAAGATGGAGGAAGCCAAGGACACATCAAATAATTTGACTTTTTAAAAAGCCAAAAATAGAAAATCCTATTTTAGTTTATTTTATTTTTATTTTTAATTATTTTAGATTTTATATATTAAATTAATTTAGGCTATTTTAGTAAATCCCATGTATATAAATAGGAGCTTTTTCTTCTTGAAAATCATCAATCAATTAGTTCTTTCCTATTCCTATTTGGAGTTTTATTCTTCTCTTTGTCTTTTCCTATTTCAATTTAAAATAGAATTTCTTCTTTTTTTCCTTCAAGTTGGCGTCAAGTATTCTGTCCATTTCATTTCAATTTCTTTGTTCTTTCTAAATTTGTCCAATTGCTTCCCAAGCCCTTTTATTCTCAAATTTCTCCCATTATCATACAAATCCAATCACCTTCCACAACTTGCAAGCATGAATAAATTCATGCTACACTAAATTCTATCTTAGCCTTAGGCCGGTGTTATTTCCGGTCGGGAATCGTGAGATTCTTATTCACGCAAAAAAAAATCCTTCTAATCGGTATTTACTTTTTTTCCTAATTATCGGGATAGACAAATCATCCCTTAAGGTTGAATTTGATTTCAAGTCAAAGTGCACGTTGGGTTGGAGTCGTATTTGCCGACAGTTGGAAATTTGAGTCGGTCGTGCTGTATTCGAGTTTCGAGAACAAATCAAGGAAGAGGTGATCGGGTTTAAACGACCCACACGGTTGAGGCCGTTGATTCGAGTTGGGTTCTTCAGAACGCAAGGCTACCAGAACCTTCAATTGGGAACACGTGTATCTCGGTTAGATAATCGGTAAGGGTTGGTTTGCAGGTCGTACCGGAACCAGCTACGAAAGGAGGAATTGGTGGTTAGGACGTTCTTAATCGCTATAACCAGCTTATTGTTTGGAGGAGAAGATTAATTTTCAAGGATCAATTCTTGACACGGAATTTACCGAGTCTAAGGTTAAGGCTTATTTACTTTGATTACAAAGCCCAAATTTAATTTTCGATTTGATTTCTAATTCGTTTAATTATTTATTTGTACTGTTTTAATTATTTAGTTTCTAAACATGTTAAACCCCCCTAATTTATTTATTTTTCAGTAGGTTCATTTAGAGTCACGGGCACGACCTTTGCCACGACCTTCGACACGACAAATGTTTTATTCACAAGATAAACACAAAAATTGACAAAAACGTCTGATGACCTGTGGAATCGACCCTACTACCACTCTACTACTGTTTAGAGTTATTTGTAGTAATTATTTTTGTGGTTTCGACGCCCATCAAGAAGCTTCAGGCTTTCACAATATTCAATTTTCAAGTGAAGTAGAGCAGGCATAGCTCCTTCTTCTACCTTCCACTCTTCCAAATTCACAAGCTCTTTTAAGGGTTAGAGAGTCCTTAAGTTAGGCAGCTTCATCTCTTCCCCAAGCTTGAACCTTCTCAAACATATGTAAGCTGTACTTGAAGGGAAACGGTGATGCTCTGTTAACATCCTCATCTTCCCATCTAAAATCAACTCACACAAACAAACGCAGCTTGAAAGGAGGTGTGCTAATAGTTTTGGATCTATTCCTCCTCGATCAATAGACAAGGACCGAAGATATTTGCTTGTGATGATGAGATTACCTATAGCATTGGGCAACTTACATCCTGCTACATTTTCACAAGCTCCACATTCCAGGACTCTAAGCAATTTAAAATTGTTGAACAAGTATGTCCAACATCCCTGCCTTTTCCAAAGTAGAAAAACACCCAAGACCACCATAAGTAAACTGCAATCGTCATTATCCTGATGTTCTTCATGTATTTTATCATCTTTGAGTTTAGAAATTCTTTAAATACTGCATCTTTAGTGAAGGGGTTATCAAATAACAATATTGATCTCAGACGGGTACTTTTAATGCTTTGAAAAAGAATGGATTGATGTGCAACAATTCTGCGAACTGCGCGACCAATGTATGGAGATCAGCTATGATGCAGACAAAATTTTCTTTCTTTGCTACTGACAAACAAAGACCTCTCATGAGATCATGCATGCGGTAAGTTTTGATCTTTAAGGTTGGCCCTCTTTCTCCAACTTGAACCATGCACCTTTCCACAAGCTCAACTAAGCAACCTTCTGCAACATCCTCCATCATTTCCCCTCCATTTCCTTCACCCCTCTGCTGATGAAACAAGGCCTTCTGCAACCCACAATTGAATCAATCTTTCTACAGGTATCTCATAATCTTCAGGAAAAATACTTAAATAAAGGAAACATGGTCTCAAATAGGGTCGCAGACCATCATAACTTGAGGCTAACACATCCTCGATACATAGGCCTTTGCCTCTCTTCAAGTATGTTTTAACATTTTCGAACACCATTTGCCATTCATATACTGAATTCCTGGTAGCTGAAATGCCTCCCAACTGCGGAACGATGAATCGTTACCTTCCCTAACTCTTCCATTTTTGCACCAACTTTGTTTTCTTTAAAATAAGCAGTACTGTAAGAACACCAAATTACTATTCATCACTAGCCACAATGTACATCTTTTCCATTGCTTTGAATAGATAAATAAAAAGATCATTGTATGTAATTTCTTACAAAGTAAGCTTTGCTCAACTATTATCCTAATTAGACTCAACAAGTTAATCATTACGTCTATTCTTATTTGGTTTCCAGAGTCAGGCACATTTAGCTGTGTATTCTTTTTTGTACTTCAAATCTTACCCCAACTATTGATTCTCCGTTAAAACAGATGATACGACAATAAACAATCAATGATTATTTATTAATCTCTTAAACCAAATAGCATCAAAGAAATATTACAGAAGCAATATAAGGTCAAACTCTATAATTACTTCATATATTTAGCTTGCGGAATTAACCCTAAAACCTAAAAGATTAAATTCTTATAATTAAAAAAAATCAGGTTTTTTCTTTTTTAAGTTCAAAAAATAATTTTGAATTTTTAAAAGCTTTTTAAGAACTTATGTAACATCTGTACTTAACCTTTGACAATGACAGTGACGTGATGTGACTTTTTAAGATAAGACATGTTAAGACGATTAGTAATCAATTACTCTGAGCCTCCACAAAGTCATCATATAATCTTAGCTGAAGTGCATGATTTTAAAGTTCGTTAAGTTGTGGTTTGCGAACTTACTGTGGGTTCGTAATATCGTTGATTCCATTGGGAGAGATGTATCAAACTCTCTACAAGTGTTTTATAAGGTGCGCTACACATGATATAACAAAAGAACCAATAATCTAGCTATGACCGTATATTTTTTTAGCAAGAGTGATCTTGCCTAGGCCTCCCATTCCGCGGAGACAACCCTGCAATCAATTTCGCCATCAACAAGAATTGACACAATTTCTTAATATCATCATCCAACCCGACAACATTATCATTGATAACATGAGGATAAGGCCACCTTGCCTCCCACCTTCGGTTGAAGAACTTGAGCCTCCTCTTTCCCCTAATCGTCTTAGGTTGTAAGTCTGTAATTCTCGAGCCAATTCTTTGATTCTGCCTGTGATTTTCTCAATCTTGGACTTGGTTTCATGGAGCACCCTTCCCTCCTTCAGGAAGCAAGCAGATCTTTTGATGGCATTGGAAATACCACCTTTCTTTTTCAACGTAACTTTGGGTGCAAATGTCTCGATCACATCTTCAGCATCATAAACCAGCTCTCTGATTTCAGCAACACATTCACGAAGAACATCGTTATAAACTTTCCTTGAATCTGCTTCTTTTAAGAAGCTTCTCATCAATTTGAGCTCCCTCAGTAAACTCTCAACTTGATCCTTCCCGCCCAATAATCTTGCTTCTTCGGTAATTAGATTGCCAATTGTTTTGACAACAGATGACAGAGCAGACAAATCCATGAGTCTGCAAATTTTTTTGTGTGTGAACAAAGACAAATAATCTTGCGAAAACTTTGTTTTCTAATAACTTTAATTCTTAGAAATATAGACTCCCTGTTTGGAACATGTTTAAGTGATTCCCAGGGTGGAACAAAGTATTTGGCAAGAAAATTGGATTCTTGCCCCCATTGTTGAGGCTATAAGAAAAAGGCATAGAATAACAAATAAATTAAACTAATCAAGGGTTTTTGTTGGTGTTTTTCAGCAAAACAAAGAAGAAAAGAAGCAAAGAAAACGAATGCAAAGAGAAATGAAACCTGAAAAACTGATTTCATATTCAATTTCATTAAGATAAAAACATATGTTACATGACAGTTTCCTAATACATAACTGTTCCCACTAATTGCTTGACAAACATGGCTTAAATTACACACAAAATGTAGCTGACATATCAGCTATTACACCACATTGGAAATCATTCAAATCATCAACTAATCTTACTAACTTTAAATACAAATTACATAAAAACTAAAGCTAGTTACATATGAACAAAAAGTAGCTGCTTGTTAACAATAGCAAAATAGAAGGAAGAAAGAAAACCCTCACTGCTATTAACGTATCTTGCATGCATTAAAGAGAATCAAGCACTGTATTTAATACATGAGTGCAGCTATTAACTATGGCCAAACTGCCACAACTAATTCAGTTCAATAGCTAACTTTAACTAACAATTAGTTACTCATAACATGCCCCATACTTGTCAGCTTTCTGTCTCCTTCTTCCTTGTTCTGAACACGCAACTGTCTTCGAAATTTTGTAAACACTCCTGCAGATAGTGGCTTGGTTAGAACATCAGCAACCTGCTTTTTACTGGATACATGACCCACTTGAAAGATTCCTTCAGCAACCTTTTCCCTGACGAAAAATAAATCTAGCTCGACATGTTTAAATTTTGAGTGCATAACGGGGTTGCCTGCTACTGCTATAGCTGCCGAACTATCACACCAAATGAAAGCCTTTGTCTTAATAGGAGCACAGAGCTCAGTTAGCAAAGATTGTATCCAGACCATCTCTCTGTGACGTGTGCAATGCTTCTATATTTGGCCTCTATTGTTGATCGTGACACCACTTGTTGCTTGCGAGAGTTCCACGAGATGGGATTCCCTCCAAGAAAGACACAAAATCCTGATGTGGACCTGCGATCATCAGAGTCTGCTCCCTAGCTAGCGTCTAAGAAACCTTCCAGGAGAAACTTTGAGGTTCGAGTGAACTTCAAACCATAATGCAAAGACCCTTTTAAGTACCTCAATATTCTCTTGACAACTTTGAAGTGAGTGTCGAGAGGTTTATGCATGTATTGACAGACTTTGTTGACTGCATATGCAATATCTGGGCTGGTAATGACTACATATTGAAGAGCTCCAACGATGCTTCTAAACAGGTGCTCATCCTCAACGGGACTACCTTCATGAGTGGACAAACGAAAATTCGTTACCATTGGTGTTGGAGAAGCATTCGAGTTGTCCATGGATGCTCGACATAGTGAATCCATGATGTACTTCTGTTGTCCAAGGAAAAGTCCATCAGATGTGTAAGTAACCTCAATACCGAGAAAATAATGCAGCGGTCCCAAGTCTTTCAAGGAGAAGTGAACGTTCAAATCCATAACAAATTTGTCAACGACACATGAATCATTTCCAATGATAATGATGTCGTCTACGTATACCAAGACATAGAGCAACTGAGACCCTTGACGATGAATGAACAAAGAGCTGCCGCTTTGGAACCGTAAAAATTATTTGTCAAGAAGAACTCCCTGAGTTTAGAAAACTAGGCTCGAGGAGCCTGTTTAAGGCCATAAAGGGCCTTTCTCAACTTGCAAACTAAATATTGACCGTCTGACCCGTGCTTTTCGAACCCTGGGGGCTGCTCCATGTAAATCTCCTCCTGAAGATCACCGTTCAAGAATGCATTATTTATGTCCACCTGTCGAAGGGTCCATCCGAGAGTAACCGCAAGCGCCAGTACCACCCTGATTGTTGTTGGCTTGACCACGTGGTGAAGGTCTCCGAAGAAGTCAATGCCTTTACCACCAATCTCCTTCTTGTAAATAGCCTTTTACCACCAATCTCCCTTTATCCCGTGTAATAAACCCATCATTCAGAGAATGTCTTTTGATCTTAAAGATCCATTTGCATCCAACAAGTAAAATTCTATTTTTATTATATTCGTCTACAATTTTATGGAAGAGGCATGAGATCCCAATTTAGTCAAAAGGTGATTTGTCATTAAAGTGCAATTTCTATGAAATATTAAATTGGAGGTCCTTAAATGGAAATTAGACCATTGGTTAAATTTTTGGAAAAATGGACTTAGAATGCTTCTTTAATGGAGGAAGGTTCCTTAAAATGCCAAATTTGTCCATCTTCTTCATATGGTAAGTGAAATGTGATGTTTTAGACCCCAGAAAACAAGATTTGGACCTAGAACGTGAGGAAAATCGAAAATCGGAAAGTTGGTAAAATGGTCGTTTTGGTATTAAGGTAAGTTCGTATGTTAATAAGCATTAAATTTAATATGTTTAAATGCTTAACTGATACCATGTGTTATTTTGTATGTTATTATTGGATCATGAATAATATAAAAATTACGAGATTGTATTGAAAGATCAAATTAAGAGAAATGCAGTATGAGTATGATCAATTTCGACATGTGATGAATTGATAGTAAAGACCATGGTTGGACCATGGCAATATGTGTGCCAGTGTAAGACCATGTCTGGGACATTGCATCGGCCACGATATGAGAGCCAATGTAAGACCATGTCTGGGACATAGCATCGGCCACGATATGAAAGCTAGCGTAAGACCATGTCAGGACATGTCATTGGTACGATACATCATGTACGAGTTTTTCCGAGTATCCATCCTTAGTATCCCAAGAGTTTCAATGGGTAAATCCAAAGATGATATCAAAGAAATGACAAGGTATGATCATGTTGAAAGGGTGCGGTATGTACGCAAAATTCATGAGTGCTAAATTTCGATGTATATGGAACATTTGGTAAGAATGTAAATGAGTAAGTCATACCTATAAAATGATCTTGTGATGACGTTGTGACGATAGGTCTATACTTATGATGTATAAATAGGTGATAAATTTGATTTATGACTATGTGTGAGGCTTTTAGGCCAAATTAAATTGTGACATGATAAGTTTAAGTTTTGTTGTTGATGTATAGGTTAAAGGGAAAATGAATGGCATGTAAATATCCGATAATGGCTAGCTATTGGAATGGCTAGTTAAGGATATGTTTTGGGGTTATGTATGATTAAATGGATGTTAATACAAAGCAATCATGAAAGAGTAAAATTTACAATAAAACTGTTTTGGACAGCAGCAGTGATGTGAATTTGAAAACTCACCAAAAATAGTAGAAATTGGCTTATTATTTTTACATGTGAACTTACTAAGCTTTATAAGCTTACCCCTTTCTTTCCCATGTTATAGAGTCCTACTAAACAAGCTCGGGTTGGAAAACACCTTTGGCTTGAAGATTCCACACTTGGACCTAGTAACCATAGGATGACAGTTAACTGGTGAAAGTTGTCTAGAAGAAGGAGCAGATTGAGTTAGGGAGCATATTGATTGGAAAAAGCTTCTATCGTGCCATCCTGACTATCATGCTGGCCATGAGCTGATTGCGGGTTTGAATCGATAGGAGAAATAGATGACTCATAACAACCGTCAACAGTCCTTATATTTGAAGAGGTAGATTGTGGCGAGAGAACTATAGGAACTTGCGACCTGTGGTGCATAATGTTTGTAGAGTCCAAAGACGGTTTAGCAAGAAATCAAGTTCTGAAAGGAAAACAAGTCTCATCAAAGCTAACGTGGCGAGAAACAAATATTTTACCATCTTCAGCAAGACATCTAAAACCTTTCTGATTGCAACTGGACCCGATAAAGACACATCTCTTAGATCTGAACTGCAATTTATGTTGTTGAAAAGGCCTGAGGTATGGAAAACAAGCGCATCCAAAAACCTTTAGCTGAGAGTAACTAGGTGCAGACTTGTACTACATTTCATAAGGACTAACGTGGTGCAAAGCTGATGTAGGCAATCTGTTGATCAGATGAACAGCATGAGCAAAAGCTACTGATCAATATTGCAAGGGCATAAAAGATTCAGCCAAAAGAGTCAGCCCCATCTCTACCACCTATCGATGTTTCCTTTCAGCTACCCCATTCTGCTCAGAGTGTGTGGACAAGTCACCCTATGTTGAATGCCAAGCTTAGATAGCTCTTTAGTCAGTGACCGATATTCTCCCCCCAGTCACTTTGAAACATTTTTATTGTACTACCAAATTGAGTCTTGACTAGCTGATTAAAATGGAGAAAATATTGAAAAACCTCATCCTTGGTCTTAAGAAAGTACAACCACATATATCTACTGTGCATGTCAACAAACGAGACATAGTAGGAAAAACCACTAGACTGCACATGTGCTGGTCCCCAAACGTCAGACACTACCAGTTCAAAATGAGAAGAATACACAGTCTTTGATGAAACAAAAGGTAACTTGTGTGATTTTCCAATATGACAAGAAGTACATACACAGTAGGCAACTTGTTTTGTTTAAAAGAAAAATTACAAGCTTGCATGACACGAGATAGTATATCAGAACAAGGGTGACCTAGCCTGTTGTGCCACAATGTTAAAGATGGAGAAGCTTGAACACTGTAAAGTAGAGGAGCTTGTGGAAGTGATAAATTGTTGACCCTTGGAGAAACATCGAACCTATAGAGCCCATTATGTATGTGGCCCTCCAATAGAACCTTCCCTGTCTGTATGTCCTCCACAAAACACAGAAACGGGTGAAATTCAAAATACACTGCATTGTCCCTCGCAAACTGTCCTACAGACAACAAATTTTTACACACTGTAGGGACATGCAAAACATTCTTGAGATGTAAGGCCTTAGAAGCAGTCAAAAGTGAAGAAAAGCCAACATTTGCAATAGGAACGGACTCACCATTTCCCATGGAAATCTGACTTAAGCCGTGTAGGAAGAAACGTTGGTCAGTTGTGTGCCATCAGGATTAACATGATTGGTCGCTCCAGAATCTGGATGCCAGGTTTGAGTAGAGACAGTCGGAGAGTGAGGTCGAGGGGACGCTTGATGTAGAGAAAGTTTTGGTTGAGACATTGATGCACAACAATGAGAGTTGCACTGAGCAAAGAGCTGATGACAGTTGATAAACATTGAATTATCATGGTCAATACCAGAAAAATTTTCATCGAACCGATAATAGCATGTTTGAACTGTATGCCAATCTTGCCTCAAGATTTGCCACGTGACCAACCTCTACCATTTCCTTTGTAACCACGCCTAAAATCTAACCCAAATTCGCAGCTTGTTTGGAGTCACCTGAAACCTCTTGAGTAGACGCCAGATTAGCTTGTAAAGGGACATCAGTTAACAAAGCTAACTGTCGAGCTTCACAGTCAAGAAGTAACTCGGTTAACAAATTAAGAGAGATGAAAGATGCGGATGCCATAATCCGAATAGACTCATATTCAAAAGGTAAGCCAGCCAAGATGACACTAACCTGTTCTTGTTCAGTAACTATACTACCGGTAGAGGTAAGATTATCACTTAACTGTTTTACCTTGGACAAGTATTCTTTGATAGAAAGATTGGACTTCTTGAGAGAATAGAAATTGTGTCGCATACTAGACACCTTGAGATTGGATTTAGCACTAAATCGTCGCTCGATCAACGTCCAAACTTCAAGACTTGTTTTGGCAGATGTGAGATGTATCACAATCTCATCCGAGATTGTAGACAACAACCAAGAAGCCAAGAACTTATCTTGCTTCTTATAAACCAAGAACGCCGAATTTGAAACTAGATGACCATCAGTCCCAGGTATCAAAGGAGAAGGAGCAGGGATTGTACCAAGAACAAACCCTTCTAGATCGTAGCCTTCAAGAATCAGCAACAGTTGATGCTTCCATAAGAGATAGTTGTTTTCATTGAGTTTAACCGTATCATTTTTGGAGAAATACTGAACTGTGAGAGACGAGAAATCACAGGGGCCTTGTGAGTGACCATCGTCCCCGGTGTTAGTCGAGTGGTGAGGTGTTTCCACCGGCAATGTTTCAGTAGCCATATAGACAAAGAAAAAAAAATACAACCTATGCTCGTGATACCATGTTAACAATAGCAAAATAGAAGGAAGAAAGAAAACCCTCACTGCTATTAACGTATCTTGCATGCATTAAAGAGAATCAAGCACTGTATTTAATACATGAGTGCAGCTATTAACTATGGCCTAACTGCCACAACTAATTCAGTTCAATAGCCAACTTTAACTAACAATTAGTTATTCATAACACTGCTGTACTGGTTGAGCTTCAATGCTTCTCTGCTGTTGCATTGCAGGCCAAAGTTCAACAGTTTTCCTTGTAGAAAATGTAAGCAAAGGATCAAAAGAGAGACAATGAAACACATTATCCAATTTCCACGACAACACACTTTTTATTAGATGTGCTATTGGAATTGGGCCATCAGCTTCCAGTGTATAAGTATGAATTAGACCAACACACTTGACTTGTAATCTTTGAAAACACAACACACATATCAAAGTATTGGATGTTGCCCTAACCTAAAGGCTTCAGTAATTATTAATTCATAACTATTAACTATCCCCATCTCTCCAATAATCTGGAAATGAATAAAAGTATAACTTACAATGAAAAGGAGAGACAGAAGATTAGAGCTAAAGAGAAATGAAGTAAACGAGGAATCATTTTGTGGTTAAAAATCAAAATGAAAGTTAATTTTTGAAACAACAAACATTATTTTTAGTGTAACATAAAGTAATCAGCATTTCTACCCGAAGAAACATAAATATAAATTGTTTTTAAGGTATAATTATATTACAGCAAACATTAATATAAATATTATTATTATATTATAAAAAATATTTTGAAAATTATCTTAGGGTGAAGTGGGTTGGGTGAATTTTTCATCCGATTACTCAACCCTATAAAATGAGAGACGCTGGTTAAAATTATACATTTTAAAATATTTTATTTTCTTTCTTTTCGTTTTTCAATTTTACCAAGTAACTGATGGAAAAAAAATTGCCTTTTCTTTCAATTTTTCATCTTTTCTACTAAACACAACTATAGAAAGAAAAATTATATTTTCTACTCTTTCTATTTTCCATCTTTTCACCGTATTAAGCAAAACCTTAATTTGACATAAAGTAGATGGTGACATCGGAGAAAAGAAAAGTTGGCTTGAGACGATAAGGTATGATTTTCTTTTGATTATTTTAACTAAATGTCTCTACATTATTAGTTAGAATGTAAATGGTCCTTTTAATTCTAAAATATTCTAGTTCAATCCTCTAAGTATCAATGTATCAATCATGGCAATATGTCATCTTAGCCATTAATTTAAATGTTAATGGTAATTTGAATACATGGAGCATATTTAAAACATGCATATCAAATTATAAATATGTGTACACTTATCACATGAACATGCTGGATATAAAAATAAACTATGTTTTTTTTCCTTTTTTTAATTTTAAAAACATCAAATTCAATTTATTCATATAGTAGTCAGACACATATTTACAGTTTAATCCACGTATTTAAATATGCTCTATATCAAATTTGAATTGCATTTTAACAACTGAGACAATGGCTATGTTAAAACAAAACTTGACTGATTTAATATTTTTTTTGGTGAATTAAAATAACAGAGTAAAGCCCAGACAACGAACACGACTAACACGGCTCAAAACCAAGCTACACCTGAGGCAGTGAACATCCTTAACCATCAGGCCATCACACGAGGTTCTTGATTAATTTGATATTAATACTTTTAAAATTTAATTAGAATATTTTTAAAGTTATATATTTATAATCATCGAAAACCCAAAACATAAATCTTCGGAAGAATGCCCAATACCCAATCAAACTATTGGATCTCGGCCTAACCTAAAGGGCCTCCATAATTCCAATTCAACTTTTTGTCCAACCCAAAATTCCTAAACCTTACTTCGTAAAAGAACTTGTAAATCTAATGATTAAATTATAAAATAGGAAGGTGTTTATAAATTTTAGGGATAAATCTTAAAATTATATATGAATTTTAATTTAGCGTAATTATACATATAAAATTTTGATTGTGATTTAAATTTTATATGAAACTTTAATTTTGATTCTATCGTATATACTTAAAAATTAAATATATAACTTTAGTTTTATATTGGATAAATATAATTATTAGTGTATGCAATATATAACCATAAAGTGATAATATATCAACAGTTGTATTAATCATTTGTGAGAATTTGATTAAATCAAAATTTCATGTATAAAAACATACAAATCAAAGTTGATGTATAAAGTTACACATTAGACTGAAGTTCATGTATAATTTTGAGATTTATCTCTAAATTTTAATTATTAATTTAAGGGCAAACTATACTGTTAGTCACCCAACAATGAAAAGTTACAAAAAACCACCCAACTATTCGACTTTTTTCTAGGTCCCACGCCGTTAAATTACTAACGGAAAGATAACCTGGAAACTTTCAAATTGACATAATAGCGACTTTAACTGTCAATATTTATACATTGTATCAATTTAGTATTGATTCTAAAAAATTAACTCTCAACATTTATACATTGTGCAGATTGATTTTTTTTTTTTTACAATTTTGCTTTTCTTTGTGACATTGAGAGTAACATCTAAAAGAGTGAAAAAGATGGAAATTATTATATTAGTTTTTGGGTGTTTGTATTTTTGGTATATTTTAATCAAATTGAGCTACTAAATTTAATTTTTAGCTTTTAAAGTGAAAATATCACAAAAAAGAATAAATTGTAAAAAAAAAAACCCCAAATTACACAACATGTAAATGTTGAGTGTTAATTTTAGAATCAAGACTAAATTGACAAAATATATAAATATTGAGAGTTAAAATTACTATTATGCTAATTTTAAAAAGCTTTCGCTTCATCTTTTCGTTAACCATTTAATAATTGGTAACCCAAAAGAAAAAATTAAATAATTGGGTCACCAAAGAAAACTTATCACTAGTTTGATGACTACTTGTATAATTTGCCCTTAAGCTTAATAAATTTTACATTCATTCCTATTTCCATCCTTCTTATTAAGGAAACCCTTAATTTAACAATCACATTAGTTGGGATGCGACTATTAGGGACAAGGTTATGAGCTTTCATATATATATATATATATATATATATATATATATATATATATATATATATATATATATTTGTGTTTTTATTTAATTTTATAGTTTTTAGCGATAATTTTGATAGTTAAATTTAATATTTTTTAAAATTTTAAATTTAATCTTAATTTCAAAATAAAAATTCATTTTTACTTACTTAAAAATACACTATAAAAATCAAAAACATTTTTATAACATCAAACCCACTTTAATTAAAAAAATTTTAACTTCTTAAAAATATAGTTTTAAAAATATAAATATTAAAAACAAAAATTTAAATAGTTAACTAAAATTCTTTAAGTAATAATTTAAAATAAAAAGAAAGAGTTAAAATATATTTAACAATTTAAAACATATTTAAAAGTTTAAGATATTGTTAATAAATTAAAATGTTTAACTTTTACTTGGTTTTTTCCTTTTTTTTTTTTTACTTGTTTAGAATTTTTATACTAATATAATTTAAAATTAAAATATGCTATAAATTTCTAGGGCATAAATTTTAAAATTAATATTAAGAAATTTAAATATTGCAAGTAATAACAAATACAAATTATTAAATAATGGATGAAAAAATTAAATAATTATTTAAATATGCTAAAATTGGTTTCTTTAAATAAAATTTTAAATGTTTTTATTTTAAATTTTATTGTAAAATATATAAATATTACTATAAATTAATAAAGTTTTAATATTTTATTATTTTAAAATGAGATAAATCTCAAATTTTAATTTTTCAAACAATTTTTGAGTAATAAATAAAGTTAATTTTATTATAATTCATGCTAAATGATTTTTTAATGGTGATTCATTATATAGATTTTATATTAATATTTTTAGGATTGAGTTTTTAAAAAAAAATTAAAACAAATTTAAACATGTAATATAAATAGATTTCATAAATAAAACTTTAATATATATCCTAAACACATTTTCTTCTATATTTAATCTAGGAAATTAAATATAGCATACAATAATAATATTAATTATAAAATAGTTTAATGTATTTTAATTGATGCATAACATGCATACAAAACTCATTTATAGTCGGGTAGTAAAACTAATATAAGTTTCTAACATTGGTCAAAGACCAATGATAATAAATAGGTCAAACTTTGTATTTTTATAAGATTTGAGATTTAATATTTATACATAAAATTTAAAAAAATATTTTTCTAATTTACAAATTCTAACTCAATCATTAATACCATTAATATATTTATCAAAATTATTAAATTTATTTTCCGTTAATCATATATCACGCTAATCAATAAATGATGTTAGTAAAATTTTAGAAAAAAATATTAATAATTAAATTAAAAAACAAGTTAAAAACCTAATATTAATCTAAAAAAATGAAGAAAATGTATAAAGAAAGGTAGATACATGATGAAAAGATGATTGAAAGACCCATTATATTGAGTCCAAAAAGTAAAGAAGAAAGGAAAATGATGTAATGAAATTTAATGTAGAATGTTGGAATAATTTACGATGCTTCAATCAACTCCTACATTTATGGATCAAATATGAGACTTCAATTAAAGGTCCCACCTTTTATCAATCATCAATTCACACCACCTTCACACACTAATTTCATTATTTTTATAATTTTCTTTTATAGAAAAGTAATTATACAGCGACCTAAGAAAAATAATATTTACTTTTAAGGTTTGATTTATTTACAATTAAGCTTACCCGTCGATTGGTTCACTATATCAATTAAAATAGGTTTATTTATTATGTAAAATATTTTTAATAAATTTTAGTTTTTAAAATTTTTATTTAAAGTATAAAACTGTAAAATTTTAACATAAAATATAATATAATTTTTTCAAAATATTTTATTGAAAACACATTTATAAGTATAAATAATTTCAAAAGTTTGAAAATGCCATAATTTTATCATAATTGTTAATAGTCTTAAATTTTTATACATTTTAATTAAAAATTGTAATATGTTATTAAATCATTTTAATATTTTTGTAAAATTTTCATTAATTTCAAACAAAAAAAAAAAAAAAAAGGTTGAAGTTGTTTTAAACAATTTGCTTTAAAACATGTTCGTTAATGGGGGGTAGGAAGAGTCCTTGCCGCCTCCCTTGGCTCAATGGGATAATTTCATTTATAGTCATTCCCCAAATAAAAAGATTTAATTTAGTTTTTTTAATTTTTTATTAAATGAAAAAAATATAACTTCAATTATTTAAAAAATTAATAATTTAATTTAAGCATTTTTAATACAAAATTTTTAGCTTTGGCCCCCCAAATTTTATATTCGTATCTCGGCCTCCTCTAAACAATTTTTTTTATTCGCCACTGTTTGTCAAAAACTTTTAATTTAATGATAATTTAAGATACTTATTATTGTAAATAATTTTTATTTTTAACTTTATGTAAATAAAATTTAAATTTAATTTAATTTAACTTAACTTAACTTAACTTAACTTAACTTAAAATTTTTAAATAAAAATATTGGAAAATTAAAATAAAATTTTAAATAGTTTTAACTTTTAAAATGTTTTAGTTTTTACATATTTTAAAAAATTATTAAAGTTTTTAAACGTTTAAGTGAAACAGATTTATTTTTTTCTAACAGCTTTAAATAATTTTTAAAACAATTATAATATTAAGCATTTTTAATATATATAATAAATAAATATATTTATATTGATTCAAAACATAAATGTTATATATATTCATTATTAAATTAAATAATTATATAATGTGATTAATAGTGGAATAAATAAAATATATGAATTTGAGATGTGTCGCAACTCGCAAAGAAAGAGCTGCCACTTCTTGCAATTTTAAATTCTCCCTTTCATTTTTTGTGTATTTATCTTATAGTATAATATATATACTAGTTTTTTTTTCATGCAATGCTCAGGTTAATTATATGTATCAATTAGAATATAAAATATTTTTAATTTAATACTAGGAAAATTTTGAAATAAAACATATTAGTAAAAACTAAAGAAATAAATTTGAAATTAGATTATACATTTCCCATAAAAAATAATTGAGTTAAACAAATAAATTTCATAAGGAATTGAATTATTGAAGTAGAAATAAATAAATCCCAGGTTGTAAAACTACCCCACCTAAGATATTGCCACGTTACCTGATCCTAAAACGGATGTTGACGTGTCAAAGATCAAAGGCGTACGGGTTCCCCATTATTGATACTGCCACTGTACAATATTAATAAAATTACGCCATTAGCCTATCTGGGGCTACGGTTGGGGGGCGCATTTTAGCTGAAGAGATTAAGGTGGGCCAATACGCCCTGACTCGAACTACAAGGGCCACAGGTGGAGGGCGGCGCGGCTTACTTCACCTTGTCGTCACTCGCGCTATCCCTCTGTCGGTTCTTCACCTTTGTTTTATCTTTTGCTTGATTGTATGGTTCCAAATGATTTTGTGAAAAAAGAAATTAATTTAATATAAAGGATTGTGCTGATGAGTGATATTGTGAAGCTACACCACTTGTATAAATGTTGGGTTGGAATGGAATTAGAGAACTAAAATCATATCAATATTTGATATTTTGTTTATAGCAAGTGTGACTAAATTTTTTTTTTATTAAAATCAATTGATTAAACCATCAATTTTAGCATAAATTTTATGAGACAACAACATGAATAAATAATAAATGTTGAATGAAAAAAGGTGTATTGTTAATCATGGGAAGATGATTAGAGCTCAACACCACCAATTATATTTTTATTATTAAAGTGGTGAAGTAATTAATAATATACACACAAAAACAAAGCAGGTAAACTATTGAGGAATATGTTTTAATGGAGAGCTAAAGCACGTGATGGAGGAAAAAGAGTCAAAACCAATAAAAAAGAAAAGAAGGAATCAAATTCCAATGAAATACACTTTCAAATTTTCACCAATATGGGGAGCATTGGAAATGTTGTTTTTCCGTTTGAGAAAAGAAAGTGAGATCTTGCATGGATTTGCTAAGGGCCAATGCTCAAGAAACAAAGGAAGGTTTGGTTAGCATTTCGAAGAAGAGAAATAAAAGAGCACAGCACAGCAAAGCACAGCCGTAAAATGGCAATGGGGGTTTGAAAACTGAGAGAAGAAAGGGAGGGAATGGCCAAAATAGGAGAAGAAGAAGCGGGGGATTATTTGGCTTTTTTAGGAAACGACTGTTGGAAAAGAAGCATTGGGTTTTGGTTTGACAACTAGAATCATGGAACTGCTCACACTGCCCAAATGAAAATATAAAAAAGAAAAGAAGAAAGACCTAAGCATGCAGAATTGCAGATTGAGGAGATGATTTGATGTAAAGCCTGTGGGCAAAGGTAAATCTCAAAATCCGAGCATGACGCGTCAAAATCTGGTAGCTCTTTGTTGGTGATTGGTGATGGATGGGATTGGTTGAATTGATGCATGCATGGTAATCCAATCATTTCATCTATTGAAATTCCAAAAAGAAGATAAAAAGAAGTATGCACACAAACACATTACCGTTATTTTTAAAAACAAAGAACCTAGATGCTCCTCTTTTCCAAAACATAACCGTAAGATTAGAGGTGAGCATGGGCCGGGTCGGGTCGAATTTAGGTCGGATCCAATTAAAAATTTAGGCCCATTCATTGGGGTTGGGCCGGGTCGGGCCCAAAAAATAGGCCTAAAATTTTGTCCAAGCCCAGCCCATATAAAAATACTAAAACTCGAGTCCTGCCCTACTACCAGATTAATTTTATATTATTTTATATAATTTTAAATATATATAATACATCAAAATATTAAAAATCAAAATAAATATTTTTAACAAATTGAAAATAAATTTTAAAAAATATGTAGACTTAAATAACACTAAAATAGATACAACTTAACAAGGAAATACCTCTAAAATAATAACAAAATTAACAAATATATTTAAAATAATAACAAAATTAACAATAAAATAAGTTTTATATAATATCTAAACAATAACAACAAAATAATAGAAACATAATAGTAAAATAGTAGCAAAATAAAGAGAAAAAACAATAAGAAAATAATATTTAAAAATATTTTTTTGCCTTTAATGATTTCGGGCCGGACCGGGCCGGGCTCGGGCCAAGAAATTCTTACCCGAGGCCCCGCCCATTTTTTAAACGGGCCTCATTTTCTGCCCAAGCCCATTTTTCGGGCCTATATTTTTACCCGAACCTTCTCATTTTTCAGACGGACCTTTGGGTCGGGCCGGGTGGCCCAGCCAATGCTCAGCTCTACGTAAGATAATGCACCTAGCAACCAACAATCAATATGTTAATACATAATTAGTCTTTAATGATGCAGTACGTGTTTACGTACGATTGAAATTTGAAATCACTGTTTTAACATTTTAATATCTTTTTTATTTTTGTCAATCTATAAACCTTTTCTTCGGTGCATCTATCTATGTTGATTGGGTTGATTTCTACCCATTTATAACGACTAATCTTCTCTGCATCGATTACACCAAAAGCACAATTTCTGTTTTCATTTTTAGATCTTTTCAATTTTCTTTCTTACTCCCCATGTATGTTTTTAGTAACAATGTTTAAGATTTGAATTTACATTTTTTTTTAAACATGTAATATACTTTAAAGTAAATTATATTAACAGTTACTCAATTTTAATTCAGTTAATAAAATAGTTATTTTAATTTTAATTCAATCACTTAACTTTTAAAAAAATAAAATAGTCATTTTAACTATTTTCTATTACAAACGTATTAGAAAAGTGACATGGCATTTAACGGAAGGTTAGCTGTCATTTAAACCACATAGCCCTAGCTCGGCAAAAAAGAAGAAGAAGAGAAGCAATAGACATACCCTAGTTACGACCATTTTGTTCCTCCAATGTGGAGCCACCATTCAGTTCACTACTATTCGTTGAATCTCTGTCCCTTTTTTTCTTCCCTTTTTTTTTTTTTTTTCTTAACTCTAGTCGCCATTATTCATGGCCTTCTCTGGCCAACCATCATCACCAATGGCTCATATTTGCCTCTTATTGAATCTCACTTCAGATTTCTCAATAGGCCTTCAAAATCCCAATATTAAGACCTCAAAGCTACAAAAAAGGCTTCAATAGATCTCCGCCGTCCACCATCTTATCACCACCATATTTCAACCACAACTTTCCTTCAATCAACCATGACTTTTGACCACTCGAATGATCGAACTGGTGGCTTGAGTTCTCCAACCCATAAAACCTTGAATGGGCCCTAATTTTGGGTATATTCCAAGTCAACTGCCGGTCAGCTAATTGGGCTTTCAACGTGGCATGTTAATTGGCCACATCAGCTGCACCGTTAAACCTGTGAGGAAAAATGTTAATGGATGACTAATTTGTCACTTTTCGATAACGTTAGTGACTATTTTGTTATTTTTCGAAAGTTGAGTGATTGAATTGAAAGCAAAGTGACTATTTTGTCAGCTACATCAAAGTTGAGTGACTGTTGGTGTAATTTACCCTATACTTTATTACTATGACAACACTTGTTGATTTATAATTTTACCAAAAGTAATATGTTTTCATTAAATTAGGGTAGTTAATAATAATTTTTTGATATCAATATATCTAATTCTAAATTTCATCCCTCAACTTTATCAAAATAGAGAACTTAGTCCCTTAAATTAGGGTGTTTGTATGCCTAGTGAAGATGAGACCAAAGGGTATTCATAGCTAAGGGTGGTAAATAATTCAATTGAGGGTAATTAGCAATTTAATTGATAATTAGGGATTTAATTGATCATAAGTCGGGGACTCGCATCGTTGACACTAGGAATAGAAAATTTTATTAGGCTATTTTTAGTTAATTAATTTAACTAGTTTGATTAATATTTTAGTTTTGCATCAACACTTCTAATTTGCGACTCAATTAGATTAGTAATTATTTTTTGTAATTAATTTCATAATAAATTTCTCCAATCCGCAATCCCTTGGGTACGATTCTCAAAATACTTTTCAAGTGTTTCGTTGTAAACAAACTATATTACAATTTTCCCTGTATACTTGCGAACACCGTTACTTAATTTTATATATTTTTGCTAAAGTATTTCCAGGCCAAATGTTTGCACGATTTGGCGGTTAAATTGTTGGTTGTAACACCCCATACCTAGCCTAGTCGCCAGACCCGAGCCATGGAATGCCACATTAGCCACCTAAGTGACTCTTTGACCGAACACGAACCGAACCTCCAACACACCACACAAAACGTGTTCGAATTTGAGAAAACACAAGCTCACGAACTCACATCGCTTGCTTCATGGTACATAACATTAGTAATATGCGAACATACTCCATTTGCAAAAGCTTAACTTCCCATTCCCTTGCATAGCTCATGCATTCTAAGTTTTCACAGAGTAAGTCTCCCTAAACAGGGTAAGTGTCGTGAACGACCCTTACGCGTTTAGGTTCTATGGACACGTTTCGTAAGGTCTCACCAATTCCGTGTATCAAAAATTATTTATGGTCTGCAGGAGCGATTCACCAATCGTTAGGGTTTGTACTTTGTACTATTCGACAACCCTGTCGCATTGCAGCAACTTTGGCGAAGTCTATGAAAATTAGTCAAATTTTATTAATTCATTCTTTATCTTATGGAAAACACTTTGATTAGGAATTAAATACTTAAGCATAAACTTGTAAATTAGGGAAACATCAAACTTGGCTTGGACTATATTCATATACTTAAAGTTCAGGTGTATATATATAGTTTTATTGATTCGGAAAAAGTACTTATAAAACATAAAGAAAATAAAAGACATAAAAAAACTAAGTCCGAGAACAATCAGCGAAGCCAACTGATAAACCTTAATTTCACATATTTTAACCCCATGCTTGGCTTATTTTTGGATGAATTTTCATTAGATTTGATGAATTCGATGCTCCTAATCCCTTAATTTCATGTTTTATACTTAGGAGAGCTTAGAAATTGAAAAGAATGAGAAACGGGCAAAGAAGGGACAAAATAGGCCTACATCAAAAATCACACGGCCTGGACTATCGACCACGGGCAGATCACACATCGTGTGTGGCGAGCAGAATCAACCACGATCGAAAGAGTCAACCACGGGCGTGTCCCTACCGTAACAAAGATGAATTCTATTTGGAATGAGCTACTTGTGGGCCAAGAGAGGTGTTCAAAAGCCTATATAAACACCCTATGAGACAACCTAAAAGGGGATGTTGAATAGACGCCGAATATGAGGCAGAAAATACTCTAAGATAGCCGTCGGGAATAGCTTAGGAGAAGGATCTCCAACAAGACTGAAGATCTCCCATCAAGTTCTTTAGAAGTTTTTGGGTTTTCATTATGTTTTGTGGTTTTCACTATTTTATGATGTTTCCTTCATTAGTATGAACTAAACCTCTCAAATACCTGAGGGGATGAAACCTAAGACGAATCTTATTATTATTTGATTTATAAGATAAATACTTGTTCTTATTCTTAATTGTGAGTTTTTATTCTTGTTTTGATAATTCAAGTATTAATCCAAGTCGAATGTGCTTATTCAGTGGAGCAAAAGTCCCTGTTTAAGGGTAGATCAACACAATTAAGCGGAGTTGATTGCAACCCTAGAAATAGGGTGACAAAAATCTATCAAATTAGAGTCAAATCTAATAAGAGGATCCATAGATCGAGTTAATGAGATAATAGGGGTTTTAATTAGAAAGAGATTTCAATTAATCAACCTAGAGTCAGTTGTTTTTAGTCTTGAAAGAGATATTAACATAAATAAGGATTTCTACGGATTAAGTCAAGTGAATAAATCATATAAATCAAAAGTAATAAGTAAAGTTTAGGTGGATTATTTCTTAGGTATTGCCTATCTCATATAAGTTGTCCAAAAGTATTTTCACAATTCTCTCTCTGTAATAACCCAAATTTCAACGATGTCGAAAATAGTGGTTCGAGACCACTAAATCTAAAAAATGAACTCGTAGATTATATTATTTAATATTTATGAGCCAAATGTAGCTTTTAAAAGATTTTTGAAATAGTAAATTGTGTTTTATAAAGATTTATTTGGTTAAGAAATTGAGGAAAAAGAGGTATCGAGATATTGGTGTTATAAACCGAGTCATAAATATTTTTATAAATATTTAAGGAATGTCAATAAGGTAGTATTAAAATCTTGTTAGAAAATTTTGACGTTTGGGTGGTTAATTAAAAAAAGGACTAAATTGAAAAAGATGTAAAAGTTGCTAGAAGGATTAAATAGCTTAATTGTCAAATGAGGAAGGACCTAAAGTGCAAATAAGCCCAAAGGAGATATTTTGGGCAGAAATAGCTGAGAAAGATCAGGAAATGGATGAAATAAGGGCAAAATTGGAAAATTACTAAAATTAGCTAAATAAAAATGGGACCAAATTGGAATATCTAGAAATATCTTCATTTCTCTTCATTTTCATCAGCTGAAAAACAGTCATGGAATATATTTCAAGCTGGTATTCATACTCTAGCTTCATGTAAGTTTAATTCTTGCTTTCTCCTTGAAATTTCTATGTTTTTGGACTTTTACAATTGGGTCCAACTTACTATGTCATTAGTTTTTGATTCTATGGCTAATTTTTAAAGTTTCTATGGATGAGTGCTGGAAATATATGATGAAACATATAATTGAAGCTTTAATTTTGATATATGATGATTTTATCAAGTAAAATTGATGGAAATTGGTTTTAGGACCTAATTGTGTAAGAGTTTGGAATTATGGTCTAATGCTAAATTTCTGATTTTCAAGGGTTATGAAGTAGTTTAAAATGATAGAATAAAGTATTAATTGAGAAAAATTATCCCAATTGAGGGGTTAATTGGATAAGGACTGAATTGTATGAAATGTGAATTTTGGGGCAAAATGGAAACCAACACTTTGCACTAAAATAGTTTTGGACAGCAGCAGTAGTCTAACTTTGAAAAATCACCAAAAATTTAGAAATCGAATTAGAGTATGAATAAAATATAGAATTAAATCTTATTGAGTGTAGTTTCTTATAAAAGAAATGGTGTAAGCAATGGAATTGTAAATCATGAGATATAATGGATTTTGTGAGACAAGGTCAGAATGAATTTGGGTTCTCCTATTTTGACTTTGTAAAATCATAAAAAATTAGGGGCTTAAATTTATATTTTTAGAATCCTGAATGAGTAAATTTTCAATAGAAACAAATAGAAACATCATCTGAATCCCGTATGAGGAGATAATAAATTTTAGTGAAGAAGGGTCAGAACTATCAGACAGCAGAACAGGGGTGACTTTAAATAATAAATTGTACTTATTGGCTAAACCAAAAATTCTGAAACTTTTATGGTAATAAGATATGTGAGTCTAGTTTCAGGAAAAATAGTGGATCTTAATTTGGAGTTCTGTAGCTCAAGATAAAAACAATTCAGTGACTATGACACGGATGAACAGCTTGAATATTCACATAAATAAATAGTGAAAAATTATAGATAATGTTACTTACAAATGTGTTATTTATACTAAGGATGTGAAATGGAGAGGAGGAGGAAAATATATGAATGAATTATGCATAAGTTGATCACATGCTCGATTATATTATAATCGTTGAAGTAGAAATGATGTAATGTTTTATTTCAAATATTTATTATGAAACTAAGATTATCGTTATGGTATAAAAATCGAATTGTAAGTTCATGTAACTTGAATTATATTCTTAAATGCTTGAAATGTATGTTATTAGTGTGAATATAATTTGAATGTTCATTGCATGAAGATTGATGAAACATTGATATATTTGATGAAAATAAAAAATGGAAAATCTATCTCGAAAAGGAATTGACGGGTGATCTTATCTCGATATAGCCCTCCCAAAGAATATGTGTGAAAAGGATCTAGCAGGACGGGTGATCCCGATATAAGCCCTCCCAAAGAATATGTGGAAAATGGATTTAGCAGGACGGGTAATCCAAATTAGGGTCAATTTAGCTTTGGATTGGTAATTGATTCAAGCTCATTAGAGTAATTTTCGTTGGGATTTAGCTTTGGTGGTAATCCCTTTGTAAGGATGAGGTTCACGGAGTGCTCTCTTCTGGGATTTAGCCTGGGTGGTAATCCCCCGTAAGGATGAGGTTCATGGGAGTGTGCTCTCTGAAATAGAAATGTACGCACATGAATATGAATTGACGGACTCAGATTTGTACATAAAGTGTACCCCTGAAAATCCATTGAAATTCCAAGAAATTCAACGGGATAAATATGGAAAAATATCAAGGGAATGGAAATCATGGTATATATTATGTGATATAAGGAAATACGAGTTGATGAGACATGAACGTGAATGAGTTCATTTGTGATTATATATTTGTATACCCTTGAGTGTATTATCTCGTATGAATTGGTATTCCAAATGAGTTAATGAGAAGAGTTCTAATATGAAATAATCTTAATTCTAAATGAAATATTATGAAAACGTATTTGAAATACATTAGTATGTCTTGTATATGTTATTTGAGTTCATAATGTGCAAAGTAATGTATGTGGAAATATGAGAAGATGATACCTGTACATGAAATTTATTGGTGGATACGTACATTCAAATTTATAAGATAGATTGTAGTGAATATTGAAATTGGGCTCAATAAGTGATTTGTCAATTTAAATTGTGATTGGTAGGAAGAGTTAGTGAATTACATGTTTATGAATTGTTACACGTATTTGTCGAAATACGAGGAAATGATGGTAATTGATACATGGAAATATGAGACTATGATATATATAAAAACATGACATATGTTTGATAAATGTGTTCATTCATAATTATGGAATGGTGCACCTCAAGTGCACTATATGTGTAAAGAAAATTTTATAATCAATTTCAGTATTTGAGAGATAAATGGTTTAAATTGTTGTGAGTATTACGTACTCCTCGGTAATGCCGCGTACTTTTTTTCGCAATGGATGCGGGTAGGGGGTGTTACGCTCTCTGTCACGTTCATAGTCATTTAGTTAGGCAAATTAGTTAGTTAATTTTAGATTAAAAATAAATCCCCTTTAATTATTAGGCTAGATAATAAAAAGATAGTTATTACTAGTAATTTTAGTCTTAGAGGATACGATATTCTGGACTCGCCATAACTATACTACTGTTCGATAGGTGCACTTGCCTTTGTTGAAATAATAGTTAGTTTCGAGCCCATCAAGTTTTTAGCGCAGTCATCGGGGACTAAGATATTAGGAACACTAAATTTTTATTACTTTAGCCAATTTTTTTACTATTTCAATTTATTTTTATTTTTATTTTTTCTAATTTTTCTTTTATTTGCTTCTGGCAGGTAATTTTAGTTTATGACTAGAAGAAACCCGTCAGAACCATTACTTTTTGACAGCGATATAGAAGCTACCGCTCGCAGAAACCAAAGAGAAATAAGGCGAAGCTTACAATACATAGAAGAAGAGCAAGAAGACGAAACCAATAATACCAAAGAGATGGCTGATAATAATCTGCTACCTCCTGTGGTTGCCGTAAATCCAGTGAATCAAAATCCTGCTCTTCATACTATATATGATTATGCTAAACCTAATTTAACAGGAACTGAATCAAGTATTGTTAGACCTGCTATTGCTGCAAATAATTTTGAACTGAAACATAACACTATACAGATGATTCAACAATTTGTTCAATTTGATAGTTTGTAGGATGAGGATTCAAGCAATCACTTGGCAAATTTTCTAGAGTTTTACGACACTTTCAAAATTAATGACGTTTCTAATGATGCCATTCGCCTTCGGTTGTTTCCCTTTTCATTGAGGAACAAAGCCAAACAGTGGTTGAACTCGTTACCACGAGGATCAATCACTATATGGGACCAAATGACCGAAAAATTTTTGTTCAAATATTTTTCGCCAGCTAAAACGGCTAAGTTGAGGAATGATATTTCTTGTTTTGTGCAGACGGATCTAGAAACACTCTACGACGCATGGGAGAGATACACGGATCTACTGAGAAGATGGCCTCACCATGGGTTACCCTTGTGGCTACAGGTTCAAACATTTTACAATGGTGTGAACCCCTCAACTAGGCAGTTGATTGATTCAATCACCGGTGGAACCCTAAATAACAAGACCCCTGAAGCGGCTTATGAGTTTATAGAGGAGATGACACTGAATAACCATCAGTGGCAAGTTATGAGGACAAAGCCAAAAAAAGCTGCCAGTTTTTCAACCTCGACGCAGTGACCATGCTATCAAACTAGGTAGAACCGTTAAATAAAAAAATTAATGGTTTGTATGGTTCTTTGCAGGTACATCCAGTGATGCAGTGCGATACATACGGAGGAGGAACGAACAATACATAATACCCACCCTACAACCCTTCCATAGAAAATGAACAGATGAACTATATGGGTAACAATTCTAGACCTCAAAATAACCCTTATGGTAACACTTACAATTCAAGTTGGAGGAATCACCCAAATTTCTCATGGGGTGGCCAAAGAAATCAGAGACAACAACCCCCCAGGCTTTCAACAGCAACCCTACCCACAAGAGAAAAAGCCAAGCCTTGAGGAGATGCTAACAAAGTTTATCGCGGTGTCAAAAACCCATTTTAAAACACGAAACAACACTCAAAAATCAACAAGCATCGATTCAAGGGATCGAAAACCAATTAAGAAACTTGCTAAACTCATATTTGAACGGCCACAAGGCAGGTTTCCAAGCAACACTGAAATTAACCCCAAAAAGCAAAATTCATGCCATTACCGCTCACGATAGTAAAGGGTTAGATAAGCCAAAATTAAGGTAAGAGAATGTGGTAGAGGAAGGTAAGGTTGAAGTAAGCCATGATCAACCAAAATTGGTAATTATAGAGTACCAACCTCGTGTGCCATACCCCAATGCGATGAAGAAAGACCGCACAGTTGAACAATTCGATAAATTTATTAAACTTCTAAAGAAATTACATATTAACTTACCATTTCTTGAAGCTCTTTCGCAGATGCCCAATTCAAGAAAATTTTTAAAAGAGCTTTTGACAAACAAACGGAAGCTAGATGAGGCGTCGCATGTGGAGCTAAATGCAGTGTGCTCAGCAATCTTACTAAATAGGCTACCGCAAAAGTTAAAAGATCCAGAGAGTTTTACAATTCCTTGCCTGATTTGTAGTTTATCTATTAATAATGCTTTAGCTGATTTAGGGGCAAGCATCAATGTTATGCCTTATAAAATGTTTAAACAGCTAGGTCTCGGGAAACCCAAACAAACTAGGATGAGCATTCAATTGGCGGATAAAACTATCAAAGTTCCTAGGGGTATAATTGAGGATGTACTAGTAAAAATTGATAAATTCATATTCCCAGTAGACTTTTTTGTTTTAGAAATGGATGGGGACGATAATATTCCTTTAATTTTAGGAAGACCCTTTTTAGCAACTACTAAAACTAGAATTAATGTTGGTACAGGTGAACTTACCCTTTGTGCAGGTGGCGAAACGATCACTTTTCAGGCTCTTGACTTGGCTAGGACATCAAATAATAAAGGTGAGAACATAAATTCTATTAATGACCATTTGGTTCAATCTTCTTTTCAGGAAGCACCAGGAAATTACACAACTAAGCCAGATCCTAGACCTCATGCTAACAAAGAAATAACTCATGAGGAGCGAAGGCTTCAGATCATGAACTAGACGAGTGAAAGACATATGACAAGGGGAAATGGGGGAAACACGATGAACCAAAGCAAAACCATGTCAAACTTAAGGATGAGACAACCCAATTTAAGATCGGAGATAAAGTAATGTTGGATAAAACAGACCCTAGGATCTCCACTTCAGACATTGATACAAACGAAGAGATCCCTTTTAAGGTACTCAATGTTTTCTTATACAGAACAGTCGAGATAAATAATCCTAAGTTCGACACTTTTAAGGTAAATAGTACTCGACTTAAACCTTACTTTGATGTTAGAATTGATAGCCAGAGAGAGGAGTTTCAACTTCACAAACCACCATGAATATGCGAATGAAAGGTAAGTCCAACTTAAGACTTTAAACAAGAGCTTCTTGGGAGGCAACCCAAGCACTAACTTCACTAATGTCATATTTTCAATTAATAGCACCTCTAACCCAATTAATAAAGCGCAGGTTTCCCTACCACACAACCTTTCACACAGGCGTGGCCGTGACTGTGTGGACATCACGAATAGGCACATCGATGTGGCAGAAACCGTGCAAACCAAGGACGAAACATACTCAAACCATGGATGAAAATAAACTGCCACGGCCGTGGTCGACACTGATTAATCAACATGGGCGTGGTAACCTCTACACAGGTGTGGGAGAAATGAACGAAACACCACACGATTTTGTGATACGATCGTGTAATCTAACACGCCTATGGCACACGGGCGTGGGCAGCCACCAGATCCCTGATTTCTATTTAAAACCCCCATTCTTCTCACCTTCTCCCCAAATTCTTCTTCTTCCAAATCGTAACCACTACACCCCTTTCTTTTTATATTATCTTTCTCCTTCCATTTTCCTTTACCCCTTCCCCTCACTCTTTATTTTCACCACCATCCCCATGTCAAAGAAGCGAAAGGATCCTATTAAGGTTTCCCCGTGTGCGACCACTCTAAATAAGTTCATGCCGGCCACTTCATTCCCTCGACAAGAAAAGGACCTTTGAGTCTATTTATTTTTTCTTTTTCATTTCTCTTCTCCTTTATGTTCCTTCTCTTTATCATTCTTGTGCTTAATTTATATTATTATATTTTGATTTCTTTAATTTAGGTTCAAGGGGCTGTTACAGAACGACTACACCACCGGAGTATCCTCCTCCAACTCGGCCCAAATTTCCCCCATTTCTTTTCTTTGACTCCATCCAAAATTCAGGAAGTTTCACTTTTCTCCCTCTCTTATGCTTTTCTTACTTTATTGTCATTTTTATCTTTGTACATTAATGACAATGTAAATCTTAAGTGTGGGGAGGTGTCAACAATACTTATATTAGAAAATCCCTAAATTTTGTCTTTTTCTTAAGTAAATTTTCTCATATTACTATTAGAATGAAACTTCTATTGATTTAGGTAATTGTGCATTGATGGTTTATACTTTAAGATATTAGAGAATCAAGCATGATAAGTCTATTTTCAGAATTAAACTTTTAGGTTGCTTCCCTAAATTTAAATATTACTTTAAAATTTGAAATTTGCAATGTTGACATCTGAAACCATAATTTTTGTGAGATTTTGAGCCTTTAGAGAATATATCTTTTCGTGCTCACTTTATTTATTATGAGTGTGTCAACATTGATTTGTTATTCTAGAACTTGCTTAGATTATGCATGTCGAGACCACACCTTTGATTTGATATACTGAGATGATAAAGGCACTTAGGATCTAACCCACTTATTCCACAAAAAAGCCTACATTCATAATTAACTCCTAGTAAAACCTTTTGAGCCTAATAGAATGTTTCTTAACTCACCCATCATTATTAACCCAAAACTAAATTTTTGTTTCTTTCATTTTCTTGACTCCCTTTATGTCGAGATTTGAATTGATCAGTTGCCTAACTATTTTCTTTATTTCAGTGGTTAAATTCTTTCTTATTATTGTACGTTCTTATTCTTAAAAAAAATTGAAATTCATTCATTATTAGTACTATGATTATTTGAGCTTAAGCAGTTAATTTCATATCTTGAGAATATGCTCGTGTTATTAGTAATAAGTTTTCAATTGATGAAATTATTCTGTAATAATCTATTGTTCTAGTTAGGTAATTTGACAACTCAATCTCGATTCTAACACTTTAATTCAGCCTTTATCCACACCTTTAACCCAAGCCTCATTACAACCCTTTTAAAAGACATTTTGATTTGTGTATCATCTCATTTTATAGTGGTGGAGATTTGATTTTCATGCAAGCCTATGGTAATAATATTTTAACCCCATGTTTGGCTTATTTTTGGATGAATTTTCATTAGATTTGATGAATTTGATGCTCCTAATCCCTTAATTTCATGTTTTATACTCAAGAAAGCTTAGGAAGTTGAAAAGAATGAGAAACAGGCCAAAAAAGGATAAAATGGGCCTACATCAGAAATCACACGGCCTGGACTATCGACCACGGGCAGATCACACGACCATGTGTGGTGAGTAGAATCGACCACGACGAAGGAGTCCACCACGGGCGTGTCACATAGGCGTGTCCTGCCGTAGCAAAGATGAATTCTATTCAGAATTAGCTATTTGTGGGCCAAGAGAGGTGTTCTAAAGCCTATATAAACACCCTAGGAGGCAACCTAAAAGGGGACGTTGAATAGATGCCGAATAAGAGGCAGAAAATACTCCAAGACAGCCGTCGGGAACAACTTAGGAGAAGGATCTCCATCAAGACTGAAGATCTCCCATCAAGTTCTTTAGAAGTTTTTGGGTTTTCATTCTGTTTTGTGGTTTTCACTATTTTACGATGTTTCCTTCTATTAGTATGAACTAAACCTCTCAAGTACCTGTGGGGATGAAACCTAAGATGAATCTTATTATTATTTGATTTATAAGATAAATACTTGTTCTTATTCTTAATTGTGAGTTTTTATTCTTGTTTTGATAAATCAGGTTATTGATCCAAGTCGAATGTGCTTATTCTATAACACCCCTAACCTGTATCCATTGCCAAAATAGGGTTACGAGGCATTACCAAAGAATACAGAACACTTTCAGATAATTTAAAATATTTATCTTTACACAAATAGTACACTTGATATGTACAGTTCATTCCATAATTATGAATAAACACATTTATCAAACATATTCTATGTTTTTATATATCACAATCTCATATTTCCATGTATTAAGTACCATCATTTCCTCGTATTTCAGACAAATACATGTAACAATTCATAGACACACAACTCACTAACTCTTCCTGCCAAACACAATTTAAATTGAAAAATCACTTATTGAGTCCAATTTCAATGTTCACTAAAATCTATCATGTAAATTTGGATGTACGTATCCACCAATAGATTCCATGTACCGATATTATCATATCAAATTTTTACATACATTTACTTTTCACATTATGAACTCAAATAACATATACAAGATATACCAATGTATTTCAAGTACGGTTTCATAATATGTCATTTCAAATTTCAAATTATTTCATATTAGAATTTTTCTCATTAACTCATTTAGAATACCAATTCATACGGATAATACATTTAAGGGTGTACAAATATATAATCACAAATGAACTCATTCATCAACCAAGTTCTATGTTCATGTCTCATCAACTCGTATTTCATTATATCACATAATTCCATGTAACACTTACCAAACTTTGTCAAATTAGTGAGCGTCTTACAGAATTAGTCTGCTTACACAAGCTGTCGGTCATGACAAGCTTCACGGTGTTGCTCAGTGTCACATTTCACAACTCAGTATGGTTTTCCTCATTGAAATACCATACCTACATTTCACAACTCGGTATGGGAAATGTCATACCTACGTTTCTTAACTCAGTATAGTTAATATCATACCTACGTTTCACAACTCAGTATGGTTAATACCATACCTACGTTTCACAACTCAGTATGGATGATACCATACCTACGTTTCACACTTTGCCATGGACCACCCATGGTCTTATCCGTCAATTCATCACTTATCACTAGAATGCCATAGCCTAGCTATGGTCTTACATCTTAAACACGTATCACACCGATGCCATATCCCAGATATGGTCTTACACAGAAATCACTTGTCACTTGTAGTCAAAGCTACCACTATTCACTGAACTGGTAGCCGGAGCTACCATTTTTCACTTTCACTTGTCCTTGATCAGATAAGTGTAGCCGAAGCTATCACTTATCACGTGTTTTCATGGTTCATCCATGGTTTTTGCCGTCAATTCATCTTGTTACTGAACCGAAGTGCTCAATTTGATTATTTATTCAATTTTCATGCTTTTACATTATTCACGATTTTATCATCAATAATATGAAATAACACATCATGAAGTTCATAAAATTAACAAATGATCACTAAAATTTAGCCGTATAAACTCACAAGTTCAATTTTTGTATTATAACGATAATCATAATTGCATAATAAATATTCCAAATAAAACATTATATCATTTCTAATTCAACATTTATCAATTATAATTGAGCATGTGATCAATTTATCATCTCCTCCTCCTCTCCACATCCTTAGTATAAACAACACACTTGGAAGTAACATTATCTATAATTTTCAATATTTACTTATGTGAATATTCAAGTCATCCATCTGTGTCATAGTCACTAAATTATTTTTATCTTGAGCTACAAAATCCCAAATTAAGATACGTTAATTTTATTTGAAACTAGACTCAATATATTCTTATTATAAATTTTCCAAAATTTTTGGTGTGGCCAATTAGTACAGTTTATTAGTTAAGTTCTTCCCTATTACACAGTCTAACAGCTCTGACCTCTCTTCACTAAAAATCAATTATCTCATAGTAAGATTTTCATATAGTGTTTCGATTATTTCTAATGAAAATAGACTCACTAAAGAATACAAAAATATAAATTATAACTCATAATTATTTTTTACAATTTTAGTGAATTTCTAAAGTAAGAATAGGGATCAAGAAGTTAATCTAATCCCATCTTATAAAAATTTAAATATTTCAATATGTAGACTTCCTTTGCTTGCTCTGTTTCTTTTATATGAAAATAAACTCAACAAGATTTAATTCTATATCTCATTCAACTTCTAATTCAATTTCTATCATTTTGGTGATTTTTCAAAGTTAGAAAACTGTTGCTGTCCAAAACTGCTTTAGTGTAACATGTTGATTTCTATTTTGTCCCAAATTCCACAATTCATACAATTCAGGTCCTTACTCAATTAACCCCTCAATTGAGATAATTTTATCATTTAATACTTTTATCTATCATTTTAAACTACTTCAAAACCTTTGAAAATCAGAATTTTAACACTAGGCCTTACTGTCAACTCTTTCACAATTAGGTCCTAAAACTAATTCCCATCAATTTCACTAGATAAAATCATCATATAACAAAATTAAAGCTTCAATTAAATATTTATTCATCATATTATTCTAGCACTAATCCACATAAAATTTAAAAATTAGCCATAGGATCAAAAACTACTGAATTAATAAGTTGGACCTAATTGTAAAAGTCAAAAAACATAAAAATTTCAAGGAGAAAGCAAGAATTAAACTTACATGAAGCTTGAGTATGAAAACCATCTTGAACTATCTCCCATGGCTGTTTTTCAGCTGAAGAAAATGAAGAGAATTAAAGAGAACTATATATTCCAATTTGGTCCCCTTTTTATTTAGCTAATTTTGACAACTTTCTAATTTTGCCCTTATTTCACCCATTTTCTGATTTTTTCAGCTATTGCAGCCCAAAATATCTCCTTTGGGCTTATTTTCACTTTAGGTCCTTCCTCATTTGAAAATTAAGCTATTTAATCCTTCTAGTAACTTTTATATTTTTTTCAATTTAGTACTTTTTATTTAATTAACAACCCAAACGTCAAAATTTTCTAACGAAATTTTAATAATACTTTATTGACATTCCGTAAATATTTTTAAAAATATTTATGACTCGGTTTATAACACTGAGATCTCGATACCTCTTTTTCTCAATTTCTTGACCAAATAAATCTTTATAAAATACAATTTACTATTTTAAAAATATTTTAAAAGCTACATTTGGCTTTTAAATATTAAATAATATAAGCTACGAGTTTATTTTTCAGATTTGGTGGTCTCGAACTACTATTTCTGACATCACTGAAATTTGGGCTATTACATATTCAGTGGAGCAAAAGTCCCTGTTTAAGAGTAGATCAACTTAATTAAGCGGAGTTGATTGCAACCCTAAAATTAGGGTGACGAAAATTTGTCGGATTAGAGTCAAATCTAATAAGGGAATCCATAGATCGAGTTAATGCGATTATAGGGGTTTTAATTAGAAAGAGATTTCAATTAATCAACCTAGAGTTAGTTGTTTTTAGTATTGAAAGAGATATTAACATAAATTAAGGATTTCTATGGATTAAGTCAAGTGAATAAATCATATAAATCAAAATTAATAAGTGAAGTCTAGGTGGATTCTTCCTTAGGTATTGCCTATCTCATATAAGTTGTCCAAAAGTATTTTCCCAATTCTCTCTCTGTCACGTTCATAGTCATTTAGTTAGTTAATTTTAGATTAAAAATAAATCCCCTTAATTATTAGGCTAGATAATAATAAGATAGTTATTACTAGTAATTTTAGTCCTTGAGGATACGATATTCCGAACTCACCATAAATATACTACTATTCGATAGGTGTGCTTGCCTTTGTCGAAATAATAGTTAGTTTCGAGCCCATCACCAACAAATAGAAAAATATCTCTAAGCCCAAGCAGAATCCCACTTTGCCTCTATGTCTAGAGTTCGTTTGTACCACCTATTCGGTGTTTATGTCTCTCCTGGATCACTTGCCTTGCCGCTATGCACTGTACGATCTAGCTGTCTGCAATGTTTAGTAAATAGTGTGTGAGCTCTTGTGAGCCCAGTGAATCTACAAAAAAACCACATAGCACGCACAAAACATAAGTTAAACAAAAGCTTTAACAAGGTTACTGAACTACAAACTGGGTTCGCCATACTTATGCGAAGCTTGGTTCACAAATATTTACGGTCAGTTAACTTAAAATAGTCAAAGACAATAATAAGAAAACACAATCTTATACATATGATCTTTTCTGTTGGATAAGTGGATCTCCTTATAACTCTTCACTTTGACTCAAAGAGTAACCTAACACTCTCCATCATACTAGCATATCCCATTGAATGGAGCTTGGCTTGACATTCCCTTATTTCTCCTAACATGTCCCAAGGCCTTTTGCTAATACATTTACTTAAACATAGAGCTCACAATTCATGAAGAGCTTGCAAAATACTATTTATAATTAGCTTGCAATACAGAGCTCTTGCGTATCACAGTTCATAAAAACACATATTTAAGACAAACACAAAATAGAGTTTCGAGAAGACTTACTCTCGAAACTTAGGATAAAACCTTAAGCTCTTGATTAACACTATGGTTCGCACATGCAAGTGGCAATCCCTAAACACTCACAAGTTTGTTGAAAGCTTTAAACAAGCGTCACATTTCCCTTATTTTTTCTTATAGATGGTTCTGCTAGGTTCACAATTTCACAAGCATACATAAATTACTAACAACACATTAAGACTCATACATAAATACAAACGAACCTAGGTTAACACATGCTAGTCTTTTGGCAAACCTATTTTCTTTTGTTGCAGACTTTTTAACTACTTCTAAACATCTTAACCCAATAGAAAAATAAAGTCTTACCTTAAATTCTAAGAGCTAAGTTCTGGGTTCTTATGTTCGTAGAAACTTGACATCAAGAGAAAGAAGTGATCGATCAAGAAATTTGAGAGAGTTTTGTTGTTTAAAAAAATATGAAATTTTAAAGAAAAGAGCTTAATTTATAGACGCTAAGTATTTTTTTGTTCTTAGGATTCCCTATTTGCAATAGAAGTAGGAAAAAAGTTACGTGCATGAGTGGTGTTGTTAAGAGGAAAATAAGTTGACTTCCTAACTTCGGTATAATTGCCTTTTGGCTACTCCTCAATTTAACTATCAACCCAAACCAGCGACCACAACTCACTAGATACATTTAGGGGTGTTCAATCGATTAACCGACCTAAACTACCATTAACCGAATTAACTGACCTTTTTAAACCCTTAACTGTTGACCGAACCGAAATTTTTTCAAAAAAATTAACCAAACTGAATTTTTTGATTAATTCAGTCGGTTAATTGAACTAATCAAAATATATATATATTTATTTTTGGTTAAAACAAGTATAAAACATATCAAAAATTAACCGTGTAACAGCCCGATTTAGGGGCTAGTCAGAATAGTGATCTCGGGATCACTATTTCGAGATCGGAGAAATTATTTTCATGATATATTATGAGTTAGAGCATGATATCATATGAGCATTAAAATTTTGGTATTTTAATTTTAACGTTTTCGTGTTAAATTTGCGAAAAGGGACTAAATCGCATAAAGTACGAAAGTTCCATTCTATATGCTAAGAGTACCAAATGGCTATAGATTGTTAAATGGGGGTATTTAAAAGGCAATTTAGCCTGTGAAAGAGGCTTGGCCAGCCATAAGAGAGCATGGGAGACAAAATTTTCAATTAGTGTCAAAGTTAGTAGTAGTAGATGGACTAATTTGACTTTTAATAATAGAATAAGGAGAGAAAAGTTATCATCTTTTTATCCTATCATCCTAAATCGAAAATTTTCAACAAATAAGGGGTAGAATCCTTCAAAAATTTCAGCAAACTCTCATCCATTCAAGTAAGTGTTCTAGTGAACTTTTCTTAAAAATAATTGTACTTTTGAGATCCCTAAAGCTTAAGCTTTCAAATGAGGGGACTATTGTGCAATGTTGTGAAAGGTTTAGAGTTTTACCATGAGAGCTACTTTAGTTGTTTGTTGCATTTTTAAGGAAGAACTTGAGTCTTAGTTGTTAGATGAACAACTTTTAAAAAGGGTGTTAGAATGAGGACACTAAATAGGACCTTAATAAAAAGGTTATGAACTTGGTAGTAAGTATGTGAAACATTGATTGTTGATGATAGCTTTAAGAGCATTAAACGTTTGCCTAGGCTTGTTGAAGATAAAAATGTGATTAGAATTAATTTTCGAGTCTAGGGGTAAAACGATCATTTTTGCCAAAATCTAAGGGTAAAATGGTAATTTTGCCTAAGTAGGACTATTGAGATGCTTATATTAATAAAATGATTAAAATGAGCTAATTTTCTATTATAGAGCAAGAGGAGACGAGAATTTACCTCAATCGTGGAAAGGATAAAGTCGTGGACTAAACCGAAGAACTAACTCAATTTGAAAACGATGTAAGTTTGTATGATTTCTAAGCTTTATGATCACTATCATTGAATTGCTTAGTATAATATATATTGTTATTTTGTAATGCCTATCGTTTTTTGTGAACAAAGAGATTAAACATGAGCAAGCCCCGATTGAATATGAATTCCCTAGGATACCCGATATACCACACAAGATATCATGTAAGTCCAAAGCAAGCTTGGCATTGATCAAGATATCATTTAAGTCCAAGGCAAACTTGGCATTGATCAAGATATCATGTAAGTCCAAGGCAAGCTGGTATTGATCAAGATATCATATAAGTCCAAGGAAAGCTTGGCATTGATCAAGATATCATGTAAGTCCAAGGCAAGCTTGGCATTGATCAAGATATCATGTAAGTCCAAGGCAAGATTGACATTGATCAAGATATCATGCAAGTCCAAGGCAAGCTTGGCATTGATTAAGATATCATATAAGTTCAAGGCAAGCTTGGCATTGAGTAAGTTATCAATGGCAAGACTTCATGTAAGTCCAAGTCAAGACATGGCCTTGAAACCAAGATGAGAAATTTCATGTAAAACCATGCCTAAGATACGGCTTTGGTGGCATGTTAAGTGGGAAGAGTTCTAGTATCCCCGGGAATTCATAAAAGTTCATCGGGCAAACAAGTAAGGTTAATAATGAGGTAACAAGAGGGCTAAGAAATCAAAGCTAGCATCAAAATGAATTAAATATTACTCATGTTATGAATGAAGAATTAGAGATCATAATGATTATTGTTTATGTACGCTAATCAATGTGATCAAGTGACACAGGTATCATGTCTACTTTACAAAAATGAGTATAGTGAGCATCATGAGACATGTAAGAACCAAGTATGAGTAAGTAAGCTTTAAAGCTGAAATTACGATACTATTGTTATGCTAAATGGTTTTATTAAGTAAGCTTATTGACATGTGCTTTACATTCAAACTTACTAAGCTAAATGCTTACGTATTTGATTGTTTCTTTCTAAGTAGTCCCGCGAAGCTAATTTGTAGATCATCGGAGTCGAAGCTCGTAGCACACTATCAACTCTTATTTTGTTATAGCCAAGTTATTTTACTAAGTATGGCATGTATAGGAAACATTAAAATTAAAATACCATCGGGATCAGGAGGTAAACCCCAATTGATAGGATCAGGAAGCATGGGGCAGAAAAATTCCGAGCCAGAAAAGAGGATGATCTAGAAAGAATTGAATTCTGGTTAGAAAATACCATCAGGGTATTTAATGAGTTGTCATGTACCTCTGAAGAATGCATGAAGTGCGTAATCTCTCTCTTAAGAGATTCTGCTTACCAATAGTGGAACATCCTTGTGTCGGTTGTACCGAGAGAAAGGGTCACATGGGAATTTTTCCAAGAAGAGTTTAAAAAAAATTATATCAGCCAGAGGTTTGTAGACCAGAAGAGAAAGGAATTCCTAGAGCTGAAGTAAGGCAAGATGTCAGTGACAGACTATAAGCGTGAGTTTGTACGACTCAGCAAGTAGCTCGCGAATGTATATCCAGAGAGGCTATTAAGAGTAAAAGGTTTGAAGATGGGTTAAATGAGGACATCAAACTGGTTGTTGCTATCGTAGAATTAAAAGAATTTGTAGTGTTAGTGGAAAGAGCTTGTAAAGCCGAAGAGCTAATAAAAGAGAAGAAGAAGTCTGAAATGGAGTCCCGTGACTCTAGAAAGAGACCATGGAATAAGTCATTCCAATCTTCACACAAGAAGTCAAAAGATTTCTCTACCCGATCGGCTACTTCCACCGGGTTTTCCAAGAAGGACAAAAGTAAACAGTATTTAGGGAACAAAGCACAGACAACTTCAGTTGCAAGTGTCGAAAATTTTAGATCCGACAAATCTGAATGCCCACAGTGTGGCAGACGCCATCCGGGAGAATGCTGGGCACATGAAAATGCACGTTTTAGATGTGGTTTGCAAGACCACTATATAAAATATTGTCCCGAGATGACGAAAGAAGGAAGAGCTCAGGACCCAAAATTCGGGAGTATGGTTGTCCCAAGATGATGAAAGAAGGAAGAGCTCAGGACCCAAAATTCGAGAGTATGGTCAGAAGGAGACCGCAGAGAAACCCGATAAGTGGGGCAAGTGGAAGAGGTAACCCAAGAGACCCGGCCATGAGACTCGAGGGTAGAGCGCCTGCAAGGACTTATGCCGTTCGCGCTGGTGAAAAGGCGTCTTCTTCTGATGTTATTACGGGTACCTTTTCTCTTTACAATACTAAAGTTATTGCTTTAATAGATCCCGGATCCACGCACTCTTACATTTGCATAAAATTAGCATCCAGTTTGAGCGTGCCTATAGATACCACCAAATTTGTAATTTAGGTGTCTAATCCATTAGGCAAGAGTGTGTTAGTTAATAAAGTTTGTAAAGATTGTCTATTGATGATTAGAGGTCATTGCTTTAAAGCAAATCTTATGTTATTACCATTTGATGAATTCGACCTCATTCTTGGAATGGACTGGTTGACTACTCATAATATAATTGTTAATTATGGGAAGAAATGCATTGAGATGAGATGTGAGAATGGGGATACTCTTCATGTTGAATCATATGAACAAGATAAATCGCCAGTGATAATTTCCCATATAATGGCACGGAGATGTTTAAGAAAAGGGTATGAATCATATTTTTCCTTCGTGTTGAATGATAAAGAGACAGAGCTAAAAATTGAGTCAGTACCGGTAGATGTGAATACGTGGATGTATTTCCCGAAGAGTTACCGGGACTACCGCCAATTAGAGAGATTGAGTTCACATTGAACTAGCTCGATCTATATCGATATCCATTACTCCTTACGAATGGCTCCAACAGAGTTGAAAGAGTTGAAGTTACGATTGCAAGAGTTAATGATAAGGGCTTTGCAAGATCAAGTTGTTCACCATGGGTGCCCCGATTTTATTTGTGAAAAGAAAGATGGTACCATGAGATTGTGCATAGATTACCATCGACTTAATAAAGTATGTGAGAAAAATAAGTACCCATTGCCTAGGATCGATGATCATTCGATCAATTGAAATGAGCGACTGTGTTCTCCAAAATAGACTTGAGATTAGGGTACTACCAGTAGAGAGTGAATGACTCAGATGTATCCAAGACGGTCTTTCGAACGAGGTACGGGCATTATGAATTTTTAGTCATGCCCTTTGGGTTGACCAATGCTCCTACGGTGTTCATAGATTTAATGAACCGTTTCTTTAGACTATACCTCGATAAGTTTGTAGTCATTTTTATTGACGACATACTGATTTATTCCCAAGATGAGAAAGAGCATGCTAAACACCTGCGGAAAGTTTTACAGATCCTGCGAGAGAATCAGCTGTATGCCAAATTAAGTAAAAGTGAATTTTGGCTCAATGAAGTAGGATTCCTGGGACATATTGTCTTGAGGGATAGAGTCCGAGTTGATCCCAGTAAAATCTCGACCATAATGGACTGGAAGCCGCCTAATACTGAGATTAGAAGTTTTCTGGGCCTAGCCGGCTACTACAGATAATTTGTCAAGGGGTTTTCCATGATCGCAACCCCGATGACTAAACTGTTGCAGAAAAATGTGAAGTTTGAGTGGACAGAACGATGCTAACAAAGTTTCGAGAAGTTAAAAGCACTGTTGATAGAAGCTCTAGTCTTAGTACAACCTAAATTAGGGAAAGAATTTATAGTCTACAGCGATGCATCCTTAAATGGATTGGGTTGTGTACTCATACAAGAAGGCAAGGTGATTGCTTATGCCTCAGACAGTTAAAGCCTCATGAGAAGAATTATCCGACGCATGATTTAGAATTGGCCACCACAGTCTTCTCTTTGAAGATTTGGAGACACCATTTATATAGTGAAAAATGTCAGATTTTTACCGATCACAAAAGTCTAAAGTACTTGATGACGCAGAAAGAGTTAAACTTAAGACAAAGAAGATGGTTAGAGTTGATAAAAGACTATGAGTTGTTCATCGACTACCATCCAGGAAAGGCGAATGTAGTCGCCGATGCTTTGAGCAGGAAGTCTCTATTTACTTTAAGAGCATTGAATTCAAGGATATCCTTATCCGAAAATGGCTCCCTTTTAGTTGAGTTGAGAGCTAGACCAATGTTTCTTCAAGAGATCTTTGAGGCTTAGAAAGAAGATAATGAGTTGTAAGTCAAGAGAGCTCAATGCGAGTTAGATGCTGAATCCGACTTTCGGATTAATTCTGATGGATACTTGATGTTTAGAGATAGAGTTTGTGTACCGAGGAAAGAGGGGCTTATTCAGAGAATTTTGTACGAAGCACATAATGGATGTTTGTCTGTAGATCCAAGAAGTACAAAGATGTATAGTGACTTGAAGCAACAGTATTGGTGTCCGAAAATAAAGAAAGATATTTCAGAGTTCGTTTCAAGATGTCTTATTTGTCAGTAAGTGAAGGCTGAACACCAAGTGCCTTCGGGTTTACTTCAGCCTATCTTAGTCCCCGAATGGAAATGGGACCATATCACCATGGATTTCTTAAAGAGTTTACCATTGTCTCCGAGCAAGAAAGATGCGGTTTGGGTAGTGTTTGATAGACTCACGAAGTCAGCCCACTTTATACCTGTACGAGTGGATTACTCCCTAGACAAGTTGGCAAACTTGTATGTTTCAGAAACAATAAGACTTCACGGAGTTCCCTTATCGATCATATCGGATAGAGATCCGAGATTCACGTTCAGATTTTGGAAGAAGCTGCAAGAAGCTTCGGTACAAAATTGAGTTTCAGACGACTTTTCACCCTCGGTGACGATCGATCGAAAGGTTAATTCAAGTACTCGAGGACATGCTCAGATGTTGTGTTTTGGAATTCCAAGGCAATTGGGAAAAGTTTCTTCCATTGGTAGAATTTTCCTACAATAATAGCTTTCAGTCGAGCTTAAAGATGGCGCCTTATGAGGCTCTATATGGGCGTAAGTGTAGCACCCCTTTATTTTTGACTGAACTCGAGGAAAACAAAATTCATGGGGTTGATTTGGTTAAAGAAGCTGAAGAAAAAGTAAAAGTGATACGAGAATGTTTAAAAATTGCATCAGACAGACAGAAATCCTATGCGGATTTAAAGAGGAAAGAGATCGAGTACCAAGTTGGGGATAAAGTCTTTTTAAAAGTATCACCATGGAGAAAAGTTTTCAGATTTGGCCGTAAAGGCAAATTAAGTCCACATTTTATTGGACCTTATGAGATTACTAAGAGAGTTGGGCCGGTAGCTTATCGTTTGGCGTTGCCATCAGAATTAAGGAGAATACATGATGTTTTTCACTTGTCAATGTTGTGACGCTACAGATCAAACCCTTCACATATAATTACTCCATCAGAAATAGAGATCCGCCCTGACATGACTTATGGTGAAGAACCAGTCAAAATATTGGCCCGTGAAATCAAACAGTTAAGAAATAAAAGCATAGCCCTAGTGAAAGTCCTATGGAAAAGGCACGGAATAGAAGGGGCGACATGGGAGTCCAAGGAAATGATGAGAAATCAATACCCCAATCTTTTCACTGGTAAGATTTTCGAGGACGAAAATCCTTAAGGGGGAGAATTGTAACAGCCCTATTTAGGGGCTAGTTGGAATAGTGATCTCGGGATCACTATTTCAAGATCGAAGAAATTTTTTCATGATATATTATGAGTTAGTGCATGATAGCATATGAGCATGAAAATTTTGGTATTTTAATTTTAACGTTTTCGTGTTAAATTTGCGAAAAAGGACTAAATCGCATAAAATGCGAAAGTTCCATTGTATTTGCTAAGAGTACCAAATGGCTATGGATTGTTAAATGGGGGTATTTAAAAGGCAATTTAGCCTTTTAAAGAGGCTTGGCCAGCCATAAGAGAGCATGAGAGATAAAATTTTCAATTAGTGTCAAAATTAGTAGTAGTAGGTGGACTAATTTGACTTTTAATAATAGAATAAGGAGAGAAAAGTTATCATCTTTTTATCCTATCATCCTAAATCAAAAATTTTCAGCAAATAAGGGGTAGAAACCTTCAAAAATTTCAGTAAATCTCATCCATTTAAGTAAGTGTTCTAGTGAACTTTTCTTGAAAATAATTGTACTTTTGAGATCCCTAAAGCTTAAGCTTTCAAATGAGGGGACTATTGTGCAATGTTGTGAAAGGTTTAGAGTTTTACCATGAGAGCTACTTTAGTTGTTTGTTGCATTTTTAAGGAAGAACTTGAGTCTTAGATGTTAGATGAACTTTTAAAAAGGGTCTTAGCATGAGGACACTAAATAAGACCTCAATAAAAAGGTTATGAACTTGGTAGTAAGTATGTGAAATATTGATTGTTGATGATAGCTTTAAGAGCATTAAACGTTTACCTAGGCCTTTTGAAGATAAAAATGTAATTAGAATTAATTTCTGAGCCTAAGGGCAAAATGGTCATTTTTGCCAAAATCTACGTAAAATGGTAATTTTACCTAAGTAGGACTATTGAGATGCTTATATTAATAAAATGATTAAAATGAGCTAATTTACTATTATAGAGCAAGAGGAGATGAGAATTCACCTCAATCGTGGAAAGGATAAAGTCATAGACTAAACCGAAGAACTAACTTATTTTGAAAACGAGGCAAGTTTGTATGATTTCTAAGCTTTGTGATCACTATCATTGAATTGCTTAGTATAATATACATTGTTATTTTGTAATGCCTATCGTTTTTGTGAACAAAGAGATTAAACATGAGCAAGCCCTGATTGAATATGAATTCCCCAGGATGCCCGATATACCACACAAGATATCATGTAAGTCCAAGGCAAGCTTGGCATGGATCAAGATATCATGTAAGTCCAAGGCAAACTTGGCATTGATCAAGATATCATGTAAGTCCAAGGCAAGCTTGGCATTGATCAAGATATCATGTAAGTCCAAGGCAAGCTTGGCATTGATCAAGATATCATATAAGTCCAAGGCAAGCTTGGCATTGAGTAAGTTATCAATGGCAAGACTTCATGTAAGTCCATGTCAAGACATGGCCTTGAAACCAAGATGAGAAATTCCATGTAAGACCATGCCTAAGATATAGCTTTGGTGGCATGTTAAGTGGGAAGAGATCTAGTATCCTTGGGAATTCGTAAAAGTTCATCGGGCAAACAAGTAAGGTTAATAATGAGGTAACAAGAGGGCTAAGAAAGCAAAGCTAGCATCAAAATGAATTAAATATTACTCATGTTATGAATGAAGAATTAAAGATCATAATGATTATTGTTTAAGTACGCTGATCAATGTGATCAAGTGACACAGGTATCATGTCTACTTTACAAAAATGATTACAGTGAGCATCATGAGACATGTAAGAACCAAGTATGAGTAAGTAAGCTTTAGAGCTGAAATTACGATACTATTGTTATGCTAAATGGTTTTTATTAAGTAAGCTTATTGACATGTGCTTTACATTCAAACTTACTAAGCTAAATGCTTACGTATTTGATTATTTCTTTCTATGTAGTCCCGCGAAGCTAATTTGTGGATCATCGGAGTCGAAGCTCGTAGCACACTATCAACTCTTATTTTGTTATAGCCAAGTTACTTTACTAAGTATGGCATGTATAGGAAACATTCATTTTTGTGGACATGTTGTTAGAAGGGCCTTTGTAAAAGCTATCAAGTTTATTATTCTTTTGTACATGGCTAAGTGATTGGCCAAATTTGACTAAGTATTTATGTTTATTGAGATCAATGAAGCATGTAGTATTATTCATAAAATTGGGTTGTTATTGCATTGTTGAATTGGGTATGGATATGATCTTCATTTCAGGGTGGCTAACGGCTTGGTAAATAGTCTATAAATGCCCACACGGTTGGACGCACGGGTGTGTGTCAAGGCCGTGTTAACCCTGCACCTTAGTATTATGAATCAGAATAGGCCATGGGTAAATTCCACGGTTGTGTGTATAGGTTGTGTTATACACATGGGTTGGACATGGGCGTGTGCCCAGACCGTGCTGATTTTGTCAGTATATCAAGGATTAGCACACGGTCTAAGTCCACGGGCGTGTCATGGCCGTGTGAAATTAGTCAGTAGCTTCCCACGGTTTGAGGGTATGGGCGTGCTTAAGGGTACACGGGCATGTTCCAAGTCACACGGGCGTGTGAACCCTACTTCAAAAATGAATTATTTGATTTAGTTACGAAAGTATTCAGACACGAGTTTAAGGCCTCTAGGCCCTTGTATTGTATGTGTTGACTAATAAAGTGAAAATTTTAAGTTGGAACAAAATTTTATAGCTCGTAAGTACATGTTCAAGTGAGTTCAAGCATAGTAATGTCTCGTATCCAGATCTAGTATCGGTCTTGGGTGCGAGGTGTTACAAACCGACTTAACCAACAAATTAACTTATATTTCCAAAAACTTAACCGAACCGACCGAATACATATATATTATAATATTATTTATTAAATTCAGTTACTTCGGTTAACTTATCGATTTCAAACCGAATTAACCGTTAACCGAACTTCCAAAATATTATTAACCGACCCCTTACCAAATTAATTCAGTTAACCGACCGATTAATCGAATTTGGTCGATTAATCAAATTAATTCGGTTTTACCCAAAATTTACACACCCCTAGACCCATTGGCAACCCCAACTTGCTAGGCTCACTGGCGACCCCAGCTCATTAGGCTCACTGGTGACCCCATCTCGCTAGGCCCTATTCTAGGATGTTACATTGACGTCGTTGTCGAGGATTGCGACAATGAAAATTTTTATTAATTTAATTTTTTTTGTAAAATAATACTATTTGAAAGACAAACGAGTTAGATAGTGTCTAATAATTATTTTTTATTTTATTTTATTTTATTTTTAACTACCTTGTTGAATAATTAATTTAATCATGGATAAATTTGATCATGAATTTGATGATGATAAAAGTTGGGATGAGGAACATGAGATGTCTGTGTGGTACGATGATGAAGGGTACATTAGCGATGGACCAAGTTGGGTAAACGGAGCTTCGATGAGTTATGACAGAGAATACGGTATTCCCGAATATCCAACCTAGTAAGAATTGGACTTGATCATGGATGATAATGTATTTCGGGATTTGTATGAGCAATATAGGAACAATAAAAAATCACGTTGGTCTAACGTAATCTCGACGAATCAACGGAGTCATGATTGAAGGTGTAAGATTACAAATATTCATTCAAATTTCCTCCCGAGTTTGATGAATACAAGTATTTTTTCAATCTATAATCCCAATCTAAATCAAAGAAAGTCAAAAAACAATCAGACCAGTTAAAGACATCCGAATATTCAATCGAGCTTTCTTGTGATTTGCATGAGGCAGCCTCTTGCAAAGCAACCACGTCAACCTACACCAAGGATGTGGTGGAAATAAAAGAACTATTGGTGCAAATATTAGAAATGACAGAATTACTAAAACAACAAATGACGGTGTAGAGTTCTTTGGAAGAGATAAGACATGATGTTCCAAAATCTGATCATGAGGACCACCATATCATTGTCAACTATCCTGAACAAGATTGTAAAAGTTAGCAAGAGTTAGTGAAGATGAGATTGAAATGGTATTCTTAGCTAAGGGTGGTAAATAACTCAGTTAAGGGTAATTAGCGATTTAATTGATAATTAGGGATTTAATTAATCATAGGTCGAGAACTCGCATCGTTGACACTAGGAATAGGAAATTCCATAAGGTTATTTTCGGTTAATTAATTTAATTAGTTTAATTATTATTTTAGTTCTACATCAACATTACTAATTCGTGAAATAATTAGATTAATAATTATCTTCAATAATTAATTTAATATCCGCAATTCTTTGGGTACGATCCTCGGAATACTTTCCAAGTGTTTCGTTGTAAATAAACTATATTACAATTTGACCCGTATACTTGCAGACACCGATGCTTAATTTATATCTTTTTGTTGCATTATTTCCAGTCTAAACAGTAGAACGTCTAGCGGCGATCAAGTGAGCATCGTAAGTAATAGGTATACGTACTAGGGTTAATTAATGCCAATAGCGAATAGGGAAACTGAAGACTAAGATTGAGTAAGACATCCAAGAAATTTGAGATCCATGATTGTACATAAAGCGAATGGCCCATATAACAACTAAGCTTGGTTTAAGAGAAAGAAATGACCTAATGAGCTTAATCAATGTACACAACAACCAAAAAGCCTCCAAAAAAGAGCTAGTAAGAAGCAATATTACTTAATCGCTTTGGTGGGAAAAATAGAAAGAAGCTAAAGGTACTACATTGCATTGTACTTAACTTGTTAGGTGAAGGAGGTTTTTTTCTTTTTATTCTTTTGTTGTTATAGATGAAAAAATTCTCAAATTAATTGCAAAGTGTCCCGTGTAAAGCCAAAATTATGATAGGTTAAATGATGACATCATATTTTGTGTCATAATTATTTTGTGTCATAATTTTCTCTAATAAATTTAAATTAATCAAGTGATAAATAGTAAAATATTATATTATCACTAATTAATTAAATTATTATGAAATAAATAATAAATAAAATAGTTTAAATATTTTTAGATTACTCAAATATTCGTGAATTATCTCTTTTTATTTGAATGACTAGCACTATCTGAGGGGGTCACCTCCAAGCCATTCAACACAATTTCATAAGTTTAGAAATTAAAATTTCAAGGGAGTATCTTGAAGACTCTAAGTTTTTTCCAAAACCTCAAGAAATATTTTATGAATTTGAAAAACTTGAAGAAATTCCAAAGAACGTTGCATTGGTTTTGAAGAAAATTGCCCTTCAATCTCGTTTAAACAATAGAAAAGAGGCTAAACTCATTTTCAAGATTAAGTCTAGAAAAGTCTTGAAGCAGAATCATCCATTTAAGATTAAATCTTCAAGACCCTTGGATCAATACTCTTCCCAATCTGATTGCATCCAGTTAATGGAGATAAAATCCATTTTTCAAGGTCAAATACCCTTTAAGCAGGTTTAGCTATCCAAGATCAAATCTAAAAAACCCTTGATCCAAATTCTCTCCAAACTCATTTTAAAGGTCAGGTCTTGACAATCATTGTATTGGACTCAACCATATTTAAGTTAAAGTCTATAAGACCCTTGGATCCAAACTCTCTTTAAACCCATTTTCAAAATCAAGCCAAAACGATTTTTGAAATCGATTTCAGTGATACAAAATCATGTCTACAAGACCTTTAAAACCAAACTAAATCAAATTCTCAAGCAAGTATCTTTTCAAATCTGTGTTCAAGATCAAATCTTAACGACACTTGAAGCGGCACACATCCAATATTAAGGTTAAACGATCTTTTAAGTAAAAACTTCTTCATTGAAGAGAAAAATCAAAGAATTTATCTAAAAATTATAACTCATAATTTAATAAATAAAACTTATTTGATTTATTTCAAATATTTAAATCTTATTTCGAGTAGAAATTTGTGTACTACTTTCTTCACATCAATAATATGATATTTGATAAATAATAATAATAATAACTAATTATATCGATTTTACTAAAAAATAATTTCAAAAATTTATAATTATAAAATATAAATATAGAACTAATAAAATATGATATATACATTAAAAATATAAAATAAAATTAAAAAAGGTGAAAAATCGACACCTCTTTTATAATTAAAATATTATTTTTATTTGTTTTTATAGGATGTTACCAAACACATTGAATACACCATTTTTTTATTTAAAACAATTATTCTCGTAAATAATATGTTTTTCACCTTATTTTATAACTTTTTTCATATTATTAAGGAAAAACACCCTATTTTTGAAGTAAAAACATGAAAATCAAAATCAGAAAGGAAAATAAGAAAGGGACAGAAGCAAGGAAGCTGTCCATATATGAAGTGTCTTCTTGCTGTAATTTCAACTAGGATCTACTTCACCAACTACACTCAGCTTTTTTCTAAGTTCCCTTTAGTTCCTATTTTTATTTTATTACAGAAGTGCCTACTTTCAGTAATTGTTTATCATGATAGGGTTTTCAGTGTAGAGATATAAAGGTGAGGATTGGGATGTCCTTGCCACATTTTTCTTTCAGAGTTTTTAAAGAAATAAATAAGTAAATAAATCATACTGTCGAAATGAGATATTTTGCTATTTTTGATTGATAGGTGAAAATGATGGGCAACGGATATTATTACTTTTTTGTAAAATTTGAGAATTCATGACAACAGTTTAATAAATCAATCAAGAAAATTCGTAAGCTGTAGAATCCTACTGCTGCTTTGCAATCTCTTCATTGGTACAGTAGTTGGAAACAGTAACATTTTCATTATTCATTCTTTTTAGATAAAAAGTAACAATGATTTCGCAGGAAGGACATAATCCGCATAACCCATATTTCCGTATACACTTTTAAATAAAAAATGGCACTAAATCTATACTTCAATCATATTTAAATAAAAATTTAGATGTGTGTCATATTAGTGTTTCTTTTTGTACAAAAGAAGTAAACAAAGAAACTAAATTTTAATTATCCTCTCTCTATAAGTTTCCTTATGGAGTTAAGGTTCAAAGCTGGTAAACATTCACGAACAATGTGGTCAAAAGATTCAGTATCATGCCCACAAAGTGAACACGTTGTTGCAACGACCGTATTTTTAAACACATGAATTTGACTAGTATTAAGACGATTCAAATAAGCCAACTAAATAAACAAACGAAGTCATTCTGGACATTGCAACCTTCAAATCCATGCAAAATTAGCATCATCAACAAGAGCAGAAGACGTCGAGATTAGCATGTTATAGGCAAAACCTACCGAGAATTGACCACCACTTTCATAACGACAAACATTTTATTCTTGTGCTTACTAACAAACTGCAGCAAAATACTTTGCTGATTTTTAGCAACTACTCAACTAAGAATAAGGAAGCAGCTAACAACTAGAAACAAGAAAATAACTTATAACCTCCAGTAACAATTGGAGACTTGTTCAAACATTTCTAATATTCCCACCCTTAAATTGAATTATCCCAAACATTTCGTTTACATTTGCTACGACTCCTAACTTACTTCGCATTCAAACAAAATCTTCTGGCTTGAGTGACTTGGTCATGACATCAACTACTTGTTCTTGAGAATTACAGTGTTGCAACACAATTGTTTCATTCCTTGTAAGATCTCTTAGAAAATGAAAGTACATCAATGTGTTTACTTCTCCCATGCATAATTGGATTCTTTGATAACTTTATGGCAGAACTATTGTCACAATATATTACCATAAGACTTGTTTGATTTCTTCTCACTGCCTCAAGTATCCGTTTGAGCCATACAGCTTGACATGAGCTTGCTGCTGCTATAAACTCCACTTCAATTGTTGATAGACTTACCATTGGTTGCTTATTTGAACTCCATGAGATAGTAGCCTCACTCAACATGAATACATAGCCTGATGTACTTTTTCTGTCTTCGACGTCATTAGCATAACCACTATCTGTATAACCTATTAGATCATTCCCTCCATTTCTCTGATAGAACAATCCAAATTAACAAGTTCTTTTGAGATAGCTTATGATTCACTTTACTGCTGCAAAATGAAGCTCTTTTGGATTTTTCATAAAACGACTCACTTGACTCACACTGTACATAATGTTTGGCCGTGTGCCAGTTGCATACATTAGACTTCTGACCATCTTCTTGTAGAGTGTCTTGCCAACTCCTTTTCTATCTTCATCTTTGCTTAATTTACTTCCTGGAACCATTGGATTATGAACTGATTTTGAGTTGCTCATTCCGAATCTCTCTAGAAGATCTGTCATGTACTTTTTTTGGCACACAAAAATACCATCAACTTTCTGTGTTTCCTCAAAACCGAGGAAGTACTTCATTTTTCCCATATCAGTCATAGCAAATTCTATATTCATAAACCTTTTGAACTCCATCATCAACTCATCATTATTCCCTGTATAAATCAAATCATCTAAATACAAGCTTACTATCATAATACTCTTTTTCTCCATCTTAGCGAATAGAGTGGGTTCATACACACATTTTTCAAATCCATGGCTAAGAAAATATCCTTCAATACAACTGTACCAAGCTCGAGGAGTCTGTTTTAAGCCATATAAAACACGCTTTAGCTTGTAGCCTTTTCATTCTTCCCCTTTTTTTTCTCGAACCCTTGTGGTTGTTCAACAAAAACATCTTCAGTTAATTCCCCATGCAAGAAAGCATATTTGACATCCAATTGATAAATGGACCATCCTTGATGGGCAGCTATGGCAATGGCCAATCGAATAGCCTCCATGCGAGCTACAGGAGCGAACACCTCCGTGTAATCTATATCTATACCATATTCTTGAGTATATCCACGTACCACCAATCGTGCTTTATGCTTACTGACATCTCCATTCTCATCATGCTTAGTTTTAAAGATCCACTTGACTCCAATCTTTTTAGCACCCCCTAGAAGCTCGGTTAAATCCCATGTTCCATTTCTTTCTATAGCTTCAATTTCTTCTTTCATGGCTTTCCTCCAAACTGGATTCTTTTCGGCTTCTTTGATAAACCTCAATTTATACATATTTTAACCCCATGCTTGGCTTATTTTGGATGAATTTTCATTACATTTGATGAAATCGATGCTTCTAATTCTTTAATTTCATGTTTTACACTCAAGAAAGCTTAAGAAGTAGAAAAGAACGAGAAATGGCCCAAAATGGGCCTACCTTAGTAATCAACATGGCCTGCGCTATCAAACACAATCGTGTGTCATGAACATAATTGAACACGACCTGGATCAACGTACACGGGCAAACCACACAACCGTGTGATGCAAGCAGAAGCGAGCACGGTCTAAGAAATCGAGCACGGACGTGTTACACAGGCATGTCCCTACCGTATCAAAGTTTAATTCTATTCGAAATAGGCCACTTGTGGGCCAAGAGAGATGTTCCAAAAGCCTATATAAACACCTTAGGAGATAACCTAAAAGAGGGCGTTGAATAGAAGGCAGAAAATACTCGAAGACAACCTTCGGAAGCAGCTCGAAAGAAGGATCTCCATCAAGACTGAAGATCTCCCATCAAGTTCTTTAGAAGTTTTTGGGTTTTCTTATGTTTTGTTGTTTTCCTTATTTTAAGATGTTTCCCATTAGTATGAACTAAATCCCTTAGATACCTAAGGGGATGAAACCTAAGACGGATCTTATTATTATTTGATTTATAAGATAAATACTTGTTCTTATTCTTATTTTGATAATTCAGGTTATTGATTCAAGTCGAATATGCTTATTCAAAGGAGCAAAAGTCCCTATTTAAGAGTAGATCAACACAATTAAGCGGAGTTGATTGCAACCCTAGAAATAGGGCGACAAAAATCTGTCGGATTAAAGTCAAATCTAATAAGGAAATTTATAGATCAAGTTAATGCGACAATAGGGGTTTTAATTAGAAAGAAATTTCAATTAATCAACCTAGAGTTAGTTATTTTTAGTCTTGAAAGAGATATTAACATAAATCTAGGATTTCTACGGATTAAGTCAAGTGAATAAATCATATGAATCAAAAGTAATAAGTGAAGTCTAAGTGGAGTCTTCCTTAGGTATTGCCTATCCCATAAAGTTGTCTAAAGTATTTTACAAATTCGTTCTGTGTCTTGTTATAAATTAAGTTTTAGTTTAAAAAGAAATCACTCCAATTCTTAGGCTAAATAATAGAAAGATAGTAATTACTAGTACTCTTGTTCCTTGTGGATACGATATTATCGATCTTACCATAACTATACTATTGAACGATAGGTGCGCTTGCCTTTGTGATCGTAGTTAGTTTGAGACACATTATTCTTCAAAGTGAACAGGGTCATTTCCTTTGCTGACAGTAAAGTGTGATTCAAAATCACCATCAGGCAACCCTTCACCCATTACATAATCTCGCATCCAAGAAGGTTTATTGTGTTGCCTTATTGAATATTGTTGTCCTTGGGCTTCTTCTTGCTCGGCAACTTCATCATAACCATCATCAATTTCTTCTTCTATTTTCTTCTCCTCCTAATCATCATCCATTTCAGCATTACTTTCACTGGCATTCCAATCCAACTTGGATTGAATTGAGCTTGTGAATCCTTCTCCCCAATTCATGCTTCTGTCCTCTTCAAATACAACATCTCAACTAATAAATCCATGTCTTTCTACTATAATCATCAATGAAAGTGATAAAGTACTCTTCTTAAGAAATGGATCTCGTTGTTGCTTTCCATTCAGATATTAATTACATACTCTTGATGGTTTTGTCAACTGTGGTAGACCAAAAACCATCTCCTTTTGCTGTAGAGTGTTGAGTCCATTGAAACTCAAATGACCATAGTGGCAATGCCATAATTAACCAACATCTTCAGATACTATATTGAAGCAAGTTGTACCAGATGGTAGAGACAATGCTACAATTTTGAACATGCGATTTGAAGACACCCCTCTCTGGATGATAAACCTTGCAGCTGTTGTGTTGAATAAGCACAACTAAACATTTCTCTTGAAGCTGACCAACACTTAACAAATTATTTTGCAAATCAGGTACATAAAAAACCTCTATTATTACCTGTATTTGATTGTTGATCTGTAACCGCAGATTCTCTTTACCTTTCACCACCAAGGTAGCATCATTTCCTAACTTTACATTGTCTGCAAATTGCTCATTGAAGTTTGCAAAATATTTTTTCTATTACACATATGATTGCTACAACCGGAGTCTACAAACCAACCGTCACTTTAGAGTTGACCAACCCATGACATGAGCAATATTTCTTCAGAAATCTCTATATGATTGCTTTCCTTGCTTTGACATTCCCACTAGAAGTGCCCTACTTTATGGCAATTAAAACACTCAAAAATGGATTTGTCAAAGTTTGCCCTTCCACATCCTCAACCTCATCCTCGATAACCACCACGACCTCGTCCTCAAGTAGAAGATTCCCCATATGTCACCTTTAAAACTTGTTCCTCTTCTCGGCTAATTATCCTTTGCTTGTGCACTAGCAAATTGCTTTGTAATTCATCTATGGATAGGTTGCTAGTGTATTATGCCTCATCAATAGAACAAACCACATAATTGAATTTCGTTATCATGGATCGCAATATTTTTTCCACGACTTCTTTGTCACTTTTGTTTTCACCATTAGCTTTTATTTTGTTCGCAATAGTAAGTGTACGTGCGAAATAATCATTCATGGTCTCATTAGCCTTCATGTGGAGTGTCTCAAATTCATTTCTCAATGCCTACAATTGACCTCGTTTAACCCTCGTCGAACCTTGATATTTCTTCTTCATGGAGTCCCATATGTCATTGAATGTTTCTTTCTTGAGAATCGTCTCGAGAATGGATCGATCCAAAGCTTGAAAAAGATAATTCTTTGCATTCAGGCCTTTAAGTCTTTGCTCATCAAATTGACGCTGTTGTGTCTCCGTAAATGTCGTTCCAACAAATGCAGTTGAAATTCTAGTTTCCACCAAACTCCAGTATTCTTTTAAACGTAGAAAATTCTCCACCAATATTGCCCAATGACCATAGTGACCATCGAACTTAGGAATTGCAGGTTGCACGAACGTATTTTCTGTTGCCATTACTCTCTTTTCTCTTAGTTTTAGCTAGCTGCGGCTATGTTTTACCAGGCCTAAACTTGTCTCGGATACCAGAATGTTAGAAAAAAAAACAAGTGCTAAAGTATTTGATTAAAAGCACTACAACATTTTATTCATGTACTTGACACATATATTTAGTCAAGCTTACTAACAAACTGCAGCAAAATACTTTGCTGATTTTTAGCAACTACTCAATTGAGATTAAGGAAGCAGCTAACAACAAGAAACAAGAAAATAGCTAACAACTTCCAGTAACAAATGGAGACTTATTCAAACATATCTAATACTTGGAGGATCTTTTATGAAAAAAGGGCACCCCTAGATATTTTCCCAAGTCATCAGTTAAAGGAATGCCATATACTTGACTTAAACGAGAAACGACCGCTGCACAAATATTAGGCGACATAAAGAGCTTAAAATTTTCCAAATTAACAGTCAAACCTAACGCTAAGTTGAACTCTTTAAGATAATATTTTACCACTCGCACTTGTGTCCCTATCTCCTTTAGCAAGTCATCGGCAAAGAAAAGATAGGACAGAGTTGGTCCATGTATAGAAATTTTGAAAGGTTGCCAACAACAATTGACTTCCCATTTCAATATCATATGAGACAACTTTTCCATCACAAGGATAAATAAATATGGCCAAATGGGGTCTCCTTGACACAAACCCTTCACAGGTTGAAATTCATCCAGTGATTGACCGTTCCAAATGGGTGTTATTTTACTCGAGCATACACAAAACTTTATGAGTTCTATGATACCCCTAAGCACTCCGAAATCAACCAAAGACTCTTGTAAAATTTCCTAACTCACACTATCATATGCTTTGAGTATATCAATTTTGAAAATCATAGCCCTCTTTTGGCCTTTCAAACGCATTATCGAATAAATCGCTTCTTGAGAAATCAATATATTATCTAGATTACTTCTTCCTACCAAGAAACTATTCTGAAAGTAGGGGTGAGCAAAACTCGATTCAACTCGAAAAAATCGAAAAAAAATTCGAATTTCGAGTTAAACGAATCGAATTATTCGAGTTATTCGAGTCAACTCGAATTTTTTTTTGAATTTTGAGTTCGAATCGAGTTGAGTTTTCGAATTCGAATAACTCGAATAAATCGAATAATTCGAATATTAAAATAAAATATTTTATATTTTTACCCCAAACTCCCAAACCTTTTTACTTTTCTCTCAAAATTTTTACTCCTTCCCACTTTTCCCCCAAAACTTTTATTCTCCTCCCATCCCAACCCTCCAATCTACCCAAAATTCATTTCCCACCAAAATTTTACTCTCCCATTTACTTTTTCTCAAAATTTTACTCCAAAAAACCCTCAAAACTTTTATTTCCCTCCCAAATTTTACTCCTCCCACTTTTCCCTAAAACTTTTACTCCTTCCCATCCCACTCCCCATCTACCCCAAACCCATCCCCCTATTTTTTTTATATTTTTCTTCCAAAATTTTACTCCCTATTTACTTTCCTCGAACTTTTATTCCCCAAAACTTTTATTTTCCCCTAAACTTTTACTTCTCACCTTTTACCCTCAAATAAAAAATCAAAATTATCCAAAAAATCACTAAACATAAATAGCAATAATTTTATTTATATCTACTATTTATATTATTAAATTAAATTTCAAATTTTATATTATTTATATTATTGAATTGTTTAGTCATATTGAATATTTATATTAAAATTGAATTATTAATTATGCCATAAAATATTCGTATTAAAATTTTATATTGGTATCAATTTCATATTTTATCTTTAAAATAACTTTTATTAAAAATCACATTTTACATTTAATATATATTTTAATTCCAAAATATATAGTGACAAGAATCAAGATAATTGAAATAACTAAGCAAGCAAAAGAAGCTAACTCGTATATAAAAGATTAATAAATAAATTATGAGGTGATGAAAGTTAATAAAAATTTGATTAAGATGGACAAATTTTATTACGATGGGTGATAGTGGTTACAAGGACCCAAAATTATTTTTAAAATTTAACTCGAACAAATATATTCGATTCGATTCGATTCAATTCCATCTCACTCGACTCGATTCGAGAAAATTTCAAATCAAATTAGGATGATAAAATATGATTCGTCAACTCGATTAACTCGAAATTTTTTCATTCGATTCGATTCAATTCGATCGAACGCTCACCCCTATCTGAAAGGGATCAATAACATGTTGAAAAATAGGATGTAATCTGAAAACCAACAACTTAGAAAGCACCTTATAATAACTATTAAATAGACTGATGGGATGGAACAGAGTCATGTTATCAACATTAATAACCTAAGAGATAAGGACAATAAATACATTCAAAATATTCTTATCGAACTTACTTGTAGAAAAAGCCTCTTGCACAAATTGAAAGAGAGTATATTTAACAGCATCCTATTGTCGCTGCAAAAAAATTGGTTGTATGCCATCTGGTCCCTAGGCTTTGAGGGCTTTCATAGAAAATTGTAGCACCCCAAACCTAGCCTAGAAGTTTAGACCTAATCCAAGATGCTATATTGATCATCGAAGTGATCGTAGGAAAATTTAAGAAAAAACAGTCATTCAAAATTCCATTTCTGAAAATATTTATCTCAAAACAAACCAAAACGTTAAATCGTTTAAAAATACCGTTCGCAAATGTAACAAAACATAATGTACAAACAAAGTTTAAAATAGTAATGGTACCACAATATTATAAATCTTTACAGTGCAAAACCAAAAGTAAAAACTAGAAAACACAAACTGCTCAATTGTTGTTCACAAGCCTGTCTGAAACCTCCGCGTACTGAGCCCAACTAAAGAATCCAGAACTGTACCTGAAAGGGAAACAGAAGAGGGGGTAAGCTACTCGAGCTTAGTGTGAGATCAAACCAGCTAAACTACAGAAGCAGAAACAGAGAACTAGAAGAAGTTTAGAACCAAAACATACTTAAAGACGACTAATAGTTGAGTGAATTTGCCCATAATCAAATAAATAGCAATGTACTTTACAGTCATATAGTAGCAACAATTCTCAACAGTCACAATCTGAGCCTAATCCTATTTCAGAATCCGTATCATTTGGGCCTTAGCCCATCTCAGTATAGTAGCAGTCAAGTCTAAAAAATTCTCTTAGGCACGAGTGCCTTTTAGTCGAACAGTCAATCACATTCAGCCACAGTCACACGTTCAGTCGAACAGTATAATCGCATCCAGTTACGGTATCACATTCAGTCATACAAATTCAATTAGATGCATATGAGTGAAAATGAGTTATAAAATCAAAACCCACCCATCCAGCCAACACAGCTCTTCGTCCAACTCTACACTTCCTGTGGAGATTTAATCAACCCACCCATCCCTACACTTACAAGTCGTACCGAATGCGGCACAAACAAAAATTTGCAACTGAACTGCCAGATTAGATAGTCATACGTAGCGTGGCTAACCTACATGCGGTACTATGTAATACAATAATCCGCTATATTGATATCAGTAAAGTCCATGACCCTCTGGGTATTGGGACTGCCCATGACCCTCTAGGTATTTGGGGCTATAGTATGTAGTTAAACTGCCACTATCGTATATTATGCAGCAAGGATAGCATATAGTTGTACTATATAATGCGGTAAACTACAGTACAGATATGCAGTATGAACTGCCAGTTCAGTCAATGGTATGTAACGTAGCTAACGTACATGCAGTACAGTGCAATGCGGTAATCCATTATACCGACATGTTACAGTAAAACTGCCAGTTTAATCAATCTTTCTTCTCTTCAAAGTCCCACCCAAAATAGTTTATGAATAAATGTGTATGTATGCAGATGAATAGAGTCAGAGTACAAAGATACAGACAGTCAATCACAACCGGTCAGTAAGACAATTAAACAGAAGCATATTACTCACACACACCCCGTAAACTGGATTCATAAACATACGTGTAATGCATTCAATCACGAATCTCACCTAAAACGAAGTCAGAACAGAGTCCTAACTACCCTTACTAAGGCTTAGCCAAGGGTTAAGACACACAGAGTCGCAATTACAAATAGATTCACCCTAAAGGCATTATTTGGCGAGATATGGCCACACGCCCGTGTTCTCTGGCTGTGCGGAGCAAACCAGGACGTGTGAGGATCAAAACGCCCGTGTGAATGGTAGCACACGGTCGTGTGATAGAGGCACACACCCGTGTCGAGCAGGGTCACGACCGTGTGACCCACTGTCCAATTTTGCTAAAATTAAGTGTAGGGCAGACGAGGCCGTGTGAAGATCTCACACGCTCATGTGCCCATCAGACACGGCCATGTGTTCCAAAACACAGGCCTGTGTAGGATCCTTAAATCTCTAAATCAGTTACACGACTGTGTGACCCTAAAAATCTGAATCTCTAATTCCCAAATCTAGACGCCTGTGTGCCCAAATGACACGATTGTGTGAAAATCGACAAAATTTCCAACATCGGCCACATGGCCGTATGGCACGCAAAACTGGTCAGAAACCTTAGCTCCTAAATCCACATGGCTGTGAGCCTCAGCACACGCCTGTGTGGCCATCGGGAGGCTACGAAACCACCCCAATTCAGCCCTTAAACCGCCGTGTGGTACCCAGAACTGGTCAGAAACCCTAGTTCCCAAATCCACAAGGCCGTGAGCATCGGCACATGCCCATGTGGCCATCGGAGAGGCTACAAAACCACCCCAATTCAGCCCCAATTTATAAATAGAATGATCAAACTTGGAAACTAACTCGGACAACGACTTAAAGGCAAGTGTACCATTCGAACAGTAGTATAGCTTAGGCAAGACCGAATTATCGAACCCAAAGGAACTAAAAGTGCTAATACTCACTTTCTTTTTATTATTTAGCCTAAAATATGGAGTGATTAGTTGCTTTAACTAATTTACGACTACTACGCGAAAAACACAAAGACAAAAAGAACGAATTGGGAAATAACTTGAAGAAACTCAATTGATTATGACGATACCCTCAAGAAGAATCCACCTAGACTTCACTTGTTACTTATTATTGAATCATATGATTTCCTTACTTAGCTTGATCCGTAGGACTCCCTAACCTATATTAAACCCTCACTCGAGGCGAATAACGCCTAACCCTAGGTTAATTAGTGGAACTCTCATTCGCTTATAATAACCCCCTAGAAAAGGAGTAAATCGATCAATGGATTCTCATATTAGGTTTCACCCTACTCCGAAAAAATCTCGTAACCCTATCTCTAGGCGTTTGATCAACTCCGCTTAATTATGTTAGATCTACTCTTAAGCAGGGTCTCTTCCTCCTACACCTAAGCACATCAGATTTAGATTAAGCATGCATAATTAAGAACAAACTAAGTATTATAATATAATTTAGAAAATAATAACAAAATTCATCTAGGTTTCATCCCCTTTAGGTATCTAAAGAATTTAGTTCATAACAGATAAAGAAAACATCTCAAAAGAAAATATAAAACAAAACATAAGAAATCTCTAAAACCCCAGAGAGGAATTGAAGGAGAAATCCGCCGTTTTGAGTAGAACTCCGGCTTCTTGAGATGGATCCACTGGCTATCTTCGAATGATTCCCACAAATATGATCTTTCTGGCTCGGCTCCTTGGCCTAGCTAACCGCCCCGACAAAAGCCTTGGAAGAAGGCTTCTGCCGAACTCCCCCTTAAGTTGCACCCTTGGGTGTTTATATAGACTTTGAGATGCCTTACTTGGCCCCTAAGTATCCTAATTCAAGTATAATTCCTACTCGAGTGTTTGAATAGGCTTTGGAATTTGTTTTTTTTACCTTAAAGTATCCTATTCCGAGTAGAATTACTCTTTTTTGGCGAGGACACGGCCATGGTACACGCCTGTGCAAATTATTTTCGGTAGTGTCTCGATTACATCGATTAGAGCACTACATTTGTATAAATCGTGGCATGGTCGTATCTTAATTAATTATCGAGGCACGGCCGTGTGGCTTGAAGTCCAGTGTGTTGATTTCCTCTTTAGCCCAAATTGGCCCGTTTAAGCCCATTTCTTGTTCTTTTGTCATCGGTGCTTTCTAGTAAAACATGAAAAGAAAGGATTAAGAGCACCTTTTACATAAATCAAGGGCTAAATCATCCAAAAGAATACGAAAGGGATCAATAACATGTTGAAAAATGGGATGTAATCGTAAACCAACACCTTAGAAAGCACCTTATAATAACTATTAAATAGAGTGATGGGATGGAACAGAGTCATGTTATCAACATTAATAACCTAAGAGATAAGGACAATAAATACATTCAAAATATTCTTATCGAACTTACTTGTAGAAAAGGCATCTTGCACAAATTGAAAGAGAGTATATTTAACAGCAACCTATTGTCACTGCAAAAAAATGGTTGTATGCCATCTGGTCCCTAGGCTTTGAGGGCTTTCATAGAAAATTGTAGCACCCCAAACCTAGCCTAGAAGTTTAGACCGAATCCAAGATGCTATATTGATCATCGAAGTGATCGTAGGAAAATTTAAGAAAAAACAGTCATTCAAAATTCCATTTCTAAAATATTTATCTCAAAACAAACTAAAACGTTAAATCGTTTAAAAATACCGTTCGCAAATGTAACAAAACATAATGTACAAACAAAGTTTAAAACAGTAATGGTACCACAATATTATAAATCTTTAGAGTTCAAAACCAAAAGTAAAAACTAGAAAACACAAAGCGCTTCAATTGTTGTTCACAAGCTCGTCGAAACCTCTTCATCGAACCCAACTAAAGAATCCAGAGCTGCACGAAAGGGAAGCAGAAGAGGGGGTGAGCTACTCGAGCTTAGTGTGAGATCAAACCAGCTAAACTACAGAAGCAGAAACAGAGAACTAGAAGAAGTTTAGAACCAGAACATACTTACAGACGGATAATAGTTGAGTGAATTTGCCCAAAATCAAATAAATAGGAATGTACTTTACAGTCATATAGTAGCAACAATTCTCAACAGTCACAATCTGAGCCTAATCCTATTTCAGAATCCGTATCATTTGGGCCTTAGCCCATCTCAGTATAGTAGCAGTCAAGTCTAAAAAATTCTCTTAGGCACGAGTGCCCTTCAGTCGAACAGTCAATCACATTCAGCCACAGTCAAACGTTCAGTCGAACAGTACAATCGCATCCAGTTACGGTATCACATTCAGTCAAACAAATTCAATTAGATGTATATGAGTGCAAATGAGTTATAAAATCAAAACCCACCCATCCAGCCAACACACCTCTTCGTCCAACTCTACACTTCCTGTGGAGATTTAATCAACCCATCCATCCCTACACTTACAAGTCGTACCGAATGCGGCACAAACAGAAATTTGCAACTGAATTGCCAGATTAGATAGTCATACGTAGCATGGCTAACCTACATGTGGTACTGTGCAATACGATAATCCGCTATATCGATATAAGTAAAGTTCACGACCCTCTGGGTATTGCGACTGCACACGACCCTCTAGGTATTTGGGGCTATAGTATGTAGTTAAACTGCCACTATCGTATATTACGCAGCAATAATAGCGTATAGTTGTACATATAATGCGATAAACTACTGAGACAGATATGCGATATGAATCGCCGATTCGATCAATGGTATGTAACGTAGTTAACGTACATGCAGTACAGTGCCATGCGATAATCCGTTATACCGACATGTTACAGTAAAACTGCCAGTTCAATCAATCTTTCTTCTCTTCAAAGTCCCACCCAAAATAGTTTATGAATAAATGTGTATGTATACAGATGAATAGAGTCAGAGTACAAAGATACAGACAGTCAATCACAACCAGTCAGTAAGACAATTAAACTGAAGCATATTACTCACACACACCCCGTAAACTGGATTCAGAAACATACGTGTAATGCATTCAATCACGAATCTCACCTAAAACGAAGTCGAGCAGTCCTAACTACCCTTACTAAGGCTTAGCCAAGGGTTAAGACACCTGAGTCGCAATTACAAAGCAGATTCACCCTAAAGGCATTATTTGGCGAGATATGGCCATACGCCCATGTTCTCTAGCTGTGCGGAGCAAACCAGGCTGTGTGGGGATCAAAACGCCCGTGTGAATGGTAGCACACGGCCGTGTAATGGAGGCACACACCCATGTCGAACAGGGTCACAATCGTGTAACCCACTATCCAATTTTGCTAAAATTAAGTGCAGGGCAGACAAGGCCGTGTGAGGATCTCACACGCCCGTGTGCCCATCAGACACTGCTATGTGTTCCGAAACACAGGCCCGTGTGGGATCCTTAAATCCTTAAATCAGTTACACGACTGTGTGACCCTAAAAATTTGAATCTTTAATTCCCAAATCTAGACGCCTGTGTGCCCAAATGACACGATTGTGTGAAAATCGACAAAATCTCCAACATCAGCCACATGGCCATATGGCACGCAAAACTGGTCGGAAACCTTAGTTCCTAAATCCACATGGCTGTGAGCCTCGACACACGCCCGTGTGGCCATCGGGAGGCTACGAAACCACCCTAATTCAGCCCTTAAACCGCCGTGTGGCACCCAGAACTGGTCAGAAACCCTAGTTCCCAAATCTACAAGGCCGTGAGCATCGGTACACGCCCATATGGCCATCGGAGAGGCTACAAAACCACCCCAATTCAGCCCCAATGTATAAATAAAATGATCAAACCTGGAAACTAACTCTGACAACGACTTAAAGGTAAGTGTACCTTTCGAACAGCAGTATAGCTTAGCAAGACCGAATTATCGAACCCAAAGGAACTAAAAGTGCTAATACTCACTTTCTTTTTATTATTTAGCATAAAATATAGAGTGATTAGTTGCTTTAACTAATTTACGACTACTAAGCGAAAAACACAAAGACAAAAAGAACGAATTGAGAAATAACTTGAAGAAACTCAATTGATTATGACGATACCCTTAAGAAGAATCCACCTAGACTTCACTTGTTACTTATGATTTCCTTACTTAGCTTGATCCGTAGGACTCCCTAACCTATATTAAACCCTCTCTCGAGGTGAATAATGTCTAACCCTAGGTTAATTAGTGGAACTCTTATTCGCTTATAATAACCCCCTAAAATAGCAGTAAATTGACCAATGGATTCTCATATTAGGTTTCACCTTAATCTGGCAAAATCTCGTAACCCTATCTTTAGGCGTTCAATCAACTCCGCTTAATTATGCTAGATCTACTCTTAAGCAGGGTCTATTCCTCCTCCACCTAAGCACATCAGATTTAGATTAAGCATGCATAATTAAGAACAAACTAAGTATTATCATATAATTTAGAAAATAATAACAAAATTCATCTAGGTTTCATCCCCTTCAGGTATCTGAAGGATTTAATTCATAACAGATAAAGAAAATATCTCAAAAGAAAATATAAAACAAAACATAAGAAATCCCTAAAACCCCAGAGAGGAATTGAAGGAGAAATTGCTGCTTTGAGTAGAACTCCCGCTTTGAGATGGATCCACCGGCTATCTTGAATGATTCCCACAAATGTGATCTTTCGGCTTGGCTCCTTGGCCTAGCTAACCGCCCAAACAAAAGCCACGGAAGAAGGCTTCACCGAACTCTCCTTAAGTTGCACCTTGGGTGTTTATATAGACTTTGAGATACCTTACTTGGCCCTAAGTATCCTAATTCAAGTATAATTCCTACTCGGGTGTTTGAATAGGCTTTGGAATGTGTTTCGTTACCTTAAAGTATCCTATTCCGAGTAGAATTACTCTTTTCAGCGGTAGGGACACGGCCATGGTACACGCCCATGTAAATCATTTTTAGGCCGTGTCTCGATTCTGTCGATTAGGGCACGACTGTGTAAATCGTGGCATGGCCGTGTCTTAATTAATTATCGAGGCACGGCCGTGTGGCTTGAAGTCCTGGCCGTGTCGATTTCCTCTTTAGCCCAAATTGGCCCGTTTTAAGCCCATTTCTTATTCTTTTCGTCCTCAGGTGCTTTCCTGAGTAAAAACATGAAAAAAAAAGGATTAAGAGCACCTTTTTACATAAATCAAGGGCTAAATCATCCAAAAGAATACTAAATGTGGGCCTAAAATATGTTACTTTAACGGTTTATCAAATACCTCCACACTTAAGCTTTTGCTTGTCCTCAAGCAAAATTCTCAACTTACAATTAAAACAATCTTTCTGTAATTCACAATTCCTATCAACAATGCTTCATCATAATTCACAGACAATTTATACATAGATAATTTAACTCAAAGAGTCTTAAAGATTCAAACAATATAAGTCATGAATTTTGTAGTACGAAAACATAGGTGTCTCCCCTTATCTAAACGATTACCTTTTAATTTGAAACCGATAAGGATTGACATCCTCACTAAGGATTCACTCAAAACACTCGAAATGTTCAAGAATTAAGATAAAGCACTTATACGTCGAACTTAAAAAGTTAATCCCATAGGCTTGCCTGAAAATCAAATCTCCACCACTGTAATATAAGATGATACACAAATCAAAAGGTCTTTAACAGGGTTGTAACGGGGCTTAGGTTAAAAGGTGTGGATAAAGGCTGAATTAGAAGGGTTAGAATCGAGATCGGTTTTGACAAATCACCTAACTAAAAACAATGAACTAGAAAATAAATGATTACATCAATTGAAACTTTGAAACTAATAATACTTACAAGCTTTTTTCTTTGATAATTGAAATTTAAATGTACAAGCTCACTAATACTAAATATACTTTGATTTTTTGATTTTTTTCGAACAAACTACATACTAAAGAAAGAACTTTATCAATCGAAATAAACTAATTAGGCAACTGATCAAATCAATTCTCGATAGAAGGGTAGTCAAAAGAATGGTGATAACAAATTCAAAGGGTTTTCGGGTTAATATTAGCGGGTAAATCAATAAAAAGGGTTGTTAGGATTAAATAGGGTTCACTAGGGGTTAATTATGTGGGTAGGCTTTTAGTGGTGTGAATGGGTTAAAACCTAGGTGGGTTAAAACCTAGGTGCCTTTATCATCTTAGTATATCAAATCATAGATGTGATCTCAACATGTATAATCGAGGCAAGTTCTAGAATAATAGTTCAAAGTTGACACACTCATAATCAATAAAGTGAGCATGGAAAAGAATATATGCTCTGTAAGGCTCAAAATCTCACAAAAATTTTTGGTATTTGACATCAATCCCTGTAAATTTCAAACTTCATGGTAACACTCAAATTCATTTCAACAATCTGAAATTTTTTTTATTCTTGAAAAATAGACTTATCATGCTTGATTCTCTGGTATCTTAAAGTTTAAATCATCAACGCACAATTATCAATGACTTAATCCAAAACATATCAATAAAAATCATAAATCATTAGAAATTTCATCCTAATTAGTAATATGAGAAAAATACTTAAAAACAAGATTTAAAATTCAAGATTTTTCTAATAATGCTTTAGTTAACCCCCCACACTTAAGTTGTACATTGTCGTCAATGTACAAAGCAAGATAATAATAAAGTCATAAGATAGGGAGAGAAGTGAAACTTCCTGAATTATGGACGAAGTCTTTGAAAAGAAATCGGATATGATTGGAGGTGAACCTGGGGAAGCGTCTCGAACCGTTTGAAATTGAATCCTCAAAGTAGCCATCGATTTTATTGTATCCTAAACTAAATCTAAATAGCACAAAGAATAATAAAGAAAGTAAAAATAAAATAGGAATAAAATAATTAAATAGAGATACGGTTCACGCCCATGTGCCTAGCCAGCGGTGCCCACATCAGGTCACGGACCAGTAGTGTGCAAGGTAGTGTGGTCTAGAAATTTCCACTTTTGGTTTATTTGAATGCTTAAAAGGAAAATAAAATAAAATAAAAATAAAATGGAGTTAGTGCTCGAGTTGCCTCCGAGAAGCGCCGTTTATAGTCTTAAGCTAGACTTATTATTATTTGCGTAATCATGGTGGTTTAAGGAGGTGGAAATCCTTTCTCATCCGATCAACTCGGTTATGGATATAAAGTTTAAGTCGAGTAGTGTTTACCTTAAAAGTGTTGAATTTTGGTGGTAATTTAGTGAATTAAATGAATTAAAAACAAAATTTAAATGCCAAATTTGTCCATCTTCAAGCTTAGGCCGAATTTAACATGTGGGAAGCCATGGATAGGGTTTTCAAGCTTTCCAAGCTTCATGGTAAGTCCATTCTAGCCAGCTTTTCATGTTCTTTACGTTTTTGAGTCCCAGAACTTAATTTAGCTTATTCTAGCAATAATTTAACCTAGGGTTCATATTTGGAAAAATACCCATAGGTGAAATGTGTTTATTTTGATGTTTTATGGCAGAATATGAACCTTAGAATTATGTTAAACAACTTTTATCAAGCGATTTTAAGTGAAACGAGTAAAATGACATAATCGGCAAAATACCTAATGTACATAAGTGCATGTTAGAGCAAGAATTTGATGTTGCCATAGAAGGAAAAATGATCAGCATGTTATAAAACATAAGAATAAGGGATGAAGTTTAATTTTTGAGCCTAGGGGCAAAATCATAATTATGCAAAAGTTTAGGGGCAAAATTGTAATTTTTCAAAAGTTTGAGTTAGGGACTGTTTTGAGTAGTACATTAATTAAATAAGTGAAATGTGATGTCTTAGACCCGAACAACGAGATTTGGACCTAGAACGGAGAAAAATCGAAAATCGAGAAAGTAAAATGACCGTTTTGGTATCGAGGTAAGTTCATATGTTTAATAAGCATTTAATTATGCATATTGAATGATAAATTGATATTTTGGCCATAAATACTATAGTATTGAGTTTCAGATATAATGATTAATGTTCGATAATAATTCGATATTGGAAGAGAACTTGTATAATTTATATGTTAGACCATATTTTGTATTATGGCTTTGTATGATAACAAGAAAGTATTGATTAGCATAGTTTGATGAGAATAAGTTAAGTTGATGATATGATGAGATTTAGAATGTAAGTATGTAAGTTGAGTAGCATTTTATTATTATGCAATTATTGTTATTAGTAATGTTATTATTGAGTTATGTGACTAACCTTGAGAATTTGAGCAAGTATGTTTCAAATTATGACTTGACAAGGCATTGATATCTCAAAGTCCATGGCTATACCATGGCAATTAAGGAAGAATTGACGGGAAACTCCATGTTCATAACATGGCATTTAAGGAGGAATTGATGGTTAAGGATACCATGTAAGACCATGTCAAGACATGGCATTGGTAAAGGCAAGGATCCGTGTAAGACCATGTCAAGACATGGCATCGGTATTGATTAAGGACTCCATGTAAGACCACATCAAGATGTGGCATTGGCACTAAGACAAGGATACCATGTAAGACCATGTTTGGAACATGGCATTTGGTAAGACAAGGATACCATGTAAGACCACGTTTGAACGTGGCATTTGGTAAGATAAGGACATCATGTAAGACCATGCCAAGGCATGGCATTGATAAGTTTTATAAGGCAAATGTCCCATGTAAGACCATGCCAAGGCGTGGCATTGGTGAGTTCATAAGGCAAGGATACCACGTAAGACCATGTCAAGACATGGCAATGGTAAGTTCAAAAAGGAAAAGGTTCCTGAGTAGTCCAAAGAGTAAGTCAAAGAAATGACAAGGTTAGAACATGAAGAAAGAGTACAGGTATGCATTTAAGGCTTATTTAATATTGAGACCGTAGGTAATTGAGATTATCAAGTATTAAGTAAGTGATGAGTTTTCAGTTATGCTTGTGACACTTTATGACATGATTGGCAATATGCCTATATTATGAAAGAGCACTCATGTGTTAAATGAGAATGTTGCAGGTATGTAAGCAAGTTATTAAGTAAGGTGCCCTTTTTATTCTGAGCCTTTGGTAAGGTTACCGATGAGTTCACTGGGAAAATTGATTAAGTGAAATTATGTGTGGCTTGTAGTGATAAGTGTAGGTATATGCATGTGTAACATATGAGCAATATGCTCGATATGTAATCGGAAAATGGAAAGATTGTTATAGGTAAGTAATAAATACAACTAAAGTGAGTGAGAGCAAAAAGTTACAATAAAACTGTTTTGGACAGCAGCAGTGATGTGAATTTGAAAAATCATAAAAAATAGTATAAATTGAATTATAAGTTGGATGAAATATTGATTTAAAGCTTATTGAGTCTATTTTCATATAAAACAAACAGAGAAAACAAAAGATTTTTATATTTTGAGATATTTAAATTCTTGTGGGATTGGTTCAGAATGATTACGTGATCCCCTGTTCTGCTTTGGAAAAATCATTAAAAATTGTACAAAACTAATTAAGGGATATAAGTTATATGCTTGAAATTATAAATGAGTCTAGTTTCAAATGAAATAAATTATAACATCATTTGAATTCTGTACAAGGAGAAAATTGATTCGTAGTGAAAAGTGATCAGAATAGTCTAACAGTGAAATAGGGGAAATTTTAATGAATAAACTGTACTAATTGGCTAAGCCAAAATTCTGAAAATTTTATGGTATGAAGATATGTGAGTCTAGTTTTAGGGAAAATTAGCATTGTTTACCTCGATTGTCAGTATAGGAAGACATTAAGTACCTTAAAAGTGATTTCTTTGTTTGTCTTGAGGTTTGAATTGGTGATTCGAGGGTCTTCCTTATTCAACAATATCTGATCCTCTACTTTTATGTGATTTATTGTTCCTATCAGCTCGTTTGAGGTTTCCTTCGGGTTGACTTCGTATGGTTCTGGTTCCTCATGTAATTCTTCTTTATTGGCACGAGGTCTATGATCCGGCTCATGTTTGTAGCCTTGTGGTGTTTCCTATAATGAAGGTTGAATAAGTTGGTTATCAACTAAATTTACTTTCTCACATTTATCACTTGATGTTCTAGCCGAGTCAAGAGCTTGAAGAGTGACTATCTCGTCACCTACATGAAGTATGAGTTCTCCTGCATGGATATCAATTTTAGCCTCGGCGATTGCTAAAAGGGTCTTCCTAAAATTAAGGGATCGTGTTGTCCTCATCCATGTCTAAAACGACAAAGTCTCTTGGGACTACGAATTTATCAATTTTGATTAGAACATTTTCTATTATACCCTAAGAATTCTTATAGTTTTATCGCTTAATTGAATGCTCATCCTAGTTTGTCGGGTTTCCTAGACCTAGTTGTTTAAACATTTTGTAAGGCATAACATTGATGCTTGCCCCTAAATCCGCTAATGCATTATCAATAGATAAACTACCAATTAAATATGGAAATGTAAAACTCTCCGGATCTTTTAATTTTTGTGGCAGTTTATTTTGTAGAATTGCTGAGCACATTGCGTTTAGCTCCACGTGGTGCTCTTCGTCTAATTTACGTTTGTTGGTTAAGAGCTGTCTTAAAAATTTCCTCGAGTCTGGTATCTGAAAAAGAGTTTCAAGAAGAGGTAAGTTAATATGTAATTTCTTTAAGAGTTTAAGAAACTTATCGAACTGTTCCTCTGAATCGTCTCTTTTCATTGCTTCGGGATAAGGTATGCGAGGTTAGTACTCCTTAATTACCAGTTTTGGCTTTTCTTATGTTACCTCTACCTTACCTTCATCTACCTTGGCTTTTTGTATTGGATTAGGTTCATCTAACCCCTTATTGGCATGGGCTGAGATGGCTTGAATTTGCTTCTTCGGTTTAATCTCAGTGTTACTTGGTAAACGTCCTTACGGTCGTTCTGACATTAGCTTTGCGAGTTGTTCGATCGCATTAGTGGTCGCCTTGGTCGACTTAGTAAGTTCCCGAATCGGTTCTCGTTGCTTTTAAGTGTTTTCTCAGTTTTTTGGAAACGATTTTCTATGTTTGCCATGAATTTTGTCAGGATCTCTTCAAGATTCGGCTCCTCTACTTGTTGGTGAGGTGGTTGTTGAAAATCTAGAGGAAGTTTCGATCTTTGGCTATTTTGATCATCCCACGAGAAATTGGGATAGTACTTCCAACCTGCATTATAAGTGTCACTATAAAAATTATTTTGATATCTAGAATAGTTACCTGTATAGTGAGCTTGCTCGTTTTCCATGCCATATCCGTAGGGTGGGTACTCAGGATTTGCCACGCCTCCTAGATTCAAATCATATTGTTTTTCTAGATGTACCTGCGAGGGACTATACCAATCATCAATCTTTTTATTCATCATCTCTAACTGATTAGATAACCTGGTGACCACGTCGAGGTTGAAGACACTGGCTGTTTTAGTAGGAATTGTCCTCATGACTTGCCATTGATAATTATTCAGTGCCATCTTTTCCATAGACTAAAATTTTCTGCCAAAAGCAAAATAGAGGAAAAATTAGCAAAGTAAAAAATAATAATAAATAATAATAAATTGTAATAAAAAAAATTGGCTAAAGAAATGAAAATTAAGCGAAATAACTTGGGAAAGACACAAAGACAAAAAGAACGAATTGGGAAATAACTTGAAGAAACTCAATTGATTATGACGATACCCTCAGGAAGAATCTACCTAAACTTCACTTGTTACTTATTACTAAATCATATGATTTCCTTACTTAGCTTGATCCGTAGGACTTCCTAACCTATATTAAACCCTCTCTCGAGGCGAATAACGCCTAACCCTAGGTTAATTAGTGGAACCCTTGTTCGCTTATAATAACCCCCTAGAATAGCAGTAAATTGACCAATGGATTCCCATATTAGGTTTCACCTTAATCTGGCAAAATCTCGTAACCCTATCTTTAGGCGTTCAATCAACTCCGCTTAATTATGCTAGATCTACTCTTAAGCAGGGTCTATTCCTCCTCCACCTAAGCACATCAGATTTAGTTTAAGCATGCATAATTAAGAACAAACTAAGTATTATCATAAAATTCAGAAAATAATAACAAAATTCATCTAGGTTTCATCCCCTTCAGGTATCTGAAGGATTTATTTCATAATAGATAAAGAAAACATCTCAAAAGAAAATATAAAACAAAACATAAGAAATCCCTAAAACCCCCTAGAGGAATTGAAGGAGAAATCCACCGTTTTGAGTAGAACTCCGGCTTCTTGAGATGGATCCACTGGCTATCTTCGAATGATTCCCACAAATGTGATCTTTCTGGCTCAGCTCATTGGCCTAGCTAACCACCCTGACAAAAGCCCTGGAAGAAGGCTTCTGCCGAACTCCCCTTTAAGTTGCACCCTTGGGTGTTTATATAGACTTTGAGATGCCTTACTTGGCCCCTAAGTATCCTAATTCAAGTATAATTCCTACTCGGGTGTTTGAATAGGCTTTAGAATGTATTTCTTTGCCTCAAAGTATCCGATTCCGAGTAGAATTGCTCTTTTCTGCGGCAGGGACACGGCCATGGTACACGGCCGTGTAAATCGTGGCATGGCCGTGTCTTAATTAATTGTCGATGCACGGCCGTGTGGCTTGAAGTCCAGGCCGTGTCGATTTCCTCTTTGGCCCAAATTGGCCCGTTTTAAGCCCGTTTCTTGTTCTTTTCGTCATCGGGTGCTTTCCTGAGTAAAAACATGAAAAGAAAGGATTAAGAGCACCTTTTTACATAAATCAAGGGCTAAATCATCCAAAAGAATACTAAATGTGGGCCTAAAATATGTTACTTTTACGGTTTATCACCTAGTATAAATACACCATCTTGAATGTTTATTGTAGTTTTAAATATATATTTTTATTATGATAAAGATTTATCACATTTTAAATAAAATTATATTTTATTAAAATGTTTGTTTAATTAAATTTATTAAATGAATTTAGATTTTGTCAATAAAACTTTATTGAATGAATTAATATCATAATACATAAAAACTTATAAATTAGAATTTAGATTTTGTAAAAAAAAAACTTTATTAAATGAATTAATATCAAAATACATAAAAGCAGTTAAAATTTATATTGAATTATCTTATATTTAAAATATTATTTTTATTAACTATGCAAGAATTACATTATTTTAGTTTTAAATATCATATGTGGTATACTTTTATTTTGTATATAGTACATTTATATAACATAGGCTAATATATTATATTATGTATATATTATCTACTTAATTAATATAGTTATATTTATTATTAAAAATATAAAAATGACGAGTAGGGAGTATTAATTTACAATATGTCAAAATTTTTGTCCTATAAAAATACTTTAAAATTATTAAGAATTATTTTATTATTATAATATTTTGAATATCAAATTAATTGATATATTTTAATTATGCTTACTAATTAATATTTTAAACAATGTTACTTTGCATCAGTTACTTTGCATTTCATCTCATGTTGTTAGTTAAAAGAGGAAGGAATTCCACATTGTTTAGGAACAAGCTGTAAAACTGTTCATGAGTCTATATATAGACATATCTCATATCTCACATTGCTCAAGAAAACAAGGGAAATGAAACTTTGGGTCTATATAAAGATTTCCTTTGTAAGTTATATTTCCATATTAATTGATGACACATTAAAAAAAATAGTGTTATCAGTTTGAGCCTTTATGAAGGTTTATTCTCGTAAATTTTTAAAAAATTTGAGAATAATTTTTTTTTAAAAAATACGGCTAAAACGCGTTCTTGGGGAGCGTTTTTGCCACATCAACAAAGCGCGCCCTCAAGGAAGCGTTTTTCGGTGCTGTGGCAGAAAACACTCCTTCGTGGACACGTTTTCCTGCTGCATCCTCTGAAAACCCACTGACGTGGACGCATTTTAGGGGGAAATAGCCCTTTTCCGTAAATAATTAAATTTTCGGCTCATTTCCATAAATTTTTTTTAAATTTTGGTATTAGTAAATTGCCCCCCCTTTTCTCCCCTTTTTTGTTTGGTTTTTTTTAAACAAAACGGCATAAATGAAAAAAACAAAGAAAATTTTGGCCTTTATAAGCAATACAAAACGACGTCGTTTAGGGCCTATTTCATAGGCCTCAAAACGGCGTCGTTTAGAGGCTTAACCCGCGCGAGTGACCCGACCCTGGGAAGGATCCGCGCTTTTTATGGAATTGGGATATTTATTCTTTTAGTCCTCCCGCATTTTATTTCTTTTTAATTAAGTTTTATTTTATTTTTAATTTCGCCCTTAACATGTATTCCGTTTTCATTTTGGTCCCCGTCTAAACGTAGTGTCTTCACGTCTGAGAATATTGTATTTTTAATCCTCGTTTATTTAAGCGTATTTTATTTAAGTCCCTGATTCTGTTTTTATTATTTTATTTGTTTAAAAATTATTCCTTTGATTTTGCTTTTATTTCAATTGGGTCCTTTTTTTTTTAATTTTATGTTTCATATTCCTTAATTTATTCAGTTTTAAATAAAAACCGTTTGAACATAATACTTTAAAATATTTTATTAAATTTACTTTGTTTTAATATGTTATTTTGTATTTCCATTTGTGTATATTTTATTAGTTTTATTATAACTTATTTTAAATTCTCTTTTATATTACTCTGTTTTAAAATTCATATAATATTTAATTTAAATACTCCTATTAAATTATATTAAATTATTTAAATTATATATTCTTTTATATGCATATATAATTTATATCAAATTATTTATATACATATTATGGAGTTCATATTATTTTCATATACATATTTTCTTTTAAATCTATTTATATGCATAATTTATTCATATAATTTATTTTCTCTTAAGTCCATATTTCATTATATTTTTGTTTATTTAGAAAACCTTTATATATTATTATTTTCATATATAATTATTCATATTAGGTTTTTATTTCATATATTATTTATGTAGATTAATATGTTATTTTGTATATTATTTACTTTGATTTTCTTTGTATATAATATATTTATTTTAAAATTCATTTATATTATTATTTCATGAATTAGTTATTTTCATCTTGTTTTTTATATATTTCAAACTCTTATCATGTGTTGCTTATTTGTAAATTTCCATTTATTTAATAGTGTTGGTATTTTCAAAATAGGAGTTGTGAGATTATTGTTTTGTATAATTTGGATTGTATGTTCATATTATTATTTTTGTTATCCATTTTACGAAGTTGTATTCATATATTATTATTCCATGCTCGATATTATATTTTTTTCATTATCGAATAGTGATTGAATAAATGTATTATGAGTCAATTTTAAAATCACCTATTTGAAAAGTTCTCAAAACAAGGCAATATTTCGTGTTTGGAAATTGGAGAAATCGTGCCCTAACGTGCTGGGTTGCGGTTTTCCATTTGACCAAATAACCAAGTATCCTTTTTAAATTTTTCCCATGTTTTCTAAAAAACAATGCAATATTTTGTGTTTGAAAATCCAAGAGATCGTGCCCAAACGTGCTGGGTTTCGATTTTTCGTTTGACCAAATAATCAAATATCCTTTTAAGATTTCATTCGTGTTCTCTTAGCTTTAAAAATAAGGCAATATCTTGTGTTTGGAAATCCGATAAATCGTGCCCTGGCGTGCTGGGTTTCAGTTTTTCCATATGACCAGACCCTCGAGTATCCTTTTAAAAATTTTTCTCAATGCATGAATTTTGGAGATTACGAGATGATCTTGATATTGAGGGTTTTAAATGTCATACCCTAACATGTTGGGCGTGAGATTTCATTCCTTCGAAATAAGAGAATTTCGATATCCATTTCGAATTTTTTTAAAAAAGTTGTCATTTTCTAAATCCTTTCAAATTCTCGACATTAGGACATTAATTAATCAATTTGGTACCAGTTTTGGGCGTATGAGGGTGCTAATCCTTCCTCATGCGTAATCGACTCTCGAACCCGTTCTTCTTGGAATTCGTAGACCAAAATTAATTTCTTTTAAAATAAAATAGAATGTTTCATAGGTGATCTGATCGCACCTAAACAAAAAGGATTGGTGGCGACTCCATATTTTTAAAGTCGATCCCCATTTTTCAAAATCCATAAAAATGGTTTCGACAGCTTGGCGACTCCGCTGGGGAAATAAAAGAGTCGAGCCGTAAATTGATTAATTTTTGTCCTTTTGACGAAAGTTGAAAATCAAATTTGAAAATTACAATTCTTTTATGGCATTTGTTTAGGTCATTTAGTTGGTTGTGATTTGAGTGTCTAGGGTAGTCTTGCTTCATATTGCATGACCGTTGTGGTCAAACCTTTTAAGTGAGAGTGAAAAGCTACTCTTTCGTGAGGTTTTCACCTTCGTGCAAGATAGTGGATCACTTTCGGGATACATCCGTACCTATGTCTTTGTGAGATTTTCATCTCCGTGCAGCCATAGGGAAATATATTCCCCGAACCGAACTCGGTCCATATGAACCTATAATGGGTAAGAATCGAGGAATCTACTGGTTCAGGTACCTTAACTTTAGAACCGAATTGCATATAGAAAGCCCTAAGAGCTTACACCAAATAGAACTACGTCGAATCCTAGCAATCACCCAGATAGGTGCTTGATGATTTTTCGTTTGCCTTGATTTTTATTTTTGATATGATACTGACTTGTGGTATTTTATTTTATCGAATTGATTATTTTTTTGTCCTTTTATCGAAAAATAAAATTTGATTTTGATTCTTTCACCGCATGAGTTTGAGTTGTGTCATATGCTTGTTGTGGTTTGAGTCTTGTGGGATATTCCTGCATCATATTGCATGACCGTTTTGGTTACACCTTTAAGTGGGAGTGAG